>ML778996.1:773234-807106 GCA_009831015.1 Picea engelmannii
CACTTGAGGAGAAGGGTCATAAGACAAAAACTGTGAGGAAAGAGAAGAATAGCTCAGAAAATAAAAGTGAACAGTCTATAGAACAATCCCCTGTAACCATTCCACAAATAGAAAAGAAGAAAAGGAAGCCTGTGAGCACCCCTAATCTAGTACCCCCTTGTAAAATAACCACAAGGAGCATGGCAAAGAAAGGAAAAGAAGTTGTCAGTCCTCATACACATGAAGATCCAATAGATCTTACCTCCCCTTCTGAAGACCTATCAGTCCAGGATGACATCCCTAGATTGACCGAGGAACAAGTCACTATTACTTTATGTGGGATGAGGGAGGAAGTGGAGGAAAGAGAATACATCTAGCCAGAAACAATGGAGTCAACAAGGACCTTAACAAAAGAAAAGATGAATAAAAATATTGGGGAGCTACAAAAACAAAACCAAGAACTCAAACAAGAAGTGAAGGAATACCAATTATTGGATAGGTATATCAAAAAGGAAAATGAGCAATTGAAGGCAACTAGATAGCAAATTCAAGATGACCATAAAGAGACTTATAATAAGCTTAAGAAGGTACTAAGACTCTTACAATACATTAGGGTAATAAAAAGGGAGCTGAAAGCAGAAGCCTCAACCATCAACATCATTGATCCACAGAAGTAAAGAATAGAGTCTCAAATTTTGAAAAATTTTGGGTTTGTTTCAGTTGCATGAGGACATGCAATGGTTTTGGCATGGGGGAATGTTGAGCCTCTAAATTGACATCCCCACTACCCTATTATACTCCTCATCTATACCTTTTTGGCTTACCTAAGCTTGGATAAATGATAAAGAACACTACCATTAGCCATTGATGAGGTCATACGGTAAAGTATAATTAATTCATGCATTTTTGTGGTTTATTGAGCTAGGAGACTAAATTTTTCATGTACTAATGTTTTAATTTTCCATGTGTAACCTTTGACCTATAGATGAGTCCAGACTTTCTGTACCAACTGAGCCATCCATTACTTATGTGCCAGATTGCCACTGTCTAAATCCAGTACCAAGCGCACCTTCCATTCAGATCCGGTATCGAACCATCTACTATCGCAATCCAGTACCAATGGCCATAGACTATTCTAGTCCGGTACCAACCGCTTGCATACTGTTTGGATCCAGTACCATTTACCAAATATCACCTGTCATGATTCGGTACCAATATAGGAAGCAAAATATACCAATCTTAGCTCCAGATTGTACCAATGATAATTGTTGGATGTTTGTTGAATCATCAAATCTCTAGCAAGGTTATGTTAAGCTAGTTTGTTTATTGCTTCATCCTCATACACTTCGTGTCATGAGGATGAAGCTTAAAATATGTAACCAAATATATAAATTTGACAACTGACTGATTTGCTAAAGATTTCACCTCCTTGTGTTTCACGACTAAGACTGTTTAAATGGTCATGACAAGGATGGTGGAGGTAGTAGAGAGTTAGCATAACACAGTATGTGAAGCAGTGTTACATATTGCAGAACAGATTTTGAGTTGAAGTTTAATAGAAGAATGTCATTTATTTCCAGGTCTTGATCATTTATGAATGAATGTGAGTTGAGTTGTTAACACAGTTTAATTTTATGTTTTGAAATTTGAGTAAGAGGAATACGTGGATTGAAATAAAGCTTACTGTAGACTCCAGTCGCTAACCTGTTGAAGCGGCAAGGGCCCACCGTGCAACAAAGGTCATCATCCTTATAGGTTAGTGTTAGTAGTTGATTTCAATAGTATAAATGTTAGACTAGCTGAAGCTTTGACCCTTTCAGAGGATAGCAGTATAGTTCAGTTTAGGTTTCGATTGTTTAGAGATCTTTACTTACTCTGTTTTGTATATGCTCGGTTTTTGTTTTTATGAATTTGATTTCGTTTCATGGACATAAATGTTGGTAGCATTAGCAGACATATTTGAAAGAGAACTAGTGAAGTTCACAACAACACATTGTGAACCACAACATACGCAGTATATTGACTATTGAACTACCCATGCTATGTCTTGATGATTGATGTGTGATTTCCCTTTCAAAAGTTTGATTGCATAGTTAGTTTTCTTGGTTAGATAGCAGAGTTGATCTATCAAAGAGATCCATATCATACTTGCATGTGCCTTAATGGAGTAGATAGCCTCTCTATCAAAGACAACCAAAGTGTGTTTTCATTTGCTAGTTTTCTTTATTTCCAGCATGCATAGTCTAGAATAGTTCTATACTCATGACATTAGAATTACCTTTCTTACTGGTGTCTTGCAACTCTGTTGATTACAAATCCCATATTGATAATTAATGAGTGCATTATATCACACATATAAATAGCACAACAAGGGGCACTGTATCAAGTGGTATCAGAGATGAAATTTTTATTGCAGACAATAGGTAAAGGAGAGGAGACGAGAGAACTCGAAGTTTTACTCTGTGTATAAGAGACAGTCAACACAATCCCACCAAGGAGATGAGTGGAGCCACCTTTAACCAATCGGGTTGTGGAAAGAGAAGTGTGAGAGCTTCGTGCAAGGTTGGAGACGATGGAGGCAGTGCAAAGGGGGGCATTTGATGCTGGAGACTTCAGCGATGTGGAGAGTGAAGAAGCAGAAGTCGAATAAGATGCAAGAGAAAATGTTTTCGAAGAACACCTATTGAGAGCAGTTGTTAGATTGGGAGCTAGATCCAAAATAGAGGTTCGAACGTACGAAGGTAATTTGGATGTTGAAGAGCTGTTGGATTGGATAAGAGCCATGGACAAATATTTCGACTATGAAGATGTCAATGAGGAGAAAAGGGTGAGACATGTTGTCACCAGACTAAAAGGGCATGCAACACTATGGTGGGATGAACTATAGGCTGAGAGGAGAAGCAAAGGCAAAGAAAAGATAAATAATTGGGATAGAATGGTAGCCAAGATGAAGGCTAAATTCATGCCCAAAGATTATCAGATAAATCTATTCAAGAAATTGTAGAACTTGAGACATAAGGGTATGACAGTTAAAGAGTACACATAGGAGTTCTACAAGATCAATATCAGAACTGGACAAAGAGAGAAAGATGAATAAAAATTTTCCAAGTATATAAATGGCCTAAGGTTTGAAATCGAGGAAGAGATCAGCATGATGTCAATAAGGAATGTGGAGGATGCTTATCAGTTCACATTGAAAGCGAAGGATAGTTTGACTAGGAAATAGAGTCAGTGAGGTAGAGGTAGAAGCCTAGCCCCAGGCAAAGGCAAGGGAGCTGCCCATGACAAGGCACATAAATCCAAAGATGATCCTGAGAAACCACACAGTCACTCGGAAAGAGGAGGAAGTTCCCGAGGAAAACAAGGTGGTGGAAGAAGTTCTTCTAGAGGAAGAGGAAGAAGCGGAGGAGGAGAAGTAAGGTGCTATACCTATGGAAAGATAGGGAAAATGTCTTGGGAATGTCTCAAGAGGAAAAAGAAAGAAGAAGGAGGTGAAGCTCACATTTTGGAAGCACAGAGAAGAAATGTTGAAGCAGAAGGAGAAGAGGATGGAACATCCCTCATGTTGAGAAAGGTTCTCTTAAAACCAGAGGCAGAAGTTGAAAAGCCAGTGCAGAGGAACAGTCTCTTCAAGACAACTTGTAAGACTAAATATAGAGTGTGCAAGGTGATAAAAGACAATGGGAGCACTAATAACCTAGTATCCACGGATATGGTGGAGAAATTAGAGTTGGAGACAACTGCACACTCGAATTCGTACAAAGTCTCATAGTTGCAAAAAGGACACCAGGTAATGGTTACTAAACAATGACTGGTTGAATTTAAAATAGGAGGATATAGAGATGAAATTCTATGTGATGTAATTCCCATGGATGTCTACCACATTTTGTTGGGAATACCATGGCAGTTTGACAGGAATGTCATTCACGATGGAAGGAAAAACAAGTACACCTTGGAGAAGAATGGTAGGACACACATGTTTCTTCCAATAGAGCAGAAGAAAGTGAAAGAGGAATCCAACACATGCATACTTCTCATGAGTGGGAAGGAACTCTTGAAAGAAGTTAAGAAAGAACATGAGATGTAGTTTGATGTGGTGAAGAAACCTAGAGTTGTCCTTACAAGTACTTCAATGGATGATTTTCCTGAAGAAGTTCAGGATTTGTTGGATAATTTTGCTGACATAGTGGTGGATGAACTGCCTAACTCATTTCCACCCATCAAAAGTATCAGCCATGATATTGATTTGATACTAGGAGCAAGTCTGCCAAACAAGGCATCATACATGCTGACACCTCGAGAGAATGAGGAAGTAAAGAACCAAGTCCAAGAATTGTTAGACAAGGGTTTGGTCAGAGAGAGCTTGAGTCCATGCACAGTGCCAACTGTGTTGAGCCCAAAGAAAGATGGAGGATGGAGAATGTGTACAAACTCAAGAGCCATTAATAAGATCACCATCAGGTATAGATTCCCTTTGCCAAGAATGGATGATTTAATGGACTGTTTAAGTGGAGAAAACTTCTTTTCTAAGATATATTTGAAGAGTGGATATCACCAGATAAGGATGAGAGAGGGTGATGAATGAAAGACAACCTTTAAGACAAATGAAGGTTTGTATGAGTGGCTTGTTATGCCATTTGGCTTAAAAAATTTCTGGAGTACTTTTATGAGGTTAATGAATGAAATACTGAAAGGCTTTATTGGAAATTTTGTGGTTGTCTATATGGCTGATATACTGATCTTTAGAAGGACTAAAGAGGAGCATTTGAGGCACCTGACACTAGTGATGAGGAGACTACAACAAAAGAAGTTGTTGATAAAGCTTAAGAAGTCCTTTTTTATGAAGACATAACTCATTTACTTTGGTTTTGTGATCTCTTCAAATGAACTAAAGATGGATCCATAAAAGGTGAAAGCAATCAAAGAATGACCATCACCAAGAAGCATGTTTGAGGTAAGAATATTCCATGGATTATAAAGTTTCTATAGGAAGTTCATCAGAGATTTCAGTGGAATTTGTGCACCAATGATGGATACAGTGAAAAAGAGGCACAATTCTTTTAAATGGATAGAGGAGGCTGAGAGGAGATTCAATATACTGAAGGAGAAAATAAAAGAAAGACCAATTATGGTCTTACCTAATTTTGGAAAGACATTTCAAGTGAGATGTGATGCAAGTGGAGTTGCAATTGAAGCAATTTTGAGCCAAGATAATAGGCATGTTGCCTATTTCAGTGAAAAGTTGAATGAGACTAAGAAAAAATACTCAACATATGATAAGGAGCTCTATTCCATAATTCAAGCCCTGAAGAAGTAGAGACATTACCTTGTCCCAAAAGAATTTGTCTTGTATAGTGATAACCAAGATTTACAATTCATAACCAAGAAGGAAAAATTGAATCAGAAGCATGAAAAGTGGATCGAGTTTATGCAGAATTTTAATTTTGTCATAAAACATGTTGTTGGGAGTGCTAACAAAGTTGTTGATGCATTGAGCAAGAGATGTTTGATTATACAGGAATTTCAGGTGAAGACCTTGGGGTTTGAACACCTTAAGGATATGTATTATGATGATGCAAATTTCAAGGAAGCATATGAAGCATGTGAAAATCCTGTGCTAAGAGACAGGAGCCAATGGACAGAGTACATGATTAAAGAGGGATTGATGTTCAAGTGAAATCAATTATGCATACCAAAAAGTTCAATGAGGGACAACCTTTTGAAGGAGAAGCATGGTGGAGGATTAGCTAGACATTTCAGCCATGATAAAACATTTGCACAGTTAAGTAGTTCATACTATTGGCCAGGTATGAGAACAAAAGTGATAAAGTTTGTGAATAGATGTAGAATCTACCAACATGAAAAAGGAAAAAGACAAAACACTGGATTGTATCAACCATTTCCCATACCAGAGAGGCCTTGGGATGCAATAAACATGGATTTTGTGTTGGGACTTCCAAGGACGCAAAGAGTATTTGATTCCATATTTGTGGTGGTGGATAGGTTTTCAAAGATGGCACACTTTATCCCATGCCAGAAGACCAGTGATGAAACCCATGTTGCAAATCTATTTTTCAAGGAAGTTGTGAGACTTCACGACCTACCTAGGAGAATTGTCTCAGACAAAGACACAAAATTTGTTGGTCATTTTTGAAGAACACTATGGAATAATTTGGGGATGGATATGTCCTTCAGCTCATCTTATCACCCTCAGACAGATGGACAGACTGAGGTGGTAAACATAATTTTGGGAAACTTTTTAAGGAGTCTGGTCACTGAGCATCATAATAAGTGGGATCAGATTTTTCCACAAGAAAAATTTTCATACCAAAAATCACCAAACAGGAGCACTGGAAAGAGTCCATTCCAAATATTGTATGGAATGCAACCCAGGGGAGTATCTGAGTTGAGAGACTTAGAACAGAGTGAGATCAAAAGCGTTGGAGTAGAAGATTTTGCTGCAGAAATGTAGAAACTCCATAGCTAGATCAGAGGAGAGTTGCAGAGCTCTAGCCAAGAATATTGTAAGTTTTAAACCTGTGAAGTAAAGCAATGCATATAGATTCTTAAGAAAAACATAAATTAATCAATGGATCAATCACATAGTACATAGAGATATATACTGCAAACCCTCAACCGGGAAAACCTTTCTTATATTCATTATATCGAATTTCACCATTCACTATACAATATATATACAATTTTTTTAGGTATTCCGTAGATACCAAAACCCTAATCCCTTAATCTGGGATTAATTTACAAAATCGCTAAAAATTACAAAATCTGCTAAAAATAGAAAAAACCACCCAAAAAATATTTTTGGAGTGCTGCCCCAGGCTACCGCCCGTTGTCGAATGTTGCATGTAACTAGGGGGGGCATACCTGTCCCCCCCTGGAACCCCCCTAGGAAAGTTCCTGGCGCACACAGCACAAACAGAGAACTAGTACAAGGGATCGTCAGACGTAGTTGTCATATCTGATGCGCCCACACACACACATGCAAAGAATATAACACATACCCAACATTCTCCCACTTGTTGTTTTCTTTTCATCCAGGGGTCCAGGGGATTATATAGTCAACAATCCAGGGCAACAATGCCCATTGTTACTCTACACTAGGAGAAGTTTTCTGTGCTCACAGACTTTGTCAATGAATCTGCAACATTCTTCAAAGTGTCAACCTTTTTCAGCAACACCTTCTTTTCCTCAACCATGTCTCTCACAAAGTGATATTGAACATCTATATGATTTGTCTTTGAATGATAAGTTGGGTTCTTTGCCAAGAAGATTGCACTCTGACTATCACAATCTAATCTCATTGCTTGTTGTACCAACCCAATACCTGAACACAATCTTTGTAACCATATTGCTTCCTTGCTTGCATGAGTGGTTGCCATGTATTCAGCTTTTGTAGTTGAGAGTGCCACTACAGCCTATCTTTTGCTCGTCCAACGGATTTCTCCTCCAAATAGGTTAAACACATACCCACTTGTAGATCTTCTGCGATCCATATCTCTAGCCCAGTCTGCATCAACAAAGCCATGTATGTCCAGCACTCTGTCCAATCCTGGTATTCCTTGGTAGCACAATCCATAACTGGTACTACCACGAAGATATCTAAAGACGCTCTTTACTGTTGTCCAATGCTCCTTCCCTGGTTTTGACATATACCTTCTCAAAACTCCCACTACATGTGCAATGTCCAGTCTAATACATACCATTGCATACATCAAACTGCTAACTGCACTGGCATACGGAACATGGGACATGTCCTCTTCTTCTTCCTGTGTCTTGGGACACTAATCTACAGATAAATTTACACCTATAGGAATAGGAACCTTGACCGGTTTACTTCCATGCATATTAAACCTCTGCAATATCGTCTCAACATATTTTCTCTGTTTCAACCAGAGTTTCCTGTTTGCACAATCTCTTTTAATCTCCATTCCCAGAATGAAGTTAGCAGCACCGAGATCCTTCATGTAAAATTTGGAGGATAGCTGCAATTTAACCTCCTTGATAACATCCATGTTATTTCCTACCAACAACATGTCATCAACATACAACACTACATAAATGAAGTGATTACCAACATTCTTGGAATATACACAGTGATCAACCCTGCTTCTTACAAATCCCAATCCAAGGATGTATGTGTCAAACTTTTGGTACCACATCCTAGGTGATTGCTTCAGACCATATAGTGACTTATTTAGCTTACAGACCAACTCTTTCTTTCCCTTCACTACAAATTCTTTTGGCTGCTTCATGTAGATTTCTTCTTCTAGATCGCCATGTAGGAATGTTGTCTTCACATCCATCTGTTCCACTTCAAGATCAAAAGCAACAACAATATATAAAATAAATATAATAGATGTTAACTTGGAAACATGAGAAAAAGTCTCACCAAAGTCAATTCCCTCTACCTAGGAATAACCTTTTGCTACTAACCAAGCTTTGTATTTCTCCACTTTACCTTCTACATTAAACTTCTTCTTAAACAACCATTTACTACCAACATATTTTCTTCTAGCTGGAAACTCAACTATATCCCATGCCTCATTCTTATCCAAGGCATCCATTTCTTCAACCATGGCCTTCTTCCATAGTTTACTATCCTCTGAATTCACTGCTTCCCTGACAGTTCTGGGATCATCATCAGTAATAGATAAAGCAAAATTGGAACGGAAATTAGGTGGGCTATACCTTTCTGGTTGCCTTCTTTCTCTCACTGATCTCCTCAATACTGGGGTATGAGGTTATTTTGCTTCCTCTTCTTCATATGATTCAAATTTTTCATCATCCAACTCAAGCTCTATTTTCTCAGGTTCATCTTGCGTTGGTAGGAATTCCTGTTTGGACACATCTTTTACCTCTCTGAAAACAACATATCGACTGTAAACAGTTTTCTTGGTTTCTGGGTTCCAAAGCTTATAACCTTTCACACCATCTTTATAACCAATAAAGATACACTTTTCAACCTTTTTATCCATCTTACTTCTATTTTCCTTTGGAAAATGTACATAAGCATCACAACCAAACACTATAAGATGTTGAAGAGAGGGTTTCTTTCCAGACCATACCTCGTGTGGAGTTTTATCATCCAATGCTGATGAAGGTGATCGATTAACCAGGTAACATGTTGTACCCACCGCCTCTGCCCAGAATTCTTGTCCTAACCTGGCACTGCTGAGCATGCTCCTTGCTTTTTCCATTAGTGTCCTGTTCATCCTTTCTGCAACTCCATTCTGTTGAGGACCATATGGAGTAGTCTTTTGCCTTGCTATACCACACTTCTTACAGAATTCTTCAAATTCATTTCCACATAATTCTCCACCATTATTTGTTCTTAATACCTTTATTTTCTTCTTTGTCTGATTTTCTACCAGAGCCTTAAACTCTTTAAATTTATCAAATATTCTTTAAAGAGTAATTGCAATTCGAAGAAATCCATTACTTCCTAAAAAAATAAATCCATGTGTTCCTTGAAAAATCATCTATGAATGAAACATAATACACAGATTTACCTAGGGATGGAACAGGAACAGGTCCAAACACATCACTGTGTATCAACTCTAAGATCCCCTTTTCTCTTGTAGCACTAGATGGGAATCTTACTCGATTTTGTTTACCATATATGCAATGTTCACAGAAATCAAAATCCAGTGTGCAATTAGACATACCTTCAACCATACCTTTACTGTGTAGTGTTCGAAGGCCCTTTTCTCCAATATGTCCCAGTCTTTGATGCTACAACATGGTCTTCTTTCCAGGGACAATATTGGTCTTGTCTTCTTTATTTCTCTGTTCAGGGACAACATAACTATTACACCCATTAGTATAAATGTTTCTTAACAACTTGTACAGAGTTCCACACCAAACTCCCCTCATCAACACCATTGCTCCTTGTACCATCTTCCAAGTGTTCTTTCCAAATATAGTATCCACTCCTGCATCATTCATCTTTCTTACAGATATTAGGATCCTGGCTAGTTTTGGAATGTGAAGAACCCCAGGAAGTGTTCTAATCCTTCCATCTTTTAGCAACAACTTCACCCTTCCACATCCCAATATTTTTTCTATCGAGTCATCTCCTAGGAATACATCACCACCATCATATTTTTCATATTCAGAGAACCACTCCTTGTGAGGAGTCATATGGTATGATGCACCTGATTTGATCAACCATATATCATAGTCTACATGTGTACTTGTAGATGCCAGGTAAACATCACCTCCTTCTTCAGTGGAGGTTTTCGCCTCTGTGGAAGAGGTACTATCAGATCCCTTTGGTTTTTCAACCTTCTTAGACCTGCAATCTTTCTTATAATGCCCTATTTTAACACACTTCCAACATTTCCTCAAAGATTTTCCTGGAGACTTATATCTACCTGTAGATTTAGATCTACACCCCGAAGGCTTACCATAGTTCCTGTCTTGGGTATGCCCTCTTACAAATAAAGCATTTTTGTTGTGACCATCCATGCTTTTTCGCCTCATCTCTTCAGATAACAAGGATGAAACTACATCCTCATAGTTCAATGTAGATTGAGTGGTACTACCAATTGCTACAAACAGATTATCCCCAGAGTCTGGAAAGGAACAAAACAAAGTAATACACTTATCTTCTTCTGCAATCGTAATATTAACAGAGACAGTTTGACTTACCAGAGTATTAAAGGCATTTAGATGTTCTGTCACAGAATCTCCATCTTCCATCCTAATATGATACAACTTCTTTTGAAGAAACAACTTGTTTACCAGGGACTTTGATTGATACAAATTCCCCAACTTATCCCATAGTTCCTTGGCTGTAGATTCTCCCGAGACATTCAAAAAAACCAAATCTGCTAGGCAGGGATGATTTTAGGGGCTAAATTTCGCTCATGGGCTAATTTTCCATGGTTTTTCCAAAAACGAGATTCGCTATTTTAAAAATGATTCGCCCAAATTCTATAGGATAAAATTATTTTTCTTTAAAAATCGCCAAAAGTTTATAAAAACTATATAAAATACTTAGAAATTTGAATATTTTTACAAAAATATCGCCAAACATTTATAATTGACATATGAAGGATTAGTAAGATTTGCCAAGGTTTCTACATTTTCAAATAAATTTCCATCCTTAAAATCATCCCTGCTGCCAGGCAGAGTCGAATAGTACTCCTTTCTCTTTTGTCCAACTTCTCACAATCTTCCTTCGACATACTAGTAGCTGGTGTAATAGTAGTTTGTGTACTGGTAGGTTGTGTACCAGTAGCCTGTGTGCTAGTAGATGGTGTACTAGTAGGCTGTGTACCAGGATCCACATCGATCCATTATTCTTTGTCTACAAGAAGGTCTTCCATCTTCAACTTCCATAGCTCAAAGTTTTTACCATTGAACTTCTCTATCTCGATTCTAGAAGAGATTTCCATTCCTCTTTCTGCACTCAAATCACCACTACAAAAGCTCCCACTAAACCCAGGTTTATCACATACCCAAGATAAACTTGATCTATCAAGACCGAGACAAACCCTCAACAACATAGGCGTCCCTCTGAAGCCAAAAATGAGCTCTGATACCACATGTAATTTTTAAACCTATGAAGTAAAGCAATGCATATAGATTCTTAAGAAAAACAAAAATTAATCAATGGCTCATTCACATAGTACACAGAGATTTATACCGGAAACCCTCAACTGGGAAAACCTTTCTTATATTCATTATATTGAATTTCACCATTCACTATATAATATATATATGTACCATTTTTTTGGGTATTATTTAGATACCAAAACCCTAATCCCTTAATCGAGGATTAATTTACAAAACCGCTAAAAATTGCAAAAACCGCCCTCAAAAATTTTTCGGGGAAACTGCACCGAACACTACGCATAACCAGGGGGGTAGGTACTAGGACCCCCCCTAGGAAAGAACCTAACGCACATGGAAAAAATAGAGCACTAGTACGAGGGATCGTCAGATGCAGTTATCATATTTGACGCGCCCACACGCACACATGGAAAGAATATAACACATACCCAACAAATACAAGCGTAGAGTTGATCAACATCGTAGAGAGCTTCAATTTGAACTAGGAGATCAGGTTCTAGAAAATCTCAGGAAGGAAATATTCCCTAGGGGAACATATAACAAATTAAAAATGAAGAAGATAGGGCCATGTAAGATCTTAAGGAAATTTAATGCAAATGCCTATGAGATCGAGTTTCCAGATGATGTGGGAATATCAGCCATATTCAACATTTTAGACCTATATCCTTACAAGAAAGATGACACGGAGGAAGCAGAAAATCAAGAGAAGTTTAAGTGGGAGAAACAAATGCCTATAGCATAAATATCACATATGGAGAAGATTGTTGATGAGAGAATTGACAAGAAGACCAAGAGGAAAACCTATTTTGAATATCTGGTCAAGTGGAAAGGACACCCAATAGAAGATGCCAGTTGAGAGAATGAAGCCGATATCTAGAAGCATGGAAAGACGATGCAGGAGCTCATGGATAGGAGTCCCTGAATTTTTTTCCAGGGGGAGTATGATGCAAGAGCATTGTCAGTGAGCACATGTGGCAGGACAAATCAGTGCCTAAGAAACATTTCGGGATCTTAAAACGCTAGCAGTTCCTGCAAACTTTTAGAGTTGATGGAAAAACGGAAGAAGATCAAACACTTGAGGGAGAATGATCATGAGTGAGATGGGAGTTTCACTCCTAGTCTTGAATGTAACTAAGCTTAGGTATCAGTTAGATTTTTTTTTTTCGAGTAGATGAGTAGTCGGGGGGAACCCTAAGAAACCTCAGAGATGAATAGAGGTTTTGTACGCCCAAATGAGGTTGCTACGAGTTAGTAGGAATTTTCTGAGTTTTTAGTTACTAATTTGATATTAGTTGTAGCCATTTACTTTTGAATGAATATAATAGAGGAAAATTGATCCAAATGCATAGTGTTGTTACTGTTTGCAATTCCCTGTTATTATTGATTTCATGAATGAATGAGTTTTGTTAAGAGTATATGAATTTGTGAGATGTTGGGATAAGTTTCAATTGTTTCTCTTATGTAAGTTATGCAAGGAGTGCATACTGAACACAAGGAGTGCGAGTAATAGAGTGTTTTTTTTACTCAAAGCTCAGAAGAGATAGCGTAAAGTTTCCTTTGCAATGAGTGCAAAGAGACTGTTGCAAGGAGTGCACAGTCACCTGCAAGAAATCAAACCTTGCATAAGAATATGTTGCAAGGAGTGCATAGATCAGAAACTCGACTAAGTGTCGAAGTGACCCTTTAGGAATTCAAAGGAACAGAAGGAGAGGAAGCTCAGAAGAGATAATGATTCCAGAGGTGCAAACGAGGCCCAAGAAGTAGACTTGTATAAGAATCAAAGGTCAGAGCCTTTGAAATGTTTGAAATATTCTAAGTTGGGAGAAACTGATAACTCAGGAGGAGGAGCGACATTGATCATTGGATCGATCATCAGGAAACATCTGGATCATCGGATCATACTCCAGATAGGAGGAATGCATAGAGGAGGATATTAGATCTCAGCCGTCAGATATGAACACGAGAACCAAGAGTCGTTGGATTCAGGTAAGGTGCAGGAACCTTAATCCTTTTGAAAGCTCAGGAGAGATAATGAGTCGTTGATATAAGGAATGATCAAACTGTTGATTCATGTCGTGGGAAGGAGATCTTGGTAAATTGACAATCGGGAGTCTGGAGCACAGAGGAAGTTGTCTTCCAAAGTCACAAAATGTGAAATCACGAGTTGATCTGAGCCGTTAGATCATGGGGAGTTGTGATTCATTGATCTGACACTCGCAAATATTAGGAAGTCGGGAGTTGGAAGGAAGAATAAATCCCTCTTCCAAAGTATTGAAACATGAAATCGCGATTTTATCTGAGCCGTTAGATTGTGGGGAGTTGCGAGTCATTGATCTAACGCTCACAAATATAGGGAATTCAGGAATTGAAAGGAAGAAGAAAGCCATCTTCCAAAGTCACAAAATGAGAACTCACGAGTTGATTTGAGTTGTTGGATCATGAGAGGCTCTGAGTCGTGGATCTAACCCAAGTGAATTTCAAGGGTTCAGACTTCGAGAGAAAGGAGGCGAGTTCTTTCCAACTTTGTGAGTCCTGAAGTCCTAACGCGCCTAGAAGTTAGGCCCCAGGTTATAACTGGAGGTCAGACCAGTGGAAGTTAGGGGAGGAGATAGCACGCACTAAGCTTTAACTCAAAGTTCGGGGATTCAAAATTTGGATGAGTCAAGGTTGATTTATAATAGAATACCCGAGGGCATGAGTTCCGAAGCACCTTCTGGTTAGGCGTGTGGTCGAAGCCAGTGGTCACATGGAGGAGGCTTGCGTCTAGTGCTTATTTGCATGGGAGGAGTCACATAGTAGGACCTGTGGATTGTTTTGTGGAGGTTCCAGCAGGGACCTGAAGAGCTATTTCATATCAGAGTCTGAAGATCGATAGATCGATAGGTCAACAAACCCTGCTAAGGTAGGGGCACTGCATCACTCGATAAGATTGTTCTCAATATGATTGCAAAAGAGTGTAAAATATTTATGTAAATGTTTCAAAGAGAGGAATTAGGTGGATGAAAAGGAAAGCAACATGAATTTTTTCTTTGACTTCTTGCTAAAAATGAATTTCTTAACATTAATCACTAATAAGTTTTAAACATTCAATTTCACATTTTTTAATGTTATAAAGGGACCAATGGCGAGGGAAAAAAATGTCATCCTAAGAAGACAAAAATTATGAAGGATGTAAATGATGATGACTTGGTCTTGTTTTAATCTGGAGTGGCAATAGAAGTTAATGAGAGGGGGAAATTATTTTACAAAACTATGAGGGATATAGTGGAAAGGATGTATAGACATACTTTCCACTTACAATACAAAAATCAACCAAATGACTCCAAGAATCAGGTTATATATAAACTACAAGAATCTTTTTGGAGCAATGGTCAATAAGACCTGTGAGACTTACAATAACAAAGAAGAATCATTTAAAAAACATCATTACTAAACATGTTTTTCTATAATATGTCCCAAAAATTACCAAATTATTTTTTTAGCTATATTTACTTTCATGTCGATTTACAAAAATATTATTATGCTTTTCATTTTTCAAGAAGATTATGCAAATTCCAAGGGAAAAATGAGGGGAAAACCAATACATTCTAGTAGATATGTTCAAAAAAGTGTATAAGGAGATGGTAAAATAAATGAACATAATTGCATCACAGGAGGAGCGATTCGAACAATAACATGCATTAGAGGTATATAATCATAATCATTGATGTATTCTTTTATGTATATAGAATTTAATTATTGCATGAAATACTAATTTTCAATTGTTTTGTTCCAGAAAAAAAAATGGAATCCATTCAACACATAAAACTTGACGACAAGGAAGAAAAGGGTTGATCGCAAAATTTTTGAGTACTTACGTTTGCGGGCTTACTTAAGATTTCATATTTGTTGTGATCTTTATATTTAAATACTTGATTTACACTCATCCATGGATTTCCTCTAATAGGTGTTAACATACAAAGAATATCCAATCAAATAATTGATCAACATTGGGTTAAGTAAGGGTTGTGAGTATATGTTGAAGTATCAAGGTTTAATTGAACAATTTGTAAGTAGCCATGTTGTTTAACTTGCCTTGTTTTATAATTAATGGAACAATAATAAACATGTGTATTAATTATATTGAGTATGCTTTGTCACAACATATTAAACATGGAGGAAACAAAATATGGAGTGCAACCAACATAAGATATCTTGAGACACAACATGCAACGTGGCCTCAATATCATGTGTATTGTTTATGAATCACTCGATGCTATAGTACACTTTTTTATTTATGTAATAATGTATATTCTACTACATAAATGTAGATTTACTTATTACACTTTATTTATATGTTTGTATTCAGAACATGAAGAGGTAGAACATCAAAAACAAGTTGATCAAGAAAACAATAGGTTAAATAAAAAAAGTAAAATATCACCTACAAGTGATGAAGAAATGAGGCATGCATACAACTCAAGTGATGACAACAACTCAAGTGATGAATGAAAATCAATATAATTGAATGTTACTAAAAGTTGTATGTTTTGGAATATTTTTTTGTGAAAAGCAGGGATTGTGTTTATTGTACTCGACATAATGTCCCAATTGCATGACATGTTACCAATAAGTGTAAAAATTACATATTGGTTACATTTTGATTATTGTGGACATTTACATTGTACCATTTTGTATGATGTTGGGTCTCTTATTCATATATAATAAAATGGCTTTCTTATTTTATTGCATTGTTGAATGTTGTAAAATGTTGCATTGTCAATTAATTAATATATGGATTACATTGTTACAAATAACAAAGGTGTAATCCGTTGGATAACTCATTAATGCAATCATTACATGAAAACACAATAAAAAATATAAAAAACAATAATATTATAAAAAATATTTTATTTTGAAATGATTAATTGAAAATTTGTAAGAAAAACAATTAATTAAAATATATACATATCAATGCATTGTATTATTTTAAACTCACTAGACGGTGCATGCCATAAAATAGACACTGGTGCATTTTTATTAGTCATACGCACTGATGGTTATTAATTACATTGAAGCACTAGTGCTAAAAATTGTGAAAAAGTATTTTTACTTTAAACGACATAACATGCAATTATATTTATTGTTTCAAAATATTATGGTGCACATGATTACATTCTGCATCAGTTCTTTAAATAAAATATGTGCCCCGAGATTTCAAATATAATATATGCATTGGTTCTTTACTAATAATATATGCATCGGTTCTTAAAATAAAATATATGCACTGGGGCTTGGTAAAAAAGAATGGCACGAATCTCACCTGAAATGTTTGAAATTTCACTTCCCTCCGATGCACATGGTAATATAAGAATTGATGCCTACAAAATATATGGGCACTCATGTTCCATAAAAGAGAAAAGAATGACCTAGTGCATAATTTTTATACAAGCATTGATGTGGCATATAACAAAAAAATGGAGCTGGTGTATAATACTTATAAAATCATCAATGCTCTTTTTTATTATGAGATCGGGCTACAGAAACCCTAGGGATCCCTACCTCAGTCTAAATCTGGCGATGGTAGCTAATTTCCAACCATGAGGAGGATCCTCCCAAATGTTGATGCCCAGAAGGTGAAAGTGTGGTGAGGATTACCGGTTATGGTTGAGGACAAGGATTTGGTGGACTACATGCTAGAAAAGCTCAGTAGTGTATATATTTGGGTGGATATAGTTGTCAGGACTATGGATCACCATGCCAAATAGGGGCCCAATTTTAATGTTTTAGAGGAATGAGGATGGTTTGGTAAAGTATTCAAACAATATCCTCACACTGAAGAAAAAATTTTGTAGGGTCCTGGGACCTCTTTATCGCTTACAACACCTTGGGGACTAGGGTCAGTGATACGATGGGAATTAGGGCAATAGTCATTGGACCCTTCCCTAGGAAAACCTTTTCAAAGAACCACAGAGTATAGCTCTTTTGTTCCTACGCATGTAGGTTTGTCTCAGGGTTTCACTCATCCTGACTCTTTATAGTATGATATCCCCTCTCATTTATTGGATGTCCATGGTTCTTTGGACAGAGTAGTGTTTACCAGTAGGGGAATTCCTTGGCCAATAAACCTCGATTTGAATTGGCCCTCGTATAGCCACGTCCCACCAGTAAAATGATTTAGTTTCCTTTTACCTCCACAGTCAGATATTTCGGCTCTACCGTAGTCTCACGTTTCTTAGAATCATCTCCAAACGAAAAAAACCTAAATGAAAAAAATGGGCTAGAGGGGGATGGTGCTTGGTCCATTGTTGTAATGAATTCAGGTGCTCAATCTATAAGAGGAAGCACAAGCACAAGAAAATGCACACATCCAAGTCCCAAGCACAAGAAAATCAAACTACTAAATACCAATGGAAAAATCGGTCAGCTAGTGTTGGGGGAAGACATACAACTCTCCCATGAGGTAGAGATGGTAGACTTGACAGTGGTGGGAAGATTCAGAGGCTGCAGATTCAATGCAGAAACCATCTTCGACTGGGTAGGATAAAATTGAAGCTCCTTTTTTTAACCCCTCCCTTATGTGCAAATGTTGACAAGAGGTTGGTTCCTTTTTAAATTTCAATCAATAGAGGAGGTCAATAAATCCCTCTCAAGGGTTTGGTGTATTGATTCATCTTTAGTCCTCCTTAAGAAATGGATGCCAATTTTTTATGCCAGCAAGGAATGGATAGATGTGGCATCGATTTGGTTTCGACTTCTAGGGCTTCCTATAGAATACTGAATGGTATAGGTTTTCAAAATATTTTGAAATATGCTAGGTTGTTTTTTGGAAGCGGACATGTTTTTTCATAAGACCGGTGAATTGTGTGTTTCCCATATAATGGTATCTTTAAATATCAGGTAAGGCCTGATAGAGGAATTAGATATTTTCATTGGAGAGAAAGTGTTAAAAAAAAACTAAACTATGAGGGCTTACTTTTATGATGTAGATGATGCAAAAAATATATACATGTAGTCAAGGAATGTGATATACCCCTTAGAAGAAAGATTACGGTTGGTTGTTCACCCAAATTGAACAATTTTCTAGCATCACAGGTGGAGGCGACTTATTCAGAGGTAGGAGACACTATACAAGAAACAAAAGAGAGGGGATAAAATTGTATGGATTTGGTTGTGAGAAGCAAGGACCTTGTGTCCACTTCACAACTATCACCTCATCAACCTATAGACTTTGTAGATGGATTCGAGTTCAGAGACATTTAGAGAAATGAGGTCCTGGTAAGGGTTCTACCGTCCCACTCAAGTATGACTTAATCGCCATCACTCCCCATCAATTTCTTAATTAATTATTTGACATTGTTAGGTAGGGACTGGTCGGGTGCTATGTCTAATCTGTCATCCCTCAGTCTCTTTCCTAGATCCCCTATTTTCTTTGTGCTTGGCCCTTATTTATCCCAATGTTCCTTTCTTCATGGATCTCCCTGATACCACTACTCTCTTATATTCTATATTGATGCAGGAGCATCGCTCCACCTCAACACACGCCAGCTAATTAACACGTGTGGTGCGCATTCAAGGAAGGAGAGGCGTCGCCACCTCATTTTTCCTCGAGAACCAAAAGGTGTGATTAAGGCATTTAATGAGGACATGCTGGAAGAACCAAGTTGTGATTTCGCACAAGCTATAGATAAGGTCACCATTAAGTGGTTGATGACAGAAGGAATCTACATCCAATTTGGAGAAGATTTCCATCATTGTAATTTGTCCATTAGGCAGGCGTTTTAAATGATGATTTGATGCCACTATTTTAGCTTGTGAGGGAAGCTCGTAGAAGCCCCTCTTGTATAAATATTTGTATTATTTCCAAGTAGAGGGGGACTGCAGTTGTGTCTGTTATAGGGAGAGAAATGTAGAGAGTTGAGACTTAGTTGTAGCTCAGACTCCACCATTGTAATTTGACATTCTACCATTAATAGAAAATGACAATTTTTCCTGTTTTCAATTTTTATGTAATGGATGTTGTGTTATGAATGTCATTTGTAAGCATTTGAATTGTAGATGGATGTTAGAAATCATTTGCAGGCATAGAGATATATTTTTCTATACATAAGCATGTTGAATTAAGTCTGGTTCTCTAGGCTAAGTGCAAGGAGTGCGCAACATACAGTGGAAACTTTGTGAGCCAACACAATGAGTTTGTATATGAAGTCAGTGGAGTCAGAAGAGAAGCTGTCGGGAGGGCACACCAGGATAATTCATAGACTTGGGGAGAAATTTCAAGGTGGTTAAGTACCTTGGAAAGAAAGACTATGAGAGGGGAAGCACAGTTTAGAGTTACTGAACACTCTGAAACACTCTACTAGGAGGGCATCGAGCTAGTGTGAGAATGCACATAAGAAACATGGTTGGAAGTGATGGAATTATTAAGAGAATCCCATGGTTGTTGAACACTTTGGTGAAGGAAGGCTTTGTGAGAGCACATCGACAAAGGAAAGGAGATTCCTTAAGATGCTCATATAGGCTAAGGGATAAGTCATCAAGAAGCTTAGCTGAGCACAAGGAGTGCACTGAGGAACTTGTAATTCCATATTAAAAAGATCAGGAGGAAGAGAAAGAAGTTTCTAGGAGGTCACGAGGGAGTTCAAAAAGGAATCATGAACTTCGAAAGGTTTTTCAAGTTGAGCAAAGTCGCAAAAGAGTCTGTGCAGAATTCTGCAAGGGGTGAAAAAGGAGCTCGAGAACAGCCTAAGTCTCAAAAGGTGGAATTGCGTTAAGTGTGCAAAGGGATTCAAGGGCTTAACGAAGTCTCAAAGACAGAGAAATCATCCGTCGTGGGAGGAGACAGGTGGCAGAAGATCGAGAAGTTCGGGAAAAGGAACTTCAGAAGGTTTTTCAATATCAAACAAGGATCTTCACAAAGTCACGAAGAGAAATTTGAATCCATACCATTGGATCTAGAAGGGCACATGGAAAAGATCCGTGTATTTCGAAGGAGTAACCCTTTAGAGAAAAGACAAGAGGAGGATACCTGAAGAGCTGAGAGCTGAAGTAATCTTAGCCGTCCATGTGAGAGAGGACATGTGGAGTTGGATCGACACTTCATTGATTCACAAATTTGGTAGGAGTAGAGTTGGGAGTAGAGAGGACTCGCGAAGTCCGAACTCACGAAGTGGATCACAGTCGTTGATTATGAGAGGAACTTGGACTACATATATGGTCCTGAAGAATTCGTCAATTCAGGAATCGGGAAAAAGGGAGGAAGCATCTCGCGAAAGTCCCGAAGCATGGGGTCGTGAAAGGAGTTGGCCCACAGTCATAGTTTGTGGTCACATCAAGGAGGGATCCTAGCATAGAGAGCTAGCGCTCGTTGGTACAAGAGTTAAAAGTGCAAGGAGAGGGTTCACGGGTGCCAAATAGTGGGTGCCAAGAAAGTAAAAGGGCATGTGTCAAGTTAGATTGGTTCCCATTTGGAGCCTGATGAACCATTTGGTTCAGTGACTTGAACGATCCTAGACTGGGAGGTTGAGTAGCCCTTCGGAGGGAAGGAGCGGGATCAGCGTCATCATATATCATATCACTTGATGGATTTATAAGAGGATGTTATCCTCTACCAGCTTAGAAACATGGTTATACTGATGCCTTTTGCACCAGTCAAACAGGGGAAAGGATTTGGCCTTAACCCCGGGGAGACCACAAGGTGAAAAGGAAGAGGGAGGAAATATTTCTTTTCAAAATCCCAGAAATGGGTGTTAGTTGATGTAGCAGCAGGAAGACAACAATCAATATTTGGGGCCCTTAGAGTAGAAACATCACTAGAAGGGGATGAATCATGAAAGTGTTCTCCTTCAATTGCATAGTTGTGGCGAACCCTTCTAAGAAATCTTCCTTTAAAGAAAAAATTGGGGAAAGTGAAGTTGTGGTAAAGGTTTTGGAGAATATTATGAAGTAATGGAATTTCATGGGGTTGGATGCCAAAGGAATATCAGGGGTATTGGAAGTTGTATGGAATCCCCAAACTATCAACGACAAAAAATCCTGGGGGATTGAATCTAGGATGGGTGTGGATTTTTTTTCTGAAGAATTAGGGATGGATTTAATTCTTTTGAACATATACAAGCCAAATTCATAGTGTATTCCTTTCTAAGAGAATATTTCAAAACACTCCTTTATGAAACATGATGGACTCATCATTGGAGGTGATCTCAATTTCTCTATAGGCTCATTGGAAGATTGGGGTCCCAGAGCTAAAGCAGATCCCTTGTCTATTTTTTTTTCACATTTCTTGGGGGAACAAGGCCTCATTGACATAGATCCAATTAAAATCAAGCCCACTTAGAGGAATAAGTGTATAGGAAAGGAATGAATTTTGAAGAGACTCAACATGTTCTTGCTAGAGACAAACCTCCTGGATATGCCCATCTAGGTGAGGCAATGGGTAGATAGCGCAGGAGAATCAAATCACTCTTCTATTTTCTTGGAGATGGCTAGAGGAACGAGTAAACCTGATATCCCTTTCAAATTCAACTTAGCATGGATTTCAGATGAAAGATTCCATAAATTAGTAAAACAAATTGGCCCGATATGATCCATAATCTGGGCTTGTAGCAACAGTCCAATTTGGTGCAAATATGAAGAAGGTAATAAAGGAAACCCAAGAGTGGGCTCAAAAAAAAAGACAAAGAGATGAAAAATCCATCTCCGAGATTGAGAAATAACTTCAATGTATCTAATACTCAGAAGGAAGGGGTTACAACACTAATGAAACAAAGGAGCATATGATTTATTTGGAAAAGAAAAGAAGATAAATCTAGGAGGAATGTGAAGCAACGCGAATATTGAAAAGAAGAGCTTTGTGGCTGAAGAGTGGGGATGAGAACAAAAAAAAAATTTCAAGCCTATGCAAAGGGGAGGAAACTCACAAACACCATATGGATCCTAAAGGACCACTCAGAAAGAGACATCTAGTCTTTTGACGGTTTGGACAAACTTTCAAAAAACTATTTTAAGGATGTTTTCAAAGCATACACAAGGGTTTCCATGGATGATATTGTGAGGATAACACTATATTTCCCTATTTTTATGGATGAATAAGGAAAAAGGTCACTTATGTGGGAATTCATTGAATAAGAGATAAAGTATTTCTCCACATATTCTAGAAGGAAAAGAGCCTTGGCCTGGATGGTTGGTCAATTGAATTTTTCCTGGGTCTTTACAAGGAGATTGGCTCAAACATTATGAAAGTTGTGGAAGATTCAAGATCCCAGGGCTACATGCATGCACCTCTCAACTCTACCTTCATCACCCTCATTCCTAAAACTTATCACCTTGTCTCTTTTGATGATTTCAAACCAATTTCACCATGGAATTTTATCTATAAAGTTGTGGCAAAATTCATCTCCCAAAGAATCAAAGAAATACTTTTTGATACAATCTCTAGTGAACAATTTGGGTTTTTAGAAGGCAGAAAAAACCATGGAGCTATAGGAGTGGCACATTAATTAATTCATAGTCTCAAAACAAGGAATTCCAAAGGTGCAGTGTAGAATATTGATCTCTCAAAGGAATATGATCATGTCAACTGGATATATCTCAGACTTCTCCTTACCCATTTAGGTTTTGAAGTACCCTTTATAAAACGGGTTGTGTTTTGTATCACAACTGCTTCTTTTGAAGTGATAATCAATGGGGTAGCCTCTCCTTTATTTTTCATGATGTGTGGTCTCAAGAAAGGATTCCCTATGTCCCCTCTACTGTTTTTTCTAGTAAATTAAGGCCTTAACAGAATGATAGAAAATGCAAAAGTTTGGGGATATTTCCATCGGATATCAATTACACCAAATCTTCATATCACACATATTTTGTTTGTGGATGATTTTTTGATTTTTTGTGATGGCTCTCATAGGGACGTGGAAAAGTTACGAGATATTTTGGGGTTGTTTGGGGGTGGAACAGGGCATGCTAATCAATGATAGGAAATATTCTTTATCTATAATAAATTTGGAGGTGGAGGAGCTAAATGCTTATGTTTCTCTCTTCCCATATGAAGTGAAGTTTTTAGATGAAGGGATCAAATATATTGGATTTCAGGTAAAACCAAATTGCTACAAGGAGGATTGGTCATGACTCATAAAAAAGATGGAAAAAGGACTGAAAATATGGAGTTACCATTGGCTCTCTTGGGTGGGGTGTCTGGTGTTGGTAAAGTGTGTTCTGGAAGTTATCCCGATGTATTGGATTTCCTTGGCTTGGATTCCAAAAGCGATATTGGAGAAATATCTAAGGTTATGCTTCAATTTCATGTGGGATGACAACCAGGAAAAAATTGTACTACCTTGGGTAAAATGGAAACAGTTGGTGGTACCCAAATTGTTGGGGGGTTGGGGACTCAAGAACATATTTTTCTTCTCTAAAGTATTGGAAACCAAGTAATGTTGGAGGATTATATATTGTGAAAATATCTAGACAACCGTTGTGATTCATAAACATACACTCCCTGAGACAGTAGAAGAATGGATTCGAAACCTTTCAAAAAAGAAACATGGTTTCTCTATTATTTGGAAAGAAATTTTAAACTCCTTTCCTGTTATAGTTGAAGGAATGACATGGAATATTGGAAAATGAACAAAGGTTCATATCAACTTTGATCCCTAGATAGGAAGTGGGGACATACACCTTCTCTCACCAAAGTTGAGCCATTTACTCCACAACCAAGAATTTTTCCATTTGAACTAGATTGCAAACCAAACCCTCTCTACCATTTGGAACCAAGGATGGAAGTTGACCCAATGGTTGGGGATAGGGTTAGAGCATGAGGTACTTTAGGTAAATTATATAAGATCCCTGTACACATCTCACATCCACATTATTGATAGGGATGATGAACCGGTTGGATACATACCTAGCATGGGGCATATACTCCAAAGTTGGGATATATTCAACTCAATATAGAACAAAATATCATGGAACCTGTGTGGTGGTGGAAAAGGATTAGGAAGAAAAAATTCCCACTGAAATATCACATTTTCATGTGGCGTTTAATAAAAAATAAGGTACCCACATGGAACGCCATGAAGAAAAGAAAACTAGAGGGATCGAGATGGTGCTCTTTATGAAATAATAATGAAGAATATATGGAATACCTTTTTATTCAATGTCCTTTTATCAGTCATGTATGTTATGATAAAATCATCTAGCCTAGGACTGTGTATGGAACGACCAGTCAATAGAAGAGGCTTGGAGGACATGGTCCTCTATGACTTCCTACAAGAGAATAAAGGCCCTACCTCTAATTGTAAGTTTGTGTGTGTGTGTGTGTGGGGCGGGGGGGGGGTTGGTTGGCAAGGAAATAAACCATATTTAAGGAAAAACCTTCCATTTTGGAGCTAATATATTCCCAGGGACTGAGCATTTTTGCTCATTTTCCATAAGAAAAAGGGAGACCCTCAATTCGAGTAATTGAAGCCGAGCAAATTGACACCTCTTGGCTTTGGTTATTTTTTGATGGGGCATCCGAGGACCAAAATCAACATTGTGGGGGAGATTCTCTCCTATGTCTATTCAAAAGGCATTTATTTTAAATAAAAATGGGCCTTGGACCAAGAACTAATAATTATGTGGAAGTAATGGCCTTAAATATCATACTTATTTTTTCTAGGGAAAAGGGTGTAAAAACTCTTTAGATTTTTAGGGACTCTTTGCTTGTCATCAATTGGATTTGAAATACTCAACATTGTCATAATATTTTATTGCACTCTCTACTGGAAGAAGTATTTAGAATCCCGACTTCTTTATATTCTTTCACAATTCGATATATTTATAGGGAACAAAACTAGGAGGCAGATAAGCTCTCTAAGGAAGGCATTCTGATGGTTTTTGGGACCTGGTTGATCTCAGAACAAAAATATGGGGATGCTTTTGAATATTACCACGAGCCTTTCATTGATGACTTGGAGACTCATGACAAGCATCGTTAACTTTCAACACTAGTTTTTTTTCATTGTTTACTGATACTTTTAATCATCTCTAGCCATATAGTTTTTTGGTTTTCATAGGTTGCTCCTTATTGAAACAACTTTATGTTCACAATATATTTATCTGACTCCCGTGGGAGAAATATGCATATTTTTTTGGTCACCATTCGAACAACACTTGATACAATTATAGGAAACTCTTATGTACACAACTGACCCATATTTACAAAAGGAAAGTTGGGTTTTCCTTGATCAGACTTGATCAATTTTTTTCTTATTTTTTTTTGTACCAGCATATAATCTTTTTATATAGATGCAAAATACATGTATTTCTACATTATGTAAATTTTATACTATTATGAATAAAATTTACACTTTTTTCTATCAATTGTTTTTATACAAGCATCAATTCTTGTTAGGTTTAAGTACTCACTTATCTGTAAATATTATAAGAGCATTGATGCTTTTTATGTTTATGCACTCACCAACCTATGTTTTGTAAACATTAACCGGTGTGATTTTACCAATATGAGCACAAAAAAAAGGTTCGCAAGAACCTCCACCTACCTATTTTTTTTTAATTACATGGAACATCCATTAAAAGTGTCACTAAAACCTTTTCGACGAATAACAAAGGTTGTAGTGGATTTTTTTTTGAAATTTTTTCCCAATCTTGTGACACTAAAAACCTCTGCTACAATGTGTTTTCCTTGTAGTAAATTGTGGATAATGGTACTCAAATACCTTTGTCTTGTTATTGCTCCACATCCACAATGTTACAATGTAGGTTGGATGAAAGAAGGATGAGAACCTATAATCATATGATAGTGCAATCTGTCCTACTTTATCAATCCTTTTAAGGATGAAATTCTTTGTGACATAACACCACTCTCATTATTTGATATACTATTTGGAAAACCATACTTTTGGGTTATAAATGATAGTTATTAGTCTATACCATAGAAACTGATTGTCAATATAAAGAATCAGTGGTATGGCATTCTCAAATGTTGATATATGTTGTTAATCTCTTTAGTTTCATGAAACAAGCTAAAAAATCAATCAACAATGCTCAAAATTTCATGTTTTTTTGTGATTAAATATAGATGTTCCAATAACATCACAACAACTATCGACACTCCACTAACCACAACTATCGATAGTAGAAACATGTTAAAAAATACTAGAAGATTACAAAGACATGTTGAAAGATCCATCTAGAGTACCACTATATTCCTAAGTAAAAAACTACATAGATATTGTTCTTCGTTCTTCATTACTCAATGCATATGTTTATAGAAGCTTAATTTTAGAGAATAAATTAATCCATAGATACATTCAAGAAATAATCGACAAAATGCATATTTGACCTAGTTCCTCTCCTTGTGGAAGTCCAATATTCTTAGTTCCTAAGAAACATGGAACATGGAACATGTCACATGTGCATCAACTACATGGCTCACAATAAATTTTTAGTAAAGAACTAGCATCCTCTTCCTAGTGTGTAGGATCTACTTGATTATTTTAAAGATGCAAAATTATTTAGCAAACTCGACCTCAAGTTGGGATATCAACAAATCCTGATAGAGTCCTTAGATGTGTGGAAAAATAATTTCAAAACAAAGGAATGCTTGTTTGAATGTTTATTCATTCCTTTTGGTCTAACTAATGCACCCAATACTTTCATGAGATATATGGATGATGTTCTTAAAACTTTTGAAAGCAAGTGTTTCATTGTTTATCTACATGACATCCTGATTTTCAATAGATCATGGGAAGTGGCTTCAACAAGTGCTTGACACTCTTAAACAACATAAAATCTACATAAACTTGGAGAAGTGCGCTTTTTTAATGAATAACATCAAATAATTGGGATATGTGATCAAATATTAAGGCATTCGAGTAGACCTAGAAAAGATTCAAGTCAAGAAGGTTTGGTGTGCTTTGAGAAACATTCATGAACTAAGGATTTTCCCTGGTTTAGAAAATTTTATTGTAGATTTTTGTCAAGATTTAGTCACAAAATGGCCAATGAATTGATTAACTATGAGAGGTGGAGAGGAAACATTCAAATGGAAAAAAACATAATAATAAGATTTTGAACAACTTAAGAACAAGCTTTGTACAACCACGATGCTCATGCTACCTAATTTAGATCAGTTGTTTGAAATTGAGATTGATGCTTCAAATTGTTGTATGGGTGCAGTAATTACCCAAAAAGGTCACCCAGTATAATTCCATTCATAAAGTTTCAATGATACTATTTGTAAGTATTTGGCATATAAAAGGGAACGATATTCCATTGCATAAGCACTTAAGCAATGTAGACATTACATTCTAGGAAAATAAATTCATTTATATAGACCACATGCCTATACAGCTCACTCCTTCACAATTGAAGTTGTAGACAATAAGGCAACTCAAGTGGATTAGTTACCTACAAAAATTTAAGTTGCTAATTAAGCATAGGAAAGACAAAGATAATGTAGCGTTTGATTTCCTTAGACAACCACTAGTCACTTTAATTCTTACAGTGATAAGTATGCATGGGTATATGATCCAGGAGGATATTTGTGTCCATCCACCTTGTCCAACTGGCTCAAAACATTTTTTGGCAACTTACTATTTTTAGCATTTTTTCGGTTCTTGAACTTTTGGGGCCATTTTGAGGGCCTAAACGATGTTTTTTTTCATTCTTGGGAACGTCAATGACAGCCTACAACTTTGATTGATCCCCTAAATGAAGCTCCTCACAAATACCTTTCCAACAAGCTATCATGTGCCCTAAACAAAGATCATATGCAAAATTTATGACCACGAGAATTTGATGTACTAACTTACCCCAACGGGGCCCACATGACTTTTGGCACTTCATCACCTAGGGTTAGGTTTTTGGATGTCTAGAATTTTGGAATTCATGTTTATTATAAAAAGGCCTTAAGATCCTTATTGTACTCATCTTCTTGCGAATGAGCGTAGCCATCACATCTCTTCTCAGAGATAAGCTACCACCATTCTAGCAAGCTTGTTTTCAGTCTACATTTTACAATTTTCATCATATTTGTTATTTAATAGAATCAAGTTTTATTGTATCTCTTTTATTTTTCATTGTGTCTCTATGTTAAATTTATAAATCTATGGTTTCATTTCGTTCCGCTCAAAAATCTGGATCAGTGGTATCAGAGTAGTTTGCTTCTTGTCGTTTTTTTTAATGCATGTCCCCGACGCAATCAGGGTATAGAGAGTTGGGTCTCGAGGTTGTTTCTCTTGAGGAAAAATACTCTTTCACACCAAAGAAACCTTCCATGGAGGGAGAAAATAAAGACGATAGGAAAATATATCCTTTCAAAATGTTGCTCGAAGAATCCCTTGAGCGACATAGGAATGAGATGATGGACAACTTTGCACAAATCCTTCAATGACTACCAACAAGCAACACATCCACCTCACGCAGAGGTGCCACCCCATTCAAGGTACATATCAATTTTTTTGTTCCTATATTTGAAGGTCAAATATATACGGATATCGTAGATAAATGGATAAACCTTATAGAAGGGTATTTTTTGTCTACAACTTTTCCAATAGATAAAAGATTACATTTTCACTCCTCAAGGTCATCCCCCATGTCAAATATTGGTGGGAGAATTTCTCTGAGAAAAAGGACATAGAGGGTTACACATTATTTGTAGTTGCACACACTTTGGGTTCCTTCAGGTATATTATTAAGGAACAATACTACCCTGTTGGAAGTTATGACGACTTGTATACAAGATGGACCACACTGCGATAGGAAACAGACCAAACAATGTCAAAGTTCACCAATTTCTTCCATACCTTGTGCACCAAGATGGGTATACAATATTTTGACCGACATATGGTGCTCAAGTAATTCGATGGTATACATAGATACATCCAGGAAGAAATAGAGTTTTTTTACATCCTTATGCTGTCAAAATCGAGCAGAAGCTTAAACAAAAGACATGACAGTTTGGGTCTGGGAACCCCTCACAGTAGAAGTAGAGAAAGGGCATCCCCAATCCATAGAAGAAAGGATAGAGAAATTATGGGAAACCTCAGGACAACCAGTCCAAGCTGCAAGAAAAAAATGATAATGGGAAGACGAAGAAAGATATCGGGAAGTGGTGCAACTTCCATATGAGTATCTAGCATAACACTGTTGATTGTTTCTCAAAGCAGTCATTGGTGGATAAGGTAAAAGCATATGAATCAGATGTTGTGTCATATCAACCATCTATGAATTCCATCAAGCGAGGGAGAGAAGATGATTTGGGAAGCCCACTACAGTCGGGTGGCATGACACTTTGGCATGGAAAAACAATGGCAGTGTGATAATGACATTTCTATTGGCCAAAACTTTGACAGGATGTCAACAAGTATATTCGGTCCTACACTACCTACGATATTTCCAAACCAACCACTAATAAACAAGGCATGTACACTCCTCTTCCTACTACTGACGAGCCCTGGGAATCCATCTCAATGGACTACATATCAGGCTTTTCATCCACCAAGTGGGGAAATGACTGTGTTTTTGTGGTAGTTGATCACTTTTCCAAGATGGTGATTTTTGTTGTCTGTAAGAAGAAAATCATAGCAGAGGCCATTGCCAATATATTCTTTGAACGAGTGTGGGTACACTTTGGGATACCACAAACCATTATCTTATATCAGGACAGTTGACTCATCAACACATTCTGGTCGAACCTCTGGTCATTACTGGACACCGAGCTCACCAATTCAACTTCCTTCCACCCCCAGACGGATGTCTAAACTGAGGTTTTCAACTTTATGATCGTGCACATCTTGCACATGTACAATTCCAAGCACCCCCGCACTTGGGATGAGAGTCTTCCCTATGTTCAACAAATCCATACATAGCTCAACCGACCATAGCCCCTTTTAGGTGAGGTTGGGATTTCAACCATTAGGTCTCATGGATGTTTCACTACCCCTTGCGGCCACCCAGGAAGACTCATCGCATGCTTCAAATGAAGCTAAAAAATATACCTGTTTCATTGAGAAGATCAAACAAATCCACCAATAGGTTCAGGATATTTTACATAATTCCAATGCCAAGTACAAGTAGCTCCATGATCAATACTAGATGCCACACCAATTTCGGTTGGGCAACAAAGTTTTGTTGGAAAATGTTTAACAGGTAGCGTATGCTTGTCATTGATGGCAAGTACAACAGTGAAGATGGCATGAGTATAGGAAGAATGTAACAGACGGGCATCATAAGTATTTTAGGAAGACGCTGCAGAGCAAGCTCGATAAGTTCAGAAGAGATAGTGCAAAGGATTGTTGGCAGGTTATCAGGCAACGCAAGCTTGTCATTGATGGTAGGATCAAAGTGTGCTTTGATGGAAAAACATGAACAACATAAGCTCAGGAGGAATTAGCACAGAGTCGAATGCAGTGCGTAGGTGTGCACCAGGGATGAGGTTAACTCATGGCTAAAGCTCATGGGAGATAGTGTACTTAGGATCACAGGCGGATCAAAGGTCGAGGCCTTTGACATTTAGAAATTATTCTAATTAAGAAGGATGTGTAAAGCTTGGATGAGAAGCGTCGGTGATCGCTGGATCCCATCCCGAATTCCCGATGACCGTCAGATATCAATGTAGACAAGAGGAGTGCGCAGATATGGAGGATAGATCTCAGGTGTTAGATATGAGCACAGGGTCCGACCAACGTTGGATCGAGGAGAACCTGCACATTCTTTAAAGTGCAAGGAGTAGAGGGCTCACAAAATCCTGAAAGAAGAAGGACCGTCCATCTTCAGGCAGGACACGTCGGGATAGATCGTCAGTTCGTTGACTAGAGAGTCAAGGGAACGATGTTCCCTAACCTCTCGAAATCGCAATATCTGAAATCACGATTTAATCTCAGCCGTCAGATTAAGGTTGAATCTGGACTGTTGATTCCAGTCCATGTCGAAGTTTTGGGGATCGAGAGTTGGAGATGTCAAGAAATATCATCCACAGGAATCTCGATTTCGCGATGTGCAAAATTGCGACTTAATCGCAGTCGTTGAATCAAGATGAGATTTGGACCATTGATTCAAGTCCATGTCGGAGTTTCGGGGATCGAGAGTTGGAGATGTCAACTAATATCATCCACAGGAATCCTGATTTTGTGATATGCAAAATCCCGACTTAATCACAGCCGTTGAATCAAGATCAGATCTGGATCATTGATCCAACTCCATATCAGAGTTTTACAAATCGCGACATGGAGAGGGAAAAGAAACAATGCAACAAGAATTGCGAAATCATGATTTAATCGCAGCCATTGAATCAAGGTCCGATCTGGACCGTTGATCTCAGTCCATTTCGGAGTTTCGCGGATCGAGTGTTGAAGATGTCAAAGAATATTACCCAATATCACGATATGCAAAATCACGACGTAATTGCAACCGTCAGATCAAGATGTGATCTGGACCATTGATCAAGGATGATTTTAGGGGCTAAATTTCTCTCATGGGCTAATTTTCCATGGTTTTTCCAAAAATGAGATTCGCTATTTTAAAAATGATTTGCCCAAATTCTATAGGATAAAATTATTTTACCTTAAAAATCGCCAAAATTTTATAAAAACTACATAAAATCCTTAGAAATTTGAATATTTTAACAAAAATATCGCCAAACATTTATAGTTGGCATATGAAGGATTAGTAAGATTCGCCAAGGTTTCTACATTTTAAAATAAATTTCCATCCTTAAAATCATCCCTGCCATTGATACGACTGCTTTACAGAGTTTTGTGGATCGGGATTTGGAAGTGACAAGAACATTCACCAGAGGAATGTCGAAATCGCGATGTGTGAAATCCTGACTGAATCTGAACCATCAGATCAAGATATGATCTAGACCGTTGATCTGACTTCTTTATGGAGTTTCATGGATCGGGACTTTGAAGTGACAGAAACACTGAATGTCAAGAGTGTCGAAATCACGATGTGTGAAATCTCGACTGAATCTGAACCATCAGATCAAGTGTTGATCGGGACCGTTGATCCCACACCATTTCGGGGTATCGGGGATCGTGACTTGGAGAGTCGAGATGCCTCATATCTAGACTCACGAAATGAGAAATCTTAAAAAGCACTTTAAGCATAAGCGCTTGGTCATGGCGATGGTCATATAGAGGAAGGAGCTAGCATAGAAAAGCTCTGTATCGAAGCTTCGGAGATCGCGACATGAAGTGTCAAGACACTTGGGCATAGGAATGCCAAAATTTCGAAACCTGATTTAAAGGCAAGATTAATTAAGTTCATCCAATGGCGCAGATAAACCTGAAGGAAATCGGAGGGCTACTGATGCACGACACAGTGAAACTGCCAGAAACCATTGATGGCGTCTGCTAGAGAATTCGAAGCGACCTCTGTATGATCGCCAGAGGAGATGAGGAGTCTCCAAGCTTCATCCAAGTGAAGGAAGACTATTCTTAGAAGGGATTGACAGATGGATGAGCATTGAATCCTGTAACTGAAACAGAGAAGGTGAGCTCGACTGTCACAGAGAATACGAAGAGTCTCAACTGCCAGAGAGGCTGAGGAATCTTAGCATAACATCGAGTGATGTTGAACACGTGGGAAAACTGCCAGAGAAGCTGAAGAGTTACCATGATGATCAGGCAGAGAACTCGAGAGGTGGAGGATATCGGCGTAGTGTGAGTATGCAGAGGTCTTGCACACATTTCATGCACAAGGTGCACAGAAGCTATAAGTACACGGTACAGAGAAGAGATGGGTTTGTTGTTGTTGTTCGAGTTGTTGTGGTTGTTGTTGTTAAAGGTGATTCATGTATGAAGGAGGAGAGTGCAGCAACTAAATTGAACAGAAGAGGAACTGTGCAGTGAATCGACATGGCGCACAGAGCATAAACAACAGAAGAACAGACAGGGCAAGTCATGTGTGCAGGAAGGTAGTGAGGTAGAAAGAGCAATGAAATGCAGCAGAACACTGATGAGTCTGGTAAGCCATTGTTGAACAATATATCACTGTAATAAGTTTCAATAGAAAATATTTATATTATTCAGGGTGGTTGGGAGGTTCTAGGGAGGATTGGTGTCCTCAAAGGTTCAAGTGGGTGCTTGAACACACGGAGTTGGTGCTTCCTTCTAGTTGGTGCTAGAAAAACCAGGGAGTTGGTGATTCCTTCTAGTTGGTGTTAGAGAAACTAGGGAGTTGGTGCTTCCTTCTAGTGGGCGCTAGAGAAAACAGAGAGTTGGTGCTCTCAGCAAGTAGCAGCTTGCAAAACTGAGGTTGTAGCCTCATTATGAGTTGGTGCTCATATGTATGATAATGTAAAGAATGTAACTATT
>ML778996.1:810702-844339 GCA_009831015.1 Picea engelmannii
ATATCTGATACCTCCTAAAAATACTGCAACAGCTCAGGGGGAGCATGTTCTCTTTGACATTGATGTCAAAGGGGGAGAAAAGAATCTGGGTGCCTTTGTTGCCATCAATGCCAAAGGGGGAGATTGTTGGCAAATGTTTAACAGGTAGCATATGCTTGTCATTGATGGCAAGTTCAATAGTGAAGATGGCATGAGTATAGGAAGAATGTAACAGACGGGCATTAGAAGTATTTTAGGAAGACGCTATAGAGCAAGCTCGATAAGTTCAGAAGAGATAGTGCAGAGGATTGTTGGCAGGTTATCAGGAAACGTAAGCTTGTCATTGATGGCAGGATCAGAGTGTGCTTCGATGGAAAAACAGGAACAACGTAAGCTCAGGAGGAATTAGCGCAGAGTTGAATGTAGTGCGTAGGTGTGCACCAGGGATGAGGTTAACTCATGGCTAAAGCTCACGGGAGATAGCGTACTTAGGATCACAGGAAGATCAAAGGTCGAGGCCTTTGACACTTAGAAATTCTTCCAATTAATAAGGATGTGTAAATCTTGGAGGATAAGCATCGGTGATCGTTGGATCCCATCCCGAATTCCCGATGACCGTCAGATCTCAATGTAGACAAGAGGAGCGTGCAGATATGGAGGATAGATCTCGAGCGTTAGATCTGAGTGCAGGGTCCGACCACCATTGGATCGAGAAGAACATGCACGTTCTTTAAAGTGCAAGGAGTAGAGGGCTCACAAAATCCCGAAAGAAGAAGGACCGTCCATCTTCAGGCAGGACACGTAGGGATAGATCGTCAGTTCGCTGACTAGAGAGTCAAGGGAACGATGTTCCCTAACCTCTCGAAATCGCAATATCTGAAATCGTGATTTAATCTCATCCGTCAGATTAAGGTTGAATCTGGACTGTTGATTCCAGTCCATGTCAGAATTTCAGGGATCGAGAGTTGGAGATGTCAAGAAATATCATCCATAGGAATCCCGATTTCGCGATGTGCAAAATCGCAACTTAATCGCAGCCGTTGAATCAAGATCAGATCTGGACCGTTGATTCAAGTCCATGTCAGATTTTCGGGGATCGAGAGTTGGAGATGTCAAGTAATATCATCCACGGGAATCCCGATTTCGTGATATGCAAAATCACGACTTAATCGCAGCCGTTGAATCAAGATCAGATCTGGACCGTTGATCCAACTCCATATCGGAGTTTCGCGAATCCCGACATGGAGAGGGAAAAGAAACAATGCAACAAGAATTGTGAAATTGTGATTTAATCGCAGCCATTGAATCAAGGTCTGATCTAGACCACTGATCTCAGTCCATTTCGGAGTTTCACGGATTGAGTGTTGAAGATGTCAAAGAATATTACCTGATATCGCGATATGAGAAATCGCGACGTAATTTCAACCGTCAGATCAAGATGTGATCTGGACCATTGATACGACTGCTTTATGGAGTTTCATGGATTGGGATTTGGAAGTGACAAGAACATTCACCAGAGGAATGTCGAAATCGCGATGTGTGAAATCCCGACTGAATCTGAACCGTCAGATCAAGATATGATCTGGACCATTGATCTGACTTCTTTATGGAGTTTTGTGGATCGGGACTTTGAAGTGACAAAAACACTGAACGTCATGAGTGTCGAAATTGCGATGTGTGAAATCCTGACTGAATCTGAACCGTCAGACTAAGTGTTGATCGGGACCATTAATCCCACACCATTTTGGGGTATCGGGGATCGTGACTTGGAGAGTCGAGATGCCTCATCTCCAGACTCATGAAATGTGAAATCATGAAAAACACTTTAAGCATAAGCGCTTGGTCATGGCAATGGTCATATAGAGGAAGGAGCTAGCGTAGAAAAGCTCTGTATCGAAGCTTCAAAGATCGCGACATGAAGTGTCAAGACACTTGGGCATAGGAATGTCGAACTGCCGAAACCCGATTTAAAGGAAAGATTAATTAAGTTCATCCAACGATGCAGATAAACCTGAAGGATATTGGAGGGCTACTGAAGCATGACACAGTGAAACTGCCAGAAACCATTGATGGTGTCTGCTAGAGAATTCAAAGAGACCTCTGTGTGATCGCCAGAGGAGATGAAGAGTCTCCAAGCTTCATCCAAGTGAAGGAAGACTATTCTTAGAAGGGATTGACAGATGGATGAGAGTTGAAGCCTGTAACTGAAACAGAGAAGGTGAGCTCAAATGTCACAGAGAAGATGAAGAGTCTCAACTGCCAGAGAGGCTGAGGAATCTCAGCATAACATCTAGTGATGCTGAACACGTGGGAAAACCGCCAGAGAAGCTAAAGAGTTACCATGATGATCAGGCAGAGCACTCGAGAGGTGGAGGATATTGGCGCGGTGTGAGCATGCAGAGGTATTGCGCACATTGCATGCACAAGGTGCACAGAAGATATAAGTACACAATACAGAGAAGAGATGGGGTTGTTGTTGTTGTTCGAGTTGCTGTGGTTGTTGTTGTTGAAGGTGATTCATGTGTGAAGAAGGAGGAGAGTGTGGTAGCTGAATTGAACAGAAGAGGAACTGTGCAATGAATGGACATGGCGCACAAAGCATAAACAACAGAAGAACAGACAGCGCAAGTCATGTGTGTAGGAAGGCAGTGAGGCAGAAAGTGCAATGAAATGCAACAGAATAGTGATGAGTCTGGTAAGCCATTATTGAACATTATATCACTGTAATAAGTTTCAGTAGAAAAGATTTTTATTATTCAGGGTGGTTGGGAGGTGCTAGGGAGGACTGGTGTCCTCAAAGGTTCAAGTGGGTGCTTGAACACAGGGAGTTGGTGCTTCCTTCTAGTTGGTGCTAGAGAAACTAGGGAGTTGGTGCTTCCTTCTAGTGGGTGCTAGAGAAAATAGAGAGTTGGTGCTCTCAGCAAGTAGCAGCTTGCAAAACTGAGGTTGTAGCCTCATTATGAGTTGGTGCTCATATGTATGATCATGTAAATAATGTAACTATTACTTATCATATAAAGAAAAATAGGTTTTTACCCTGTATGGGTTTCCTTGGGAATTATCTGTCTCTGTGTTTCTCATATATGTGAATGATGATGAAAGTGCCATTGTTTATTTCCCTGCATTATTGTGATCATCATTCAGTGTTTCTGCAAAGAGTTTAAAAGAAGCATAATTGTTTAAGCACAGTAACAACTGATTCACCCCCCCCCTCTCAGTTGTCCAACAAGTTTGGTTGCACCAGTATAAATAAAGCCTTAAAGGGCCTCATCAGAAGATTTTTCCACTCTGTTATGGAACTTACACCATCACTAAGGTTGTGGGTGACAATTCTTTGATCTCAACCTTCCCCCCTTCCTTGCCTTACACCCAATGTTCAATGTAGACCTCTTTCAGCCTTATTTTCCACCATTATTGGACACCTCGGAGATAGCAAAAAAAATTGACACCAATAGGGATCAATATTGACTGCATGGAACAAGCATCCAATGATCATATCATGGACACACAGGTCAAGGGAACTTGCCAGTAGAGGATCCAACTTTATTAGGTTGTCAAAGCAGGGCAGCTCCTGCACCAAGGAAAGTGGCACACCCAGGGCCAAATTCAGCAGAACTTTCCTCATCTGATAGGGGAACTCAATGAAATGGAGACCATTTCTTCCTAAGGGGGGAGGATTGATCTAGGAGGATCTTAGTGGCCATCCACCTTGTCCAACTGGCTCAAAACAAGTTTTTGGAAACTTACTATTTTTAGGAGTTTTTCAGTTCCTGAACTTCCAGGGCCATTTTGAGGGCCTAAACGATGTTTTTTCGCGATCGAGAACCTCAGTGATAGCCATAGGCTCTCATTGATCCCCCTAAATGAATCTCCTCATCAATACCTTTCCAAGGAGCTATCGTTCTCCCTAAACGAAGATTGTATGCAAATGTTACAACCCCGAGAAGTTGATGTACTAACTTACCCCAACGGGGCCCACATGAATTTTGGAGCTTCATCTCCTAGGGTTAGGCTTTTGGATGTATAGGGTTTTTGCGTTCATGTTTATTGTAAAAATTCCTTTAGAGCCTCATTTTACTCATCTTCTTACGAATGATCGTAGTTGTCACATCTCTTCTCAGAGATAAAATGCCACCATTCTAGCAAGTTTGTTTTCAGTCTACATTTTACAGTTTTCATCATATTTCTTCTTTAATAGAAGTCAATTTTTAATTTATCTCTATTATTGTTCATTGTGTCTCTGTGTTAACATTATGAATCAGTGGTTTCATTTCGTTCCGCTCATAAATCCGGATTAGTATGACATCGTTACTTGGCCTTGATTGTATAAATAAGACACTGATTTATCCTCATTGTATTGGAAAATCCAAATAGTTTAGTTGAATTCTCTCAAGTTCCACTTGAAAGACAATTATGTTTACAAGCTAGGACAACTTGGATGCACACTACAAAAAAAACAACATGCTAGTTTGGAGTAGTAAAGACTCTTATAGTACCACATAAGTATTTATATTGGTATTCAATAAAGTTATATATATATATATATATATATATATATATATATATATATATATATATATAGGGGTTTGTGCCATCACTAAGACAACAAATGGTTGATAGGGTTTGTACACACCCTTTCCTAGCCTAGATCAATCACGTGATTCTATCTTTGTGGATTATTTGATTGGATATCTTGTCACCAAACATGAACATGATGCAATCTTGGTAGTGATTGATAGATTCTCTAAGACGACCATCCTCATACCTTGCAATAAGACTACAATTACTCAACTATTATTCAAGCATGTTTGGAAATACTATTTCCTACTAACTATAATTGTCACTAATCATTATTCCATATTTGTCATCATCTTTTGGAAAATTATTTGGTAGCAACTTGACACACAAGTATCCATGTCAACAACATTCCATCCTTATATCAATGGGAAAATCAAATTTATTAGTCACATGGTGGTATAGTTTCTTCACATGTACAACCACAAAAATAAGTAGACATGGGATGAGAGACTCCCATATATTCAACATATCTATAATTGAGTTCAACATAGTTCAATAGGAAGGAGTCTATTTGAAGTTTGTTATGGATTCCATCCCTAATTTCCTATTTATTTGCTTAAATTACTAAATTTTTCTACCAACACTAACCCAAAACAAAAAGAAATCAATGGAGCATTCAAGGTCAAAGACAAGGTTTATGCAATTCAAAATCAAGCACATGAAATGTTGCAGCGAGCTAGTGAAAAGCCAAGGCTTGTCATGGAAAGCATCATATTCCTTATTCAATCCAAAATTTGGATTAATTCTATGTTCATCTTAACAAATAAATATTTATTACCCCGTAAAGGAATCTAAATCCTTTGATATATGGTCCTTACACCATACTTGAGAAAATTGGGGAAAATGTTTTTAATCTTAACATTCCATCATGCCTAGGTTTACATCTAATATTTAATGTGGATTTTCTTTGACCCCATTTTCTACAATTTCTAGAATAGTTTGAATTGCATATTGAAGATCTAGAAGATATCCACCTAAATGTTCTAGATCCACTTGTATTCTACACCATTGTTGGACAACAAACATGCCATACAAGGACATAGACAATTCCCTTATTCCAGGTGACCAAAGTAGGACAACTCCTAACACATAGAAAGTGGATCAATAATGGAAAATTGGTGCACATGTTTCCTCATCTACACAAGTATACAATGAATTGGACCACTTTTAATTAAGGGGAAAGGTTTGATCCATCACAATACTCAATCGACAACCATGAACTAGTGCATAGTCATAGTCGTCTCCTTGGTCGGATTCAATTATCTCTTTAGTAGAATGCATTATTTTACAAGAATTGATTATGAATACATGTCACGTGACATTTTATGACTCAATACATGTTAGACAACATTATGAACAGTCGATAGAAACTAGGTAAATTCCATCAACATGGAAACACATGTATCTTCACCTGCTTCTAGATGATAGTTAGAAAGAATACATTTAGTCTTCCTTAATAAGTTTTGTAACCCACTACAATTGAAACATGGTGGGTTGGCACCCAAGAATTCTTTAGAAAATGTATAAATATATGTAAGCATGAATAGAAAGGGGTTCAATCTAGATGCCCTTATTTCTATGTCATTTTAAATGATTCTATCAACTTAATACACCTCCATTCAATCTTTTCTTATAGACTTTGAAGACTAGCATCCTATAGATCACTACTTAATAATTTATAGTTTTCACCTTTGGGTTTCTCTATTATCAATTCCTAGATTACATCTACATGTGATTGGTATTGATATTTATTTTGAGTCAATTTCTATTTGATTGTTTATGTATTGGTTTTCTATTTCAATATAGCTTATATAAGATTTATTATAATAGGGATTAATTGATTGAGTTGATTCCATTTTCCACCTGTCCTCACTTGGGAAACAAAAATAATTTTGATAATTATTTTTGTGCTTTATTGTTATGAGTATGCATGATAATCGTTAGAATCCACACTGACAATTTCAAATGATGGGAGAACAATGAACCTTAAATATATAGTTATACGTGGTTAAAACTAAGGGTATATAAGCCAAAAGAGTTATGTGGGGGAGTGTGTCCTTAGTTTCTTGTCACCCTTTATTTTTATAGTCTTTGATATTGAAAGGAGGTGATAAAAGAATGTATCATCTAAAATTAAGGGATGTAGTGATAAATGGATGTAGCATATAAAGTTTTCATCCCAATAGTGCTCTATTTTCTTAGGCCTCTAGGTCCAAGTTCACATGATAGGATCAAATTTTCTCACAACCCTAATTTATTCACCATTTAGATATTGCATGGCCTTCCTTGCAACTAAAAATATCAATAAGAATTACTTCCTACCTAGAAATGTTGAATTTAATACACTCGCCATAACCTATGCTTGGAATCTTGGAATCTCTACTAATAATGTAGTTGAAACATATTCACCATTGTAAGTCTTGAATTTAGCCAAAAACCTCTACATCGTGAACCTATGAGTAGTAGGGGATTCAATTTAGTCATAAGGCACTTGTTCTCTAGCTTAAACCCATTAGATTCTCGTGTAGCATTGATGATTGATAGGATTATATATGTTAAAGAATCATTCAAAAATGTGAACAATTTCCACATATTGTGGGAAAATAATATGGTGGTGGATCATTAAGTGAACCTAGACACTCATAAAAAGGTTGGGAAAATCATTATTAATGGTAAGAAGTACTTTCAATCAGTCTCTGATAAAGTAATGATGAGCCCATGTATCAAACACTTAAACCATCACATGGTGCACCACATGATACTCATCTCCCATGGAGAGAGGATATATGCAAGGACACCTTTCCCCTCTTGTCACATGCTTGTATCTAACCTCTCATCATTTAACGAATACCCTACTTAAGTGAAAAACAAACAAGGTTGGAATATGGATTGGAGTTTGGTTTTTCAAGGGCATTGATGTTGGTGATCCATGTTTGATTAGGTGTATGCAGGCTTTGTACAGACATTGATACCACTCTATATTTTCCCTATGGATCTTGTGGTTGTCACTGTGGAAGAGATTCAATGGATTTCATTTGGCCTTCTTGTTTTGAGGTGCATTTCCCTACTCTTTGAACCTGTATCAACAATCACAAATATACTTGTGGCAAGATTTTTATTTTATTATTAATTTTGGTTGGCTCTCTATTGATCCTCAATCAAAATCATAGATTTTTTTTGGTTTGAATCGAGGAATGTAGGCCATCATATCATTGGTCTCAACTTCGTTTCATACTTATTATATATTTTTTCGTGTTTTCACCGCAAGCCATGTAATTTTTGAAATAGAGGTTTCTTCTCCCTGTCATTGTTAGGATATTAGAGGTAGGCAAATGCACTACAAGGAACTCAAAATTACTAGGAAATATTTGCAATGTCATGAGGAATATACAATGGATCATGAAAACACTATTCATTCAATTTAAAAGAATATTTCAGTTTAGGAATCGAATTCCACCTCACTGGTTGAGGTCATCATGGGTATTTTTTGCAATAGAAGAAAAGAATCAATGCATTGGAGAATGAAATAAAGGAATTGTGCCACCTGATGGTTCAACTATCTAATGAGACATTTTGTATCTCACAACTTGGTACATTTTGAAAATTCAATAATTGGCTTACTGGAGAAATAAAATGCAATCTATTACCACTCAAATGGGAGAGACTACAGGAAACTACTATGAAATCCACCCATTGTCGCGTTAGTGGACTTGCCTTTCACTTTAGACTAAGGAGCAGGGTTCCTAGTCTAGGGGGCTATGCCTAAAATCAACCTATCTAGTGTATTATATCATGGGAGTATTATTATCTTAGGCTGATGTGATTAACCTAAATGATCAATTTGCCCTTAATATATATGAATGACATGTGAAGTAAAGGGTGTAAATCAATTATTTAAGTCAATCCAAAGTGTGCAAAATCATAATCTGGCACGATTCCAAAAATGTTACTAGCAATTAACCATGAAAGGAAATGAAAACAAGTGTATAATCATCCATAGAACATGTTGGAAGTGTAAATGAGTTATTACAACCTTTAGAGTGCAATCCATTCACAATATGGTGCTTAATTCTTGATTCTAGAACTATGATTCCAAGAACATGCAAACAATTTATACACCAATGTTGTGAATGATAGTTTTAGTGTGAACTTTAACAACAAAAACGTGCTCAAAGTAAGTTAACAATGTAGATTCATCCACATGACTTATAGATTCCAAATTTTCGAGCAACAACATTCACAAGTGTGTTGTATAAAATGTTATTTCTAGATGTACAAACTAAATTGTGATGTTTGCTTATGAATTTAGTGTAACTAGAATCATATATGAGATTGATTTTTTAATGGAGTGATGACATACACATATATGAGAGTTATTTCCATATTATAATTCAAAGCATGTGATGGTATATCCAATAGTATAGGAAATTCTCATAAACCCATATCAATACAACAAGGGGAGTATTGCTAAACATATAATATTGTAGTGATATTATACCAAGTTCATTGAAATGTGAAGCCAATAGTAGAATCAAAATGGCAACTCCAACTATTAATTCCATATTTAGAGATCATTCATCACCCATCATAATATTCATAGTGTTACTCTTTGATCCATAAACCATTATGCCATAGATTTATAATGTGCACAAATGTATGAATCAAACATCAAAATAACCAATTCATAGAGCTATCAAACAATGTTAGCATATGAACATGTTCTTTAAGATTATATTATTCCATAAACCATTATTACAACAAGAGTGTACCCATATGTTCAATTTAGACTTTGTGTCTATGAATTTAGCCTAGAAAGGGACAATAAGTGTCATTTCATAAGCATATTTTAAACATTTGATATCCAATCTTAGCATGAGAATTGAACCACAGTCTAAAAATACCTAAGTATGAATTATTTGCAGTGTCATAATATGTTCCATATATGTTTTAATCCTTCATTAAGCATAGATGTCATCAACCAGCATGAAAATCCAAAATGTTACATTTATTGAAGTGTCTATTAGGTATTAGTGCCATTTTAGTTCACATTTTAAGAATGATGAATTTAACCCAAGAAAACCCTTCTAACATAGAAATAAATCCAACTAACAAGAAATAAAAATATCACTCGTCGATCCACAACTTATAGCATTGATCTAATTCACGAGGATGTAGAATATCAGATCTTTTTTCATATTTATAGTTTAAGAATGCCAAATCTAATTAAAACCCTCTATCTCATAAATCATTCTAGGCACCAAGACACTAATGAAAAGACTTAATCATCAAATCATTCATTAAGATAGGGCATCAATTTAGTCCTTTATGAAGTCTAGATGCTAGATCAATCAACTCATGTAAATTTAAACCCGTAAGACATAGATCAATCCTCTTTTAATGATGTTATCAAGATAAAATGTAGAAAAACGACTTTAGAAATGAACCATGAGAGTAGTGATTTGCGATGAAAACAAGTTCAACTAGCTAAAATATGCAAATCATTAGCCTAATGAAATTGAAAATTTGATTCGAATGAACGAGGGTGAGAAGAGAGCTCTGCAAAACCCTAGCCTCATCACAAGATAGATCGTCGGACTTCAAGCACATACTCCCCCTGTGAAACCTCACCAGCGCGACAGCCAACCACTCGGCCTCCACTGTCACAAGGGCATGGGCGCAGAGGAGGGGGGGAAACCCCCCTCATACAGCAATGTAGCGGCCAATGACAAACCAGGAGCCAGAACAATGTGACCCACCTTCGAGCCGTCGTCGCAGGTCCGAGACCAGCTCCTAGCCAGGGAGAAGAATCTCAAAGCGGAAATGGAAACAGAAGCAGGAACCTCTCAACCAAGGCCGCCAAGAAGATGGGAACCAGGCAAATGCATACCGAAAATGGAGAAGCTTCTGAAATACCTCATCAGTTCAACCCAGGTTGGAGAGCACACACAATTTATGAGAGAGCACGCCCTCATTGGCAAATTTCTAGGGATTTGGCCGGCAAAAAGAGACCTCTACAAATGGATAAAACACTGGTGGAATCCCAAGGGGGACTACGAGCTCCAACTCAGCTCCAAGGGTTTCTTCACCATCATCCTATACAACTTAGAAGACAAAGATAGAATCTTCGAAAAAGGGTCGTACTTCTTCAACTCGGCAGGGTTGTTCCTCCGCTTTTGGACTGAAAGATTTAGCCCGGACAAAGAAGACTTCACCATGGCCCCTATATGGATACGCCTATACTCCCTACCACAAGAGTTCTGGTTGGAAGAGATTCTTATGGGAATAGGGAACACCCTAGGGCAATATGTGAAATCTTAAGAAGCCACAAAACAGTGAAAATACACCTCATATGCTAGGATCTGTGTATACATGAACATATCCAAAGCACTGCCCAGGGCGGTAACCCTAGAGTACTAGGATGAGGACTGGATACAAACCTTGGACTACGAGCATATACCATTCAGATGCAGAAGATGCCATGAGCATGGCCATCTCTATTGAGACTGCCCCATCATCAAGCAAGCCGCAAAAGCAAACGAAACCCTGCAGAAAGATGGCTTCACCACAGTAGCATCAAAAAGAAGAAACCCATCAAGGAAGTAGACCATGGTGAACAGGAAAAACATTGCCACTAAGAACTCTTATGAGATTCTAGAGCAGCTACCCGAGGAAGAGGAAGTTCAAGACCCGGACAAAAACCCCCAGCAACCGCAAACAACAGGCCCAAATCCCGACCCCAATCCTCCAACAGGCGAGACCCACTTGGACAAAAAAGGAGAGGGCGATGGGGATACGCCAATGGCTCTGGACGATCAGTATCTGGCAGGGATAGATCTAGAGAAGCTGGAGGAGGCTTTGAACCAAAAGAACCTGCAGACCCTCCCTGAAGAACAACTCCGCAAGGTACACAAGGCCTTTCTTAATTCCTCTGCAGGGTCCGCAGCACGCCTAGGTATAGCGATGGAATCGAACTCTGGCACAAAGTGAGCCCTTCGCGAAAACAAACTGTGGGGGTGGAAAACGGCACATCAACTGATAAAGGAAGCAGGCAATCTCATGATAAACTCAGGTCAAATACACAAGCTTTCGGAGGGATACCTCCACTCAACACCTCCCTCTTAATGATGAAGATCATCACATGGAACATCAGAGGACTAAACGGTAGATCCAAACAAAGGATCCTATGAGATTGCATCATGGAAGAGAAACCAGATATATTGCTGCTCCAGGAGACTAAATTCCGAGGAGCAGAAGCTGAAACAATATCTCAGCATATATGGCGAGAATGTAACTCCATAACAACAGACTCCACATGAGTCTCAGGCGGCCTAGCCATCCTATGGAACCCATCCAATGTAACTATTAGCAAACCCTTTACAACAATAGGCACAATCAATGCCCACTTTGAGGTCATGGGCACGAACCAGGAAGGAGCCATCACAAATGTCTATGGGCCACATAGTAGCCAGGACAAAGACAAATTCATGCAGAGACTCGAGATGATCAAGAACCTGGCAGCAACCCTGAACTGGATTTTAGGGGGCGAATTCAACATGATCCTGACATTGGAGGAAAAAACTGGAGGTATCAAAAAACTCGAGCAAGACAGTGGTAAGTTTAAAGCTCTCATTGATCATTTAAAATTAGTAGATATTGAGAATAGCAATGGCATCTTCACTTGGTCCAATCGCAGATCAGGCAACCAACACTTTGCCTGTCGACTAGATCACTTCTTGGTAACCGAGGAAATTATGGAATCAGGCTCTCATCTGGAAAGCCTTATCCTACCAAAAGCAGGCTCAGACCACTGGCCCCTCGCTCTGCAACTAGACTTGGGAGAACCTCCCAGATACAAGCCTTTCCGCTTCGAGAAATTTTTGCTAGCACACCCGGACTTTAAATGGCTAGCCAAATCCTGGTGGGAACAAGTGGAAATAGACCATGGTTCATGCATGTATAAGTTTCAGCAGCGATTAAAGAACTTCAAGCAAAGGCTAAAACATTGGAACAAAAACAGCTTTGGCAATATACTTCAAAGCATAAAGATCATAGAGAGCAGATTGGGGGAGATTAAAAAAACTTTCATTTCTGGAGCAAGAACTGCTAAACTAATGGAAGAGGAGGAACAACTTCAGGCACAACTAGAAGAATGAAGAAAGCAGGAGGAAATCTTATGGAAGCAAAAGTCCAGAGTGCAGTGGCTCAAAGAAGGAGAAAAGAATACAAAATTCTTCCACAGAGCCATGATGCATAGAAGACATGTCAATAGGATCACTCACCTAAAGGACAGCCAAGGAAACTTAACCAGGGAACACTCCAAAATAGAGGAGGAGCTGCTCAAGTACTATCAAGACCTTCTAACTGAACCACAGCAGGACAGAACGGAAGCAATCAGAAGAGTAACCGGCCACATACCAGAACTAGTCACACCAGAACAAAATGCATCCCTAACTCGACCCATCACCTAAGAAGAGGTCGACCAAGCAGTAAAATCCATGCCAGCAGGAAAAGCCCCAGGCCCGGATGGGTTCACCGTGGATTTTTTCCATCATTGCTGGGATCTGGTCAGGCAGGACGTGTGGGAAGTAGTCGAGGAATCAAGAGCTTCAGGCCTATTACTACCAGCCCTCAATGCCACCTTCCTCACCCTCATTCCGAAGGAAGAACGCGTCACCAATCCCAAATAGTTCAGACCCATAGCCCTGTGCAACGTCATTTATAAATTTATAACGAAGGTCATTGCTATTAGGCTCAAGCCCATCCTGTCGTTCCTCATCTCCAAGGAGCAGTCAGGGTATGTAGAAGGAAGACAAATCATGGACATCATCATCCTGGCTCATGAGATTATACACTCCCTCAAGACTTCAAGAACTCCAGGTATGCTTATCAAACTCGACCTTTCAAAAGCCTTCGACCGGGCTAGCTGGCAATATATAAGAGCTGTCCTAGACTCTTTTGGCTTTGATCAGGCCTGGATAAGTTGGGTCATGAAACTCACCTCCTCCACCTTCTTTTCCATCTTAGTTAATGGTGTACCATCAAAGCCTTTCTCGCCATCAAGAGGAATCCATCAGGGGGACCCCCTATCCCCTTTTCTGTTTGTTCTTATTGCGGAAGGTTTGGGATGCTACATCAAAGCAACAGTAACTGAAGGCTCCCTTAAAGGCCTACCTCTGCACAACATTCAGCCTGCACCCTCTCACAGCCAATTCGTAGATGACACCCTTCTCATGAACTCTCCCACTGCCCAGGAGGCCACAAAAATCAACTCCATCCTCTCAGACTTCACTGAGGCCTCAGGCATGTCACTTAACCTGGACAAGTCCAAACTCTACTTCTTCAACACCCTGCCCCCTATCCAGCGTCATGTTTCTAGACTTCTGGGGATACCCAGGAGATCCCTTCTGTCCAATTATCTCGGGGTTCCTCTCAGTGGAGTGGCGGCCTCCACTATCTCCTGGGACAGCCTCCTCCTCTCCATTGCAAACAGGCTACACAACTGGACTTTCAGACCTTTCAACATTGCCTCCTGGCTAGTTCTCCTCAAGTCATTTTTGCAAGCGCTGCCCACCTACCTCTTCACTGCTCTGGCGGCTCCCAAAAAAGTCATCAGAGCTATTAAAACCTTGTAGCGGAACTTTCTCTGGGGCGGACACCAACCAAACAAGAAATGGGCATTAGTCAACTAGGACAGACTATGCACGCCAAAAAGTCAAGGAGGACTGGGACTCAGAGACCCAGGGAAACTAAATCAAGTAATGGGAGCCAAAATCTGGTGGAGATGGCTGAAGAACCTGGCAGCAGCCTGGGCGCAACTATGGAAAAGGAAATATGCCCCTCACTCTTTGAAAGATTAGCTAATCCGGCACAACAACCACATATAGGGCTCCAACATCTGGAACACAGCCTGGAAAAATCACACTCTGGTGCAAAAACACGCCTTCTGGGAGCTAAGAGACGGAGGAAGTGCCCTGTTCTGGCAAGACTCTTGGCAGCAACTCAAACCATTGGACACAATGGAAGAGTTATCCGATCTTAAAAGAGCCCTCCACCAGAACGTCTACCTCAAAGTTAAATATCTATGGATGTCAAAAACCCTGCAGCAAAGGTGGCGCCAATGGAAGACCTCTCATCAAGAACTCGGGATCCCTGAAACTCTCAACCTGCAGCATTGGCATTCTCAAGCTGCCAGCCGAAAAATTCTGTATAGAGAGGGACCAGACATCCTGAGGTGGGGGTACACTACAGCTGGCACTTTCACTATCAAAGAAGCTTAATATTTGCATGCAACCCAACAGGATACTAGAAAGGAGCATATCTAGACCAAAGTCTGGAATCCCGCTCTCTGGCCCAAGGTCTCTACCTTTCTGTGGCTAGTGGCGCACAATAGGGCTTTAACCTGGGATAAACTAAGGAAGAGGGGCTTCATTGGACCCTCCATTTACGTTCTATGCTCACAGCAGGAGGAAACCAAAGAGCACCTCTTCAATGGATGTCATTACAGTCAACGGATCTGGGACTATGGAACGCAAATCATGTGCAAATCCAATCGAAACTGAAGCAACATCAACTGTACAATTGAGGATTGGGACAACATCGCATTCAACAACCCAATTCTAAACCTCATATGGAAACTGCTGCCGGGATTCTTCCTTTGGCAGATTTGGAAGGAACGAAACAAGAGAATTTTCCATTCTCTACCTTCCCTTCCTGAAGCCACCTGGGAAAAAGTTAGATCCCTAATAGTAGAAACAATCAGGACCAAATCTTGGGCAGAGGAAGATTGGCAGTGCATCCCTGAGGAGCAGAGTATCTTGCAAAATTGGCAGCCCATTCTAGGCAACCATATGGCAACTAGGAGTCATAAAGCACAACCCACCAGTCCAACCAATTGGACTCCCCCTCCAGCACACTTCATCAAAGTCAATTTTGATGGAGCCTCCAAAGGCAACCCAGGACCAGCAAGATATGGGGCAGTGCTCAAGAACTCAGGTGGGGAAATCCTAGCTCTGGACATAGGATTCCTTGGAGACACAACCAACAATGTAGCCGAGCTAACAGGACTCCTTAGAGGACTCCAAACAGCCATCGACAAAGGTTATCAAAGGATAATCCTGGAAGGGGATTCACAAATCATCATCAGGTTAGCCACCAAAATCCTCCATGGATGCAACCCTGACAAACTCTCACCAAGCTGGAGACTACATGGCATGCTCGCAAACTTCGGTCACCACTTACAACCCCATCTCAGCATCACTACTTCCAACATAAAAAGAGAGGTAAATAAAGTGGCTGATCGACTAGCAAACGAGGCAGTTGAAAAGGGCGAGGAACACTTAAGCTGGGAAGGCCCAGGCTCACCAGCTCTAGAGATCCTCACTCTATGTCAAGCCTTAGCCATCAGCGATCTTCACTCCCCGGATGGGGTGACACGCAGCGCGATAGTGCCACGCGGGAATGAGCCAGGACGCAGACTTAACGCATCCACCGACTCACATCACCACGGACATTAACCCCGCGTGAATCCACGCAAACACATTGATACGATGAGGCCCCTCACGCAAGGGAAGGGTACCCCTCACCAAAGCATTAACAAGCAGACTTTAATGGTGATGGTTAATATTTCGGTTACGACAATCGTTTTGGCATCAACGCTCGTTTTCCAAGTTGCAAGACCCAGCAACAATTTGCTTCTTAAGGCCTCTGTCTCGCAGGCAAACCAGAGTTGCAGTGGCCTCTCTCCCGCCTCACTGGCACAGTGGCCGCACTCGGCACCCTCGCCTTTCCTCAGGAGTAATTCGATAGGAAACTGCAGCATTAGGACTTTTCACTGGGATCTCGCCATGCCTCAAGCTAGAGGGAAACCGCGTCAGGGAGCAGCCTGGTATGCAGCGACGTCGAGGCGTAAACGAAAAGAGCAATTCGAGAAAGCCATGGCGATAGTGGCTAGGAGGCGGAAGAGCAGACCATGCACGCCTCCAATGGCGTACGTGGAGGAGGTCATCCCGGAAGGAGGTCCGCCCAGCCCACCTGGGAAATTGTTCATGGTACCAGAGAATTGGAACCCGAGCACGAGTTTCGACTCTTATAGCACTCGACAGCCTGCAAGCAATGTGTTTGACCCTTCCACAGCCTGCACAGAGGCGCCTTACTCCCCCTGTTTCATAGAAGAGGAGGCTCCTCCCGAGCTTACCAAGGATGCAGAGGGCCCAGGCCGAGCTCGACACTAGCACAGGACACAGGAAGCAGAGGCGGCTGCCAGCGAGGAATTCATGGGTAGCCACCGCCCGGAGCAGCCACCTTCAGTCGACTGGGGATGCCTCAATCTTGTTTTCGAGATAGGGAACAAGTTGGACGATCAAATCTTCCACCTAGTGCGAATGGACCAGCGGCTCGACATGTTCTTTGCGGCCCATTCCAGAGCATCATCAAAGAAGCAATGTTCGACCTGCGCATGACCCTACTTGTTCCCAGCAAGATGGAGGCACTCCGAGGTCTAGGACAAGCAGCTCGGTTCAGAGGTTACTCAATGCTTAAAACCCGGCTCTGGTTTTGGTGTTGTTATTTTATTTTATGTCTTAGGATAGCTAGTTACCAGGTCATCTTAGCGCTAGCTAGAAGAAGCAGTTTTAAGCTTGCAACTGTAAGTCCTGGTTTCCTTCGGGCAGGACGTCGCACCGTCAACTCTGTTAATTTTGATAACCATGCACACTGTGTGACAAATGGACATGGATGCCCAGTTGTCCTGGTTTCCTGCTCAGGCGGGACAGCTGGCATCATCTACAGTTTTGTATTTTGGCTATGGTAATATAATAGGCACCACCTTTTTTACTTAAAAAAGAAAAAGAAATTGAAAATTTGTAGTCTAATCTAAATATGAACTCACTTAAGCCCTAAATTGCAAGAATTAAACAAAAGGAAATATATTTAAAAAAAAAATTGTTGTTGGGAAAGGATAAATAAGGTCATTGTCTAAATTCCACTCAGGTTTTGGGGGAGAAGACTCTTGGATGTTTCAAGTTTCTATAGGGGAGAAGAGTCCTAAATTAAAACCTTTTATAAGTAGCAACATGGTAGTCTCTATTTCTATCCTAAAACAAGAATTAAAAATCAATGATTTGTTAGATTCAATGTTAAAGACCTAGAAAAATAGACAACTAAAGACTTGTTGATCTCTTTTTCATGACAAGGGAAAATAACCAACATTGAGAGAAAGTCTTGTGGGAAACAAGAAATTTTCTCTATTTTTATAGAGGTGGTACTTCTCTCTTGATATATGGAAGATTCTTCTTATGACCTTATATGCATGCAATGGGTGAGTGATAAATAGAAAACCCCAATGAAACTTAGAAAAACTATTATATATTGTATTTACTTATAAAGCACATCATCTCATTCAGGAAAAATAAATAACTATGTTGCAAAAGATTTTTATTTGCAGGGTTTTCTTTCAAGATATATTTTTCCTTCCTTTTAAAATAATGTGAATCTAGAATCAACTATAAGTTTTCAAGTTGAAATAAATAAAATGGAAAGGTCGTCAAATAACTTTAAAGGACCACTTCGTTAATATCAAAGAGTTTTAAAATCATCACGTGCTAAAGAATCCATTAACATCATCACCACATAGATTCATAAAAACAAAATGAAACTTGAATAGTTCTTTGTGGGAGAAATTAATAATAATATTCCAAATGTAAAAAAATTTAATAATGTCTAAAACAAGAGGGCTAGAACAACCTCAACAAGATCTCAATCACAATTAGATAAACTGAAATAAACTACATTTTATTCCTACAAACAAGGATTTTTTTCCTCTAGACGTGGAATATCATGGGGAATTCCTAGATTAGGGAGAAATTCAAACAAGATAATTCACAAAATTTAGAAAGGAGAAACACACTTCTAACAAAAAATCGAATTGCCTCTTGAATATGCTTCCCATCTTCTTTTATAATCTTATCTTCATCCCCTTGGAATTGCTTTAGGGTTAAGGTTTCTTTTGCCCCTTTTTGCAATAAAATATCAATAATTACTAAAATCTATTTGTAAATGTGAACTTATATATTTGTGCCCCCAACTGGGACCCACTTTAGAAGTTCATAAATTTAGTTTAATAAACCATCTTCAAAAATAATTTGTTGTCAAGCCAAAAATAGTCACAACCTTTTAGGGAGTTATAACTATTATTCCAATCATGGAAACCATTCCCAAGTTATTCTTCATGGATCTCTATTTCCAACGAGCTCTTGTTTTCTCAATTTGTACATCAGGATATCAAGTTATGGCCTTTGTGATATACAGACTCAACAACCATTGATTTATTCTTCACATGAATTCTTGGCCCTTGATTTGTAAATCCACCCTATTTATCCCATATGCATTGTGGGAGGGTACTCATATTATGTTTATAAACAAATGACATCCCCATATTATTTGTTTGTGAAGTAGATAGAACCATGGAACCTTACTTAGCTTGTGCATAGTGTAGTTTTTGGTGGCCACCTCAATGCCTAGTCATCTGTGTCCAACCCATGCCTTCCAAGTGTTACTTATAGGTCCACTTCACTACCACATGTCAAAATGTCAAGTGGTTTCCAGATTGTCACATGTCCAAATGTTAAGGGGCTTCCATGTGTCATGTTGTCATAGGTTGGAGTGTATATTGAGAGGCGTGTCAAAGGAGAGGGGAGGGGTAATAGGGAGAGAAAGAACATGATTAATTATCCGCATAAAAATGTAGGAAAATAAATTAAGTGTCTGGTCAATGCAGAGAAATAGGTATAGGGAAATGCAGAGAAAAAAACATGATTAATTCTCCTAATGCGGAGAAAAAAGAACATGATTAATTCTTTGCATGTAGAATTTAGTAATGTGGAGAAATATGAGAGGGGGAAATTATATATTAATTCTTCGCATGCAAAACTTAGTAATGCAAACAAATAAGAGAGGGGGAAATGATTAAATCTCCACATGCAAAACATAAATGATTAAGAGAACATGATTAATTCTTCTCATGTAAAACTTAAATGATTAAAAGAACATGAATAATTCTTTGCATGTAGAACTTAGTAATGTGGAGAAATAGGAGAGGGAGCTTAGTGAAACTTAGTAAAAATAGCTTATGGATAAATAAGGAAATGCAAAGGAATCGGGTAGTGTGGAGGTGGAGGAAGCTCCAAATTCCACATTGGAGGACTTAGCATGAAAATAGTAAAATGTGGTAAATCATTTGCAATGGAGGACTTAGCGTGAAAATAGTAAAACATGGTAAATCATGAAAATGATTAAGTGTTGAGAGTGTAGAATGTGGGAGTGCAGGGTATGAAAATTACTAAGTATGGATAGTTAAGAGGTACAACTTGAGGAATATAGAGGGAAAAATGGAGGTTGCATAAATGTGGAGGATTTCATAAAATTGGCAATATCTTGGGCATATGACCTCTATTTTTTATTTCCTAAAATGGTAGACAAAGTTTCCTCATAGGGATGTCCAATGAGAGGATGAACACAAGAATTTTCCTTCTTTTTGATACCCTTTTATTTTCTTCTATTTTGTTCAAAAGAGAAACCATCCATGCTGGCCTTGTGTGAAGAAGAACTGCAACACTGAAACTGATTATGAATTCTTAAAACTTGTAAGGTCTTCATGATCTATAGGTGAGGGTTATATAGCACTTTATAGATTTCAAATTTTGGTCTTCATTTGAGAGAAACATATGTTCACGTATGGATCGAAATCACCTAGTTTATGGGTGTCATGAAAACAAATCAACAAGACTACAAGGAATGAGTAAACAATACCTTGTAAGATCCTCCATATGTAGCAAGATGCTTCTCCTGTGTCCTTATGCTAGCTCTTTCATCCAAGAAACTTGTAACAATACAAATGATCCTAGTCACCCTACACAATAAAAACCCTCAAGACAATACCAAATAAACACAAATTTAGAAAAATGTGAGACAAGAGTGTTTCCTATTATTCTCCAACAATTTTACAAGTGAATGAGGATCTCTTTATATAATAATATAGCCTAAAAACCTTATGAATAAAAAAACATTAGATTTCTAACCTCATGGCCCAAAAATAGTAACTCTTCTAAATACGATAAAAAATGTGGGTTAGTTAATACAACTCCTCAAAAATGTGGGTTTCCTCCAAAACCATGGTTAAAAACCATAATGACTAAGTAAAATGGTCTAGGAAGAGGTGCAACCGCCATAGAATTCTCTAACCACCAACAAAAGGTCACACATGTAGTCAAAAGAGGCTCATGAATAAGTGCACCATCGCAAATGTGTGCAAACCACCTCATCCAACTCCATGATGTGAGAACACTAGTCAACAAGGTGAGTGTGCTCCATAAGAGAATTTCAACCAACTAGCACATGTGGCACAGGGGATGGGGTACTCCAACAAACAATGTCATGTGTGGCACTAGAGGTGAGGTGCTCCAATGCATGTGTGGTCCAATAAAGTCATAACTAACTCAATAACCTCATAACCACCTCAATACATGGTCCATGCGAGTGTAACAACCTCAAAACCAAATCCAACCACCATAACAAACTCACACACATAGGAAAAAGGTACAAAAGTGCTCAACAAATCTATGTGTGTAGGAATATTCCTCCAATAAGACAAGTGCACCCTCAAGAAGTGATTTAGGTGGCATGCATGATGACATGGAGTCCCTGTCACACAATCCAATGCACTATCATGGATCCCAATGTGGCGACATGTATCCCAATACAAGTACATGGATACCAATGTAGTGTCACGGATCCCAAGAAAATGACATGGATCCCAATGTAGATATATATGTCTATATGTTGGTACATTAATCCCAAGGTAGTATCATGGATCCCAATGTAATGTCATGGATACAAAATAAAGTACAAAATTATCAAGGAATAATGCATAGATCCCAAGGCATAGATGCCACCCTTGATGCATGTACATATATCCCAATGCAAAGCATCCACTTATAATAGTGAGCCATTCCTCGATATACATGTCATTAGCAAACAAACTTATAAGTGATTTCTTCTAAATTCTCAATAACTCATTTAACTTTGACCCTTTAAGTTAAGTTCAACCATGGTGGGGACAACATCAACTTCAATTACATCTGACACCCCCAAGACCAAGAATTACATCCTATATTTCTAGGTTAGAAGTAGGTAATGTGATGAACAATTTGCAGAAGGTGAAAAAAAAAACTTCATGAATTAACCTTCATAGTCATGATGATGAATAGGTCTTCTTTGGATAGCTTTCAATAGCTAGGAGTATTCATTTCTTCCATGATGGTCTTCTTGAGGGTGTTCTAGGGTTATATTTACAACCTCAACTCTTTGTTTTACTACCCCTTTTCTTATTTTTCCTTTTTTCTTTGTATTTTCTTTTTTTCTTGGATTTCTTAGTACTTTCTTTGGATATTCATTATTAAGTATAGGACTTAGGGTTAAATTCATTTTAATGAGGTGGCATAGCTCAAGCATTATTATTTTTTGGGTTTTGACTTTTTTATGTTACTACTTCCTTGAGCACTTTTTCTCTTTTGAATTTGAAGGCTCTTACACATGGGTCTTCATTTCTTTTCTTAGGACCTTGATCAATGACTTATGATAAGTTAACCATGAGCAAGGAAATATGATGGATGGAATGGAAGTGAAAGGGAAATATGGAAAGTGTTAAGTACAGTTGGGATATGAAGTAAGAGGCATTCCACCTATTTCTCTAGTAGTATAACTGACTCAAAAGGTGAAGACACTTATCTAGAAGCAAACTATGACCCACCATGGTATCCCCTAACACAAAAAGAAAATTTTTAGAGCGTTATGATACATTATTATATCACATTGGTGCCAACCACGTTCACAACTTGAATAGGAAACATTAATACTATTTATAAGAAAGAAACCCATACACAAAATCATAGCACAAAAACCAAAGTAAACAAGCTAAACTAGGTGTTGTGCCCCCACAACTACCCACTAAATTTCTCTAATTTATAGGATATCAGTGGGTACCCCCTATCAAAATTTTTGCAATGAATTTAATCACTACTAACTTGATTTGTTACTGATACATGAAACTAACATTTTGTCTATGCAATCCCAAACCTAGCCTAAGAACACCTATGATGATCAAAGGTTTTGTGAATGATCACCCTACATTTCTTAACTTACTCTCTCCGTAATTGAGCTACAAATCTCATTAAGTCCCAAAATCATATATCATGTCATGTAACCTTGTCCTATGGCTATCAGATCGTTCTATGTTGGAACGATGATCCTTAGAGTGAATTAACATGTAACCTTAGTTTCCTTTCCAATGGACCCTTTCGACAGTACTGTCATAAAGATTTTTGTCAGAGTCCTCTTCCTTGGAAAGGATTGTGTTTATGCATGCTAACAACTCTGACGGATCCTCTCCGATAGACTAATTCTAATGCATGTAATTCCACTACACAATAAAGTGTTTTCCTTGTGTTAACGTGTGAAGCAATTACTTGTCTCCAAAACCTGGTCTGTGTAGTAAGAAATGAGCACATGGGAGTGGGTCCTTCAATAAAAAAAAGGGCCCTCTATAATAAACTTGCAAACAAGCCTCCTTTGCAAAGGTGTAACGACAATAGAACTAAAGACAACGGTGATTATGCATTGTATAGTCCCACATCCACACCTCTCACATGGTCATATGACCTGTATGTTCAAGAGTTATTAAATTCCAAGAGGAGATTGGAGGTTTTAGAAGTCAAAGGGAATGAGAGAGACCTTCAAATACAACTATTGACAGTAGAAAATTGGGACTTAACAGAAAACGATAATGTTTTAACAGAGCGAGTGACCATGTTTGACGAAGCCCTTTTGGAAGAAAAGGTTGAATGACAAGGCTTGAAGGATGTCGGGAAAATCAGGGAAGATTTTGCGATGGAAATTAGAGAGTTGATGAACTCTAAAACACCCAAAGTTGAAGAGAAAACAGGTGAACAAGCATACATCCATGGAGTGAAAGAAAGGGAGGAAGAGAAAAGAGATTTTACAAAAAATTCCAAAACTTGGGCACAAGTCATTAGAAATTCTGATCATATGGAAAAACAAACACACAACCAGGGGGGCGACATGCAAAGTAGATAAAACAAGGAAAGACAAGGTAGAGAAGCAAACATAATTGTCAAAGGTGTGAGAGAAAATGGAAAAAATGAACGTACTCTCGATCTTACAAGTGGATTTTTGAAGGACAATTTGATTTGGCAAGGAAAAATTTTCCAAGCATGGAGGGTGGGTAAGCCTAGTGGCGAGAGAGATAAGCCCATAAAATTCATCATGTCAAGCATTCATGACAAGAAAATTATCCTAGGCAAGAAGCAACTCTTGAGAGGCTCTCGTTTTTTTCTAGATGAAGATTTAACTATTAGACAACAAGAGGAAAGAAGGGAAGAGTTGTTAAAGGTTAGGGAAGAAAGGGATGAAGGAAAAAGGGCATGGTTGTTCAAATGAAAAGTTTTTATATCCTTTTTCGGTCCTCATTCTAAAACAGAACAACAGGTTGGTAGCCAAGAAGAGACAACAGTTTCACTAGAAGGAAAATATGCAACAAGGCTAGTTTGGACAAATAGGGGTGAAGACTCAACTTTGAGTCTTGTAGACCAAAACAAATAGCAATCAAATTATTCCCAGGTTTCCTTAAATTAAGTTTTTTGGAATTGCATAGGTTATGCTTAGAGATGGGGACCTGGGTTAGGACCTATCACGGAAAATAGGGACACAATTTTTCTATTGGAAACACATGAGCATGAAGGGTGCAAGACACCTATGTTTGAAGAGTATGTGAAGATGGAAGTGTGGAACAAAGCAGCTGAGAATGGTAAAGGACATGGGGGTATCATGGTCTTAGTGAAGAAAAAAAAAGGTTGTCTCATTCAATTAGAAAGAGAAGACTCAAATAAACAATCATTTGGTTTAAAATATCAAAAAATGGTAACATCATCAGGATTGCAGGATTGTAGCATGTTATTTTGCTCCACAAGTTTCAAAAACTTACAAAAGTAGGGGGCTTGATCACAAAGACCCCTTTGCAGCCTTAAAAAATGATATTGCAACATACTCCCAACTAAGCGAAGTCCTTATAGTGGGTGATTTCAATGCTAGGACAACATGTGAACAAGCTAATATTCTTCATTGTAAGGAAGACTGCAACCCCATTTGGCTTACAGAAGAGAGAAATCATCAGTGGACAAGAGTTTCACAGGACAAAAAAAGCTCCAAATTTTTTGGGGAACAACTGCTTACTTTATGTGGGGCATTTGACTTATTCATTTGTAATGGGGTGGCTAGATGGGCGAATTCTAGCAATTTCACCTGCAATACCTACATTGGAGCAAGTGTAGTAGACTATGCAATTTTCTCACATCACTTGTGTGAGAAAATGGAGGAATTTTTGATTGGTGAACAACTATGGGAGTTGAAATCTGATCATAAACTGATCTATTTAAGTCTAACTTGGGCTGAACAACAACATGAGACAAAAAATCATCACATCTGGCAACCTCCTTCAAAGGGTAGAATTCTATTAACTCAAAAAAAATGTAACACCTTCAAGATAGCACTAAAGAAGTTGGTTAACAAGGAGAAAATTCCATCCCAGGGAATTCATAGCCATGAGTTAATAAGTTTAATCCAAAGCGCACTTACAGAATGCAAAAGAGAAAAAACTAGGAAATATGAAACAAACTGCTTTCTGGTTAATGTTTGGTTTGATTAGGAATGAAAAACAACAAGGAAAACTTTGAAAGAGTCAAGACATAAAGAAATAAGCATAAAATCTTACAAGCAAACTGTAAGAAAGAAGAAAGTTGATTTCATGATCTCAAAGAGGGAGGAATTAATCTTCTTGGGGAAAAATAACCCCAAGTTATTTTGGAAGGAGCTTCAAACGAGAAAGAAACAGACTGAAAATAATATCACAGCATATCAATGGTTCGAGTATGCAAAGAAGATTTATGAGCAAGATCCTAAGGTAGACCACCCCCCCCTTGGTCAACACTACTACTAAGCTCTTCACCATGCAAGAAATTGAGGTGGGTATCAAAAAGTTGGGTGTTGGAAAAGCAAAGGATTTAGCTGAACTCTAGACAGAATATCTAAAGTGGGGTTCAAAAACTCTTTTACCTCACATTATGAAAATTTTCAACAACATCATTCAGCAGGGATTTCCTATAGATAGGAGAACGATCCTAGCAATACCACTTTTCAAGATTGGGGATGTCAACAATCCCTCCAACTATAGGACCATAATGATAAACCCCTTGTTTGTGAAGTTATTTGGAAGTATGCTAGAAAATAGAATCAGTAAGTGGGTGGAAGAAGGGGATAAGTGTGCTAAAGGGAAAGTAGGTTTTAGACCTAAACACTCAATGATTGACCACGGTATAACTCTAAGGCACATCATTGAAAAAGTGTGGGAGAAAAAAGAGGAAGACTTATATTGCTTTGTTGATTTCAAAAAAGCTTTTGACATGGTCCCTATATATAAGCTTTGGCGTAGAATGGAGAAACTTGGGGTTCCTATACATCTTAGAGAAAACGTCCATAGGCTATATGAGGAGGTTAAAGTCAAAATCAGAACGTCAGTTGGTATCTCTGAAAGTTTTAGGAGTGATATTAGGGTCAAGCAAGGGTGCCCATTGTCCCCTACCCTCTTTGGCTTATATATTGACAAACTTGAAGAGTGGTTAAACTCACAGGAGGGTGATGGTGCTCTTTTGGGTGAATTTTTGATACGGCTTCTTTTGTATGCAGATGACCTTATTCTGATTGCTAAATACGCTATTGGGTTGCAAGACCACTTAATTTTCCTTGAGCGCTTTTGTAGTACAGTGGGAATTCAAGTCAATACTAGCAAGACGAAAGTGGTAAGTTTTTCTAGCAAAAGAAAACATAAGCAACATAAGTTCTACTTCGAAGGAAACACTCTTGAAGAAGTGGCAAATTACAAATACCTTGGAATTGACTTCAACAAAAATCTAAGTTGGGAAGGTTGCAGAAAGAAAAGAACTCTGGGAGGTTGGAAAGCTTTCTATGCTTTTCAAAATAGATGCAGAGAAGCAGAGCTATGGGATTGGAAGACTATGCAAACTCTCTTTGGGATTTTAGTGATCCCAGTGGTTCAATATGGTAGTGAAGTGTGGGCCAGCAACACATCTGACTTACAGTGGAAACAAATTGAGAAGATTAAAAAACGCTTGATCACAAACAAGTTTAAAATTAAAAGTTCAGTCCCTTATGATATCATGCTGAGTGAAATGGGGGATGATCCTATTGAAGCAATTGCTATGGTGTGTCTCATAAGATATCTAAAAACAATTGAGCAAATGGAAGACATTTGGTGGCCTAAGGTCGTCTTCAATGACATATTGTGAAAAAGGAAGAAGATGTGGATGAGACAAAATATCAAATGGCTTAGTAAATGGGATATCCACTTGAACAAGTTCCCTATGAACAGTAAAGAGATAAAGGCTTTCGTTATTGATAGGTTCCACAAGAGAACTTGGGATAAAGGGCTCGGGAGAAAGAAAGAGTACTATATTGAAGAGTTTAACCCCACATACAATCATCATAAAAAAGAGTACATCGGGCCAATATATCTTGGAGACACAAAATTATTATTGCGAAATTAAGAACTAATTCCCATCAACTCCGTTGTGAAACTAGGCGCTGGAAAATACCAAAAGAAGCTTGGGAAGAAAGGGTGTGTGTGTTCTGTACCTCCGGAAAAGTGGAAATAGAAAAGCATTTCATTTTAGAGTGTGAAGCTTTCAAAGACAACATGGACAACTATATAAATATCTTGACAACTATCTCTTGGAATGACTTATTCAGTGAGGGGACTATGGAGAAATTAGGGGAGCTCATCATCAAGTTGAACAGGAAAAGGGATGAACTGTTGAAATTAGTGTGTGAGACGGTCTGTCCCATAGGATATTGTTAGCCTCGTGGACGCTAAAATTACTTCTTCTTCTTCTAACAAACATCATTAAGTAGAAGCCAATAATTGGTTGGTTAATCCCACCTTATCTAAGATTTTTGTTTCCCTATGAATGAATTATTCCTTATAAGAATGATTTTTGAAGTTCGAATATTCCTTTGATATTGTTCTCATTAGAAAAAGAACTAAAAAGCACCCTTCCTCTCCGATGATGATCCTCTCTGATAGAACCATCGAAAGGTCGTCTATTGGAGTTAGATTTTGAATCTTAACTCTCCTCTCTTATGGCCACCCTTTTCGATATCACATTGATAAACAACATAGCACAAACAATCTTGGCACGATTTATAACATCTCTTCCTTGGCACATTCACCAATGAAACAATAAATATTCCTTTGATACCTTCCCATCATAATGAATATTAACCATGTACATTCTATCTCTAATGGAAGCTCCTCTTGATAGCATTATCATGGAAATTTTTTAGGTTTTATATCCTGATCATTACACATATGATACACGAACCTAAGGAAAATTGTACCTCCAATAACATTAATGAAAACGTAGTATTTGACCTAGGAACGATTTGTCTTCCATCTGGGAATTAATTATAGAATTTTTTGGGAAAGTTATGAATACATAAAACTTATTTAACCCTAAATAACACCGCATTCGCATCTTACAAGTTCATGATAATTGTATTGTGCATACAGTGATTTCAAGCTAATATAAGATTTCTCCGGATCTCAAAATGACAGGTTTGTGGGTAAAATGATTTTCGTTATTCGTATTGTTTTATTAATCTAGTAGACTTATGTGGGGTTTCCTTTATTCCAGAAAGAAAGAGTAACACCATGTCTCATCTGTAGACCAGGAGAGGAAATAACCTTGTGGATAATATACCAACACTCATAGTCGATCCAGGTGACATCCTGACAATAGACACCAATTACCATAATCGAATGAATCATTTTCCTTGATATGATAAAATTTACATAATTTTCATTGTCGGAGAGTTCCGGCATGAGGATGAAAACTTGGAATCCTACCAAAAGATTCAGAAAATTTGCATTCACCTTATAATTTCCTTCCCAATGTTATTCCCTTCTAATGGCGTAATCAGGTGGTGCCTACGACATATTGGAAAAGAGACAATTGCAATCATGAGAAAAAAACTACAGATAGCCTCTCTAAGGTCGGAGGACATACGAATCCGATACCACCTCCCAAGACCTATGGTTTCCTTAAATGATCCATTTTTGAAGAAATTTGGCAAGGAAAACAATGATTTTGTGGGGTTGATGGAGGATTGGTGGTGTGATTAAGAAAGAAAGGTAAAGCCACAGGAACAATTGATCCCTTCCCAAGAACTCAAGAACCCATACATAATGTTGAATCCCATGATCTGTATATTATATGGTGAGGAGAAGAGCACCCACTTTCAGATGGAATGGATGTCAATGGCATACATAGTAGTCAAGACTGGGAAAGTTTTCAATTGAGTAGACATACTAGTCTTTAACATCTTCTAGAAAGTCCAAGAAGCCTCAAGTATGAAAAAACCTAGCTTCTACATATTTGCATACCTAATAGATGCCATTTGTTTTGCAACACACTTTCTTTCTTTTGGATGGAACTGAGACCCTATTCAGCCACATATCCATGTCTATTTTTTTCAATAGTGGGATGTCAATTATAACAATTACATTTACGATATTTGTGACTATTTCCTTGCCCCCTTACACACCATAATGTTTGGGTATACACCCTATAGAATATCAAAGGAAGCCATGGCCACCTTGAAAGATATTTCATACGGGTACATGGGAAAGTATTATACATATATCAAAGTCTATAGGAACTTTGAAGACCACATATCCTACCTAAACATTTTCTTGATAGGCTGTTGATTAGGTAGATTTCTTACCAAATGATAGAAACTGGCATAACCTATTTCCTTTCAGGTATAAGAAAGAAACGCTAGCCCACATTCCATGTAAATATAGAGATGTACACATTATTAAATGGCCCTCATGCTAGGAAAGAATATGAATACCTGCAAGAGACATGCTTGTGTATAGGAGAACCTAGAGGGCATGACCCAAAACACATAACACTCCATCATGTCAAAGTTGTTGGCCTTACTCACCCTGTAATCCATGTAGTGAACTATGAATAGGAGGTATTCAAGGGGGTATTATTATTGAAGAAGTAATACATAGGTTTCCAGATGATGTGGCCAGAGAAAATATTTTGCTGGAATAAGAAGAAAAGAGGAAAATAAATCAAGAACAATTCTTATTTCTTCTAGAAATAGACTAAGAAAAACTAGAAGCAAAGGAGCAAGAGGAAAAAAGAAAGGTAGAAGAGAGACACTAGAAGGAAATGGAAGAATAAGAGGAATATTGTTGACGTAGGATATTCTGGGGAACAACACAATTATTAATGAAGCAATTGAGAAAGAACCAAAAAAGGAGTGTGCCCCAGATATCAAGGAAAAGTAATGCGAGGAAGCAGGAAAGCGACAAGGAAACAATTGGATTGTGGACTAGTTGTGCATAGGAATTTAGAAAGTGGATAAATATAATCCACTTAGGGTTAGGGTTTTGGTCATTTATGTAAAGGGTTTAACCCATTTTTTTTAGTAGAAATATGTGTGGGAAGATCTGAGGAGATCATGTTGGTCTTGTGCTAGTGAGTAGTTTTTGGTTGAGAGTTGTAGAGCTAGTTGTTGATGTTTTGGTAGCTGCGGGAGGTATTAACCTCCAAGTGTAACCTTTTTAATTAGATTATAATATTCCATAGGTAATAGAAACATTAAACAGACGTGTCAAAACCCTATAAGAGAAGTCGGCCCTACCAGAAAAAATCAAAGTAAATTATACTTGCTAGAAAAGACAGGTCGGCCCTGTGGGAAAAGTTCACTGGAAGATTAAGTATAAATAAGGTGACACCTTAGCTCATTTCTACACACTCACTTAGCCAATGTGAAAGTATAAGGAGGAATTTCAATGGTAGTTAGGGACCAAGTTTGGAGAGCTACAGTTGCAGTTGGAGAGGGTGCAAGTCTGGAGGAATACTGTAGCAACATTTTTGGTATCTCTCTTGTGCTTCTCCTATTGTAAGGTACACTATCTTTGTATGGTTATTGTGTTGATTCTCCAACAATATTGTGGATAGGGTTTATTTATTGGTTCTAGTGTTGACTTTACAGAATAATTCTATCTAAGAAAAGGTTAGTGTGCTCAAGGGTGGCATAGTGAATGCCTATGGTTGGGTGACAATGATGTGACATTTTCTATGGTTAAATGAGCATACCAAAATTTTAACATGGTATCAAAGTTGGTTTCCTTCATAAAATTATAACCTCTGAAAGGAAAATCATCAGCTTCCCCCATTGTCAAGATCATTGAGCACTTACTGAACCCACTAAGAAGGTTTCCTAAGTAGGGTGCATCTTTTCCCCACATCATATATACAAATTTCTGAAGTTGAGAAATTAGGGTTTCCTCATAAAACCCTAGGTCTACAGTGCCAGTTGTATTTGTAGTGCCAGTTCCTTTGTGCTAGTTGCTTCATGAAAGTTCCTTCATGACATTTCCTTCATGTCAGTTGCTTCATGCCAGTTGCTTCGTGTCAGTTGCTTCGTTCCAGTTGCAGTGTCAGTTGCAGCACCAGTTGCACTGCCAGTTGCAACACCAGTTGCATTACCAGTTGCAGTTCCCGAGTGACGTTTTTGTAAAATGTTGGGACTAATTTTTGGTTTTTCCAATGCGCCTTACCCTAACTCATCTCCAACTATATTTAGATTTCAATTTGGAGTACTTTAAAAAAAAATCGTTGATGCTGAATGGTGTCGTTGATGTTGTAGGTATGTACTTGTATATGTTTAAACTGTATCACTACTTTGAGGGTGTTTTCAGGGATCTATTGTCCAAGCAACAATTGTAGATCTAGAAGGATCTCATATACATCACATTAAAAGGAACAACTCACTCCAGGTTTGATTTTTTTGATATGCCTTTAGTTGTTATGGCATTATTGTGATCTTATGAACATCTAGGTTTCATTTTGATATATTAAAGTTATGATTATTTCCGGTCAAAGATAAAGTTATAAGCTGACCTTAGTCAAAGTATTAGATTGATTAAGGTTGATATTTTTGAGTTTAGTTGCATGATATTCCCTAACTCAGATTCCTATCAAGAAAGCATATTGTCTTAGTACAGGGGACAGGTTGGAGAGAATACTTGTCATCTTGAGTGAAGGAGACTTTGAAGAAAAGAAATAACACTCATTCTTGAAGATAAGACTCCAGGTTCCAGGTTTGATTGATTAAATTGATAAGTTTCCAATTTTCACATATCAAGTTTGATAATTGCTATATTACAAGTAAACACTATAGTTGTGACAACATTCCTTGAAAGGTTTTATTACTGCTAGATACAATGAATACTTGGTAGCATTTGAAGTACTATTGATATAAATTCTTATTGTACCTGTTTGCAAGATGAACTAACATCTCCTCTAGGAGATACTTCTTGTTTTTCTTCTAGGAAGGTCACCTTGGTAACAATATGTTGATTACCATGAAATTGATTACCATGAAATTGTCTTTTATTCTTGCTAACACAAATATGTTCTTATGAAAATTCTATTGGATTGGAAAATGTGTTTTCTCTTGTTTCTCTTGTCTCGGGAAGGCTATCTTGTAAATTCCATGGAGGTTACCATGGAAATATTGTTTTTCTTGTTTTCTTGTTCTGGGAAGGTTACCATAGAGGAATGATTGGTCATAACACTAGAAGAGTGTTGTTCTTGTTTCTTATTATTGCATTATTATTTTGGCTCTTGTTCCAGGAAGGTCACAAGTGATATCTATGAGAAGGAGCTACTGTGACGATTATTCTTGTTATTGTTTTTATTAATATTATAAGAGTATTATTCTTTTATATTATTTTCCCTTGTTGTTGGTTTTGTTCCAGGCAGGTCACATGTGATAAGTTTGAGGGAAGCCATGGTGACACTTGCAGGAGAAAACATATTAGATGATCTCTAGTTTGAGACATGGAGTAGACTATCGAGATAAGAAGTTGTATACATGACTGTATACATCCATGTACCCAAGAAGATGAAGTTAAAACCTTATGGCAATAAGGGTACTTATGTGAGATACACAGTATCTCATATGGAAATTTATTGTAAGGAGCAGAAGGCTCCAAAGATGAACAAACAAATCCTTCTAGTATAGTTGATCACTCTTTAGATCATAATGAAGAGTTAGTAGATACAGAAGGGCCTACCTAGAATCATTGTAGTAACCAAGAAGAGACCAACAAAGTCCCGTGACACTTTCAAGGATGCAAAGGTATATAGAATTTATGAGATACATCATGAGGAGAAGATGGCTCCACTAGTGGTCATGAGGCAGGAGACCCCACCAAGTACCATCTCATAAGGAGATAGAGTTCAGAGGGAGTCAACCATCATGATTCAGTAGGGAGGAGTATCCTCGCTAGCACCATTCATAGGAGACTTTAGAGGAAATCATCACATATTGATGGAGAAGATGGCTCCAAAGATTATATAGAATCATAGTGAGCTTGATCTCAGGGAGAGTTGATGTCTTAGAGACTTTCATTCAAAAAGTATTCCTCCTCATATTTAGATGGGAGATAAATACATCTTCCAATATTGACAAACATGTGCCATGAGTTGAGGAGGCTAGATCTTAGCTTCAAAGAATTCTAGGATATGTGATATCTCCCAGGAGGAATCCCTTTCTTTAGTAGACTTTTGCAAGATACCAGATATATAAAATATGCAGAACAGAAATGAAATGCTAGAAATGACAGAATAACAGTAAAATATCCAGCATAATCTTCACAATACACAGAAATGATATACGGAATAGCAACATAAAGAACACTTTGATTCAGGTAGCAATGTTCACAGGCCTCTTCGAGGGGGAAACCTCCAGTCGAGCAACGCTCTGTTACAATAATCTCCAAGCTAGGGTTTTCATACCCTCGACCCTTATTTATACTAAATATGTCTATTAAGAGAAGCATCTAGAGGAAGAT
>ML778996.1:849004-878679 GCA_009831015.1 Picea engelmannii
GGGTTAATAGATCTCGCTGGTTTAATTTGTTTATGTTGTTGTTTATGTTCCCCAAGGGTTAGGTATTCAAGGGTTCTACAGACAAGGGTTTGCCCTGTGCTATAGCTCTCTGATATACGTGTGGGGTCCAACAGTAGTACTCGACCCAATATCTCCGGGCACTAACTAAGGAGGATAGACCGTACGCTTAGCCATACTACTCGATTACCCAGGTACTAGAGAGTATCTTCCTGAGTGTTGTTCTCAGTGACACTATAGCAGTCCGGCGGTCGATAGGTTTATCTACAGAGGGCTTCAGGAAATCTAGGCCAATTCGTACACAGGTGTTGTCTGATGCTCTACCACTCGAAGGGGTACCAACAGGGGTTACAAGGGTGGCCAATAGATGTGCGCTTAAGAACCACTTGTATTTCCTGCGTGTATGAATCCCTCAACCGCGGGTTTATGCGTGTAATGACAGATCTTTGTGACTTAAAGACGCCGGAATACGTCTCTACCCTGAAAAAAAAAATACCCACAATTTCTGCCAAGGAATGTGCTCTGATACCACTTGCAAGATACCAAATATATAAAATATGCAGAACAGAAATGAAATGCTAGAAATGACAGAATAACAGTAAAATATCCAGCATAATCTTCACAATACACAGAAATGATATACAGAATAGCAATAGAAAGAACACTTTGATTTAGATAGCAATGTTCACAGGCCTCTTCGAGGGGGCAACCTCCAGTCGAGCAGCGCTCTGTTACAATAATCTCCAAGCTAGGGTTTCATACCCTCGACCCTTATTTATACTAAATATGTCTATTAAGAGAAGCATCTAGAGGAAGATCCTTCTAGAAGCGGAAGCTTCTATTAGGTCTTCTTACATTCGCCTTATTCTACCTTTATCAATATTCATCTTATTAATATTGACCTTTATTACATCTGAATACATTGATCTACCTATGTGCAGGTTAGGACCTTAACAACTTTGCTATAGTGATAGAGGAGGAAGCCAGTTAGAAGGACTGGGATATGGACCTTTTCCTTGGTTTTGAGACCAGAAGAGAATAAATGGTGACTTCCAAGTTGATCTATAAGATCAAGCATATTGCAGATAACATCATAGAAATGTACAAAGCCTGATTTGTGTCCATAGGATTCTCCCAGCAAGAGGGAGAATATTATGATGAGACACTTTCTCCAGTAGTCAGAATAAGTGTACATAGAGAAACCACAAGATACATGAGAAGGAGTCTCATGTATGTAGATTGAAGAAGGATTTGTATAGACCTAAGTAGGCACCTAGGGCATGATATGTCGGATTATATAGTTTCTTGATGAGCATGGGATTGACAAAGAGTCAATCATATTCCAACCTATACTACAAGGTTGTGAACGGTGGTCCAGTGATATTACGGTTATATGTGGATGACCTATTTCTAACAAGAGATGAGAAGCTCATCGCTGAGTGAAAGAGAATGCTTGCATCATATTTTGAGATGAAATACCTGTGTATGATGAATTATTTCTTGGGTCTAGAGGTGTGGTAGAAACCAGATGATATTTTCCTATGCCAAGGAAAATATGTTGTAGAGATTCTGAAGATATTCATAATGATGGATTGTAAAGCAATGCCTACACCCATGGTGACAAATCTAAAGTTGTTGAGCGATACATATTCATAGACAGTGGATACCACCATGTTAAGACATATAATTGGTTCATTGATGTACTTAACGAACATGATACCAGATATATGTTTTGCGGTGAACACATTGAGTCAGTATATGGTTGAGTCAAGAGGTGTTCACTTGATTACAACAAAACATGTGATGAGGTGTCTGAAGGTTACAATTGATTATGGACTCAGATATGCTTTAGATCGTGAGATAAGCCTGCAAGGATTTACTGATTTAGATTGGGTCGATAGTGTTGTAGACTGGAAGAGTGCATCTTGATGTTGCTTCAGTTTGGGAGCAGCTATGATCTCATGGTTTAGAAGGAGGAAGATGAGTATGGCGCTCAATACAGATGAGGCAGAGTACATAGCAGAGTGTTCAACTAGCAACAAAGTAGTGTGGCTTCGGAAGCTACTTAAAGGATTGTTTTGACCTCGAGTTAGAGGTGACTTGTATTTGGTGTGAAAACCAGAGTTGTGTGGAGTTTATAGAGAACCCAATTTTTTTCAAGCATATGGAGATCATGTACCATTATATCATAGATATGGTGCAGAAGGGAACAATGAAGCTCTAGTATGTCACTAAAGATGAGTAGATAGTAGATGTGTTGACCAAGCCTCTATCAAGGGTGAAGTTTGAGTACTTCAGGGACAAGCTTGGAGTGGTCCAAGAGGACTTCCCCAAATAATGGTAAGTGTTGTGTTCCCCAAATAGTGGGAAGTGTCTGCCATGTAGCAGGAAGTGTTGTTCTCCCTAGGTAGAGGGAAGTGTTGTGGAAGTGTGATGGGTTCTAGATGCGAATCGAGTGGACAATAGGTGGTTCATGATTAAGCACTGACTGTGGCACTAGTTAGGGTGATTTGTACTTCTATTCCAGTGAAATAGTCTGGTACACCAAGTTACTACTACTCCAATGAAAAATTATGGTACATAGAGGGATACTCCAGTGAAAAATTACGGTACGTCGAGTTACTGCTACTCTAGTGAAAAAGAATGGTATGCAGAGGGATACTCCAAAGAAAAATTATGGTATGTCGAGTTACTGCTACTCCAATGAAAAATTATGGTACACATAGGGATACTCAAGTGAAAATTTCTGGTACGCCAAGTTATTGCTACTCCAGTGAAAAATTTTGGTACGCCAAGTTACTGCTACTCCAGTGAAAAAGTCTAGTACATAGATTGCTACTCCATTGAATTATCCTGGTACACATTTTACTGACTGTGGCACTAGTCATCATGACCTCATAGAAGGTTAGAAGATGCCATGCCTTCGGGGATGGTTAGTTACCCAACATTTTAAGCTGGTGGGACAACCTATATGGTTGGAGGTGTTTCCTAGACTTGGACTAGATGGTTAGTGTGTGTGCACTACATCACCTAATCCTTATGATTAGATTTTTGGTCACTGTGGACCGATTTCCTGGTGTGCCAACCAGAGGTTACTAGTTCTTTATGAACTAGATGCCAGATTTTGTGTGAGCTGGTGAGTTACTAGCTCTTTATGAACTAGATGTCAGATTTTGTGTGATCTGGTGAGTTGCAGTTTCCCAAACTCCACTTGGATTGGGTAGTAGTGCAGTTCTGCGTAAACTGACTCAACTGCATATTCCATAGCCTGTGCAACTATGATGGTGATACTTGTGACATGATCTGTTTGATCATGAGATAGCTTGTATGGTTATGATACTTCTTACATGAATTGTTTGATCATGAGATAGCCTATGTGGCTATTCTACTTGTTACATGATCTGTTTGATCATGAGATGGCCATGTGGCCATGCTACTTGAGACATTATATGTTTGATCATGAGATAGCCTATGTGGGTATGGCGATTCTACCTGTAGAATGGTCTGCAAGGCTATGTGAGTCTTTCCCATGCTATGTGAGATGGATGGATGAGTTTGATACCACTACATGAAGAACATCTTAGTTAATACCTCCCTATCTAAGAGGGAGTATTGATGTTTTGGTAGCAGCGGGAGGTAATTAACCTCCAAGTGTAACCTTTGAACTTAGATTAGAATATTCCATAAGTAAGAGAACCATTAAAAATATGTGTGGAAACCATAGAAGAGAAGTCAACTCAAGGAGAGTAATAATAAAGAAATAAGAAACTCAACAAGAGAAGTCGGCCTTGCTAGAAAAAGTCAAAGTAAATTATACTTTCCAAAAAGGACAGGTTGGCCTTGTGGGGAACGTTTACTGCCAGAGTAAGTATAAATAAGGTGATGCCTTAGCTCATTTGTACACACTCACTTAGCCAGTGTGAAAGTGTAAGGAGGAACTGTAGTGGAAAGTAGGGAACAATTTTGGAGAGTTGCAGTTGCAGCTGGAGAGGGCGCAAGTCTGGATGAATATTGTATCAGTCTTTTTGGTATCTCTCCTGTGATTATCTTGGTGTAAGTTACGTTATTTTTGTATGGTTATTGTGCTTCTACTGCAATAGTATTGTGTTTAGGGTTTATTTGTTGGTTCTAGTGTGGACTTGATGAAATCATTCTATCTAAGAAAAGGTTAGTGTGCTCGTGGGTGGCATAGTGAATGCCTATGGTTAGGTGACAATGATGTGACATTGTATATGGTTAAATGAGCATACAAAAATTTTAACACTAATGTAGAATCAATTTGGAGTTAGAGTTATGGAGTGTAACTGGGGTTTGGGTCATAAGTTGTGGATCTTGGTGCGACATTGGTCAGCCTCACCAAACTTATCTTATCATATTAGATGTAATGCACGCAGTGCAATGAATTGATGAAGATGAATAAAGAATCAGATAATGCTAGATCTTTGTGGACGTAGCCTAGGGGGGAGAATCACGATAAAAACATTGTGTTCTTGTGTGGAATGTCTCTTTTATGTGTTGCAATTGTTTAGAATGAATGAATGAATGAATCTAGTAGTATTAAAATGTGGCACACACTAGAATAGTTATGATATTTACTTCTTAATGAATGTTAATGAATGAATATGATTGTAGAATGGTAGATATTTTATATTAAAGGTAGGAAGAATGTATAAAACCCCCATGAACACCATCCCTTCCATGATTGTAGACATCTGGGTCTTGTAGTCACCCATAACCCATCTCGGGTGAGACTTCATTGTGCACTCTGTGAGTAGTGTTTCATTTTGGTCTCCAGAAGGGTCGATGGTTTGAAGGGTTTTGTTGGAAACCTAAAGTAGAACTCGGGTTAGCCCAAACATAATCCACCATCTAGAAGATCAGGAGAAAGACATATAATTATAGTGACATAATATTTAACCAGATGGGTTGAAGCAACAACACTGAAAGATTGCAACGCACTTCCTGTTTGGGCATGTAATCACAAGATTTGGATGCCCTAGATGTTGGACAACTGAGAGGGGGGGGTGAATCAGTTGTAACCTTTCTTAAATAATTATACTTATTTAAAACTCTTTCCATATCACTCAATGAAAATCACAATAATGCAGGGAAGTAAGCAATAGACCATTCAACAACATTCACACATATGAGATACACAGAGATAGATATTTCCTGAGGAAACCCATAAAGGGTAAAAACCTCTTCTTATTTATATGATAAGTAATCTGTACATTCTTTACATTATCATACATATGAGCACCAACTCATAATGAGGCTACAACCTCTATTTTGCAAGCTGCTACTTGCTGAGAGCACCAACTCTCTGGGTTCTCTAGCACCAACTAGAAGGAAGAACCAACTCCCTGGTTTCTCTAGCACCCACTAGAAGGAAGCACCAACTCCCTAAGTGTTCCAACACCAACTGGATGGAAGCACCAACTTCCAGTCACACAGGCACCAACCTGCATAACAGAGAACAACAGTTGTCCCTTGCACCACCCTGCCACCCTGATTTCTCTGGCTGTAACCAGATGGAATCTACAACTCCCTTTGTTCAAGCACCCACTTGAACCTCTGAGGACAATAGTCCTCCCTAGCACCTCCCTACCACCCTGAAATATAAATCTTTGCTACTGAAACTTATTACAGTGATATAATGTTCATCAATGGCTTACCAGTCTCATCACTATTCTGCTACATTGCGCTGCTTTGTCTGCATCAGTGTCTTCTACACACTCCTTGCACTTTCTATTATTTTGAGTTTTATGCTCTCTGTGCCATGTCCCTTCAATGCATCATTCCCCTTCTATGCATTTCTATTGTTGCGCACTGCCTCCTTTTTCACACCTCAATCACTCACAACAACAACAACCCCTCTCTTCCTTGTTCTGCATACATATAGTCTCTGTGCAACTTGTTCATGCTGTCTCTCCATGCTTCTCCATGATCTCTCCATGTCGAGTTCTCTTCCTGATAATAATTTCCACTCTTCAACTTCTTTGGCAGTTAGATCCATGTTTCCATCATCACTGGGTGTTAAGCTGAGATTCCTTAGCTTGTCTGGCAGTTGAGACTCTTCACCTTCTCTATCAGAGTTGAGATAATCCTCTCTGTTGCAGTTACATACTTCAACACTCTTCCATCTGTCAATCACCTCTAAGTATAATCTTCGTTCCACTGGAAGATGCCTCGAGCCTCTTCATCTTCTCTGGTGATCACACTGAATCCTGTTTGATTCCAATGGCAAAATCCATCAGTCATTTCTAGAAGTTACAATCTGAAGTGCAACATAAGCCCTCTGATCATACTTAAATTCACCTGCACTGTTGGATTGGATCCGTAGGATCTTGCGTTTAATTCGCATTTTGGCATTTCGGGATTTCGGCATTCCTGTGATAGAGTTTCCTAATGCTTCATGTCGCAGTCCCTGAAACTCTGAAATGGAGCTTGATTCTTTGAGCCCTTCTCTATAGCTCTTTGACGATGTGACCACCGATGGTGACCAAGCACTGATCCATAAATTTCTCTCGCAATTTCTCCTTTCATCATTCTGGCATTTCGGCATTATTTTGGTGAGGAGTCTCGACTCTCCATGTCCCAAACTCTGAAATGGAGCTTGTCTCTTTGAGCTCTTCTCTACAGTTCTTCAACGATTTGACCACCGGCGGTGACCACGACCTACACCCAAAAAGGTGTTTTCACATTTCGCATTTCAGAATTTTGCATTTCGGAATTTCGCATTTCGACATTTCGCATTTCGCAATTTCGGCATTCTTGATGTGAGAGTTCTTGACAACTCCACCTCTCGGTCTGCGAAACTCCAAAATGGAGTCAGATCAACTTTTCATCTTTTCACACTTTACAACTTCAGGATTCCTGTCGTGAGAGTCCTTGACATCTCCAACTCCTGGTATCTGAACCTCCGGTGTGGAGTCTTTGACATTTCATGATTTTGCATTTTGCAACTTCGGGTTTTGCGACTTTGGGACGCCTGTGTTGAAGAGTCTTGATTCTTGACTCCTCCAAATCCCAGTATCCGAAACTTTGAAATGGAGTCTTTGACATTTCGTGACTTTGGGTTTCGTTATGATGAAGAGTCTTGACTCTTCTAACTCCCGGTATCTGAAACTATCCTCCTTCCAAAATTTCGGCGTTTCTAATTTCGCGATTCCGAGACTCTTGATGATGAAGAGTCTTGACTCTTCCAACTCCCGGTATCCGAAACTCCGAAATGGATTTATTTCCCAGTCTGTGAAAGTCTTCGTTTATGTGCCTATTTCAGGATTTTGGCATTTCGCATTTCATCGTTTCGGCATTTCGACACTCCTGTGGTGAAGTGTTTCGACACTTCAACTCCCGGTATCCGGGACTCCAAAATGGACTTATTTCTCGGTCTGTAAAACTCTTGTTGATGTGCCTCTTTCAGGATTTTGGGATTCAATATTTCGCAACTCTGGGACCCCTGTGTTGAAGTGTCTCAACTCTTGACTTCTCAATCTCCCTGTATCTGAAACTCCAAAATGGAGTCAAATCAATGTATTACGGCGTTTCACATTTTGCCATTTCAGCATTCTTGTCGTGATTTGCTTCCTTGACTCCTCCAATGCCCAGTATTTGAAAATATGAAATGGAGTTTATGCTTTTGATCTTTCCATGCAATTATCCCTGCGCTGTTGATCTTCCTTGCCTGCCTGTTTTCCATCAAATAAACAAGCACACTCTTGCACTCTTCATGCACCTCTACACTATCTCTTCTAACCTTACGTTGTCCTTGTTTTTCCATCACTGAATATTCTGATCTTGCCATAAATGACAACCACATCTGCTTGAAAACATGCCAACAATATCCCCCTTTGGCATTGATGGCAACCCTGAATGACTGCGCTAATTTGTTTGGACCTCCAACTGTAGCATCCAGTTTGGACCACTCCTTTTCTCCCCCTTTGACATCAATGTCAAAGAAAACATTCTCCCCTTGATCTGTTGCAGTATTTTTAGGAGGTATCAGATATTTAGTCAATACAAAGCTCCCCATAAAAGGATTGACTCTCTTAGGTGTGAGACAGGATAACACCCAGCTTTTGTCGAAGATATTCAAATGGTGTCTTGGCTAGGGGTTTAGTAAAGATGTCTACAATTTGTTTTGTGTTTGGAATGTAATGGACTTGAACAACCTGATTGGTAACCTTCTCACTCAGAAAATGGTATTTTATGGGAATATGCTTGGTCTTGGAGTGGAGTACAGGATTCTTAAACACATTGATGGCACTAGTGTTATCACAATGAGTTGGGATCGGTGTTGTGTATTTTACCTCCAAGTCTGCAAGTGTCTGAATCACCCATAATACCTAAGTGCAACAAGTAGTAGTTGCAATGTACTATGCCTCTATAGTCGATAAAGAAACAGAACTTTTCTTTTTACTAAGCCATGCTACTAATGAGTCACCCAAGAAGAATGCTCCTCCACCGGTGATTTTTCTCTCATCAACACAGTTTGCCCAATCTGCATCTTAATAAGCAGTTAACTGAAAATTCTGATTTCTGGGATACCACAGACCATAAGTCATTGTTTCTTTCAAATACCTGAATATCCTTTTGACAACTAGAAAATGTCTCTGTTTAGGTGTAGACTGATATCTTCCTACCATTCCAGCAACATGCATTATGTATGGGTGATATGTTGTGATGTACAGCAGGCTGCCTATCATTGACCTATATGAACTTTGATCAACATCAAGTTAGTCATCATCCTTGCTTAATTTTCATCCAGTTACCATAGGTGTTCCCACAGGTTTAGAATCTTCCATTCGAAGCCTTTTCAACATTTCTCTTAGATATTTTTCTTGAGAAATGAACATCCCTTCAGACCTCTGAGTAATTTGCAGACCAAGAAAAAATGACATTTCACCTATCATAGACATTTCAAACTCAGACTCCATGGCAGAAGAAAACCATTTTACCAATGAATCCTTATTACATGCGAAGATGATGTCATCTACATAGACCAACACAATGAGCAAATCATCACACTCTGTTTTGATATATATATTGTTGTCAATTGTTCCTCTCTTGAACCCTTTGTCTTTGGGATACATATCCAGTCTGTGATACCAGGCACGAGGAGCTTGTTTTAACCCATATAAATCTTTCTTCAGCTTGCATACTAAGTCAGGGTTATCAAACAGTTCGAAACCCTCTGGTTGTTCCATATAGACTTCTTCATTTAAATCTCCATTTAGAAAAGTTGACTTGACATCCATTTGATAGACTTTAAACCTTTTATGACAAGCATAAGCAAGAAATATTCCGATAGCTTCTAACCTTGCTACGGGCGCAAATGTTTCATCAAAATTCAGTCCTTCTATTTGAGTATAGCCTTTATAGACCAATCTTTCTTTGTTCCTGACAACTTGTCCCTCCTCATTCAACTTATTCTTAAAGATCCATTTGGAACCAATGATATTTTTACCTTCTGGTCTATGAACAATCTCCCACATATTGTTTTTCTCAATCTGATCAAGTTCATCATTCATTGCTTTAACCCGAAGGTCATCTTTGTTGGCTTCATTAAAGTTCTTGGGTTCCAGAAAGGATATGAAAGCTATATGTGATTGTTCGGTGTTTTTGATTAGCTTTCCCCTGGTTTGTACACCTTTGTCTTTTTCACCAATTATCTGACTTGCAGGATGATTCTTTTGAGTGATTCTGGAGGAGGAATTTGAAGTTGTCTGCTGATTTAAGTCTGTCTGAGTATCTGTGTCTTCATCTAATTCAAAGTCTTCTTTTTCTGATTCTTAGATTTGTTCATATTCAACTTTAGTTGTATCTTCTGTAGAAGACTCATTACTGTACACCTCTCTTGCTGGGATTCCCTCATCAACTTTTACGTCAATACAATCAACCATTTTATGCAGCCTCTTATTATAGCATCTGTATCCTTTGTTGTTTGTACCATACCCTAAGAAGATACCTTCATCATCCCTATCATCATATTTGCCAAGGTTCTCATCATTATTCTTTATGTAACATTTACTCCCAAAGACTTTGAAGTGTTTATTGAAGCAGGTCTCCCATACCACAATTCATAAGCTGTCTTATCACTTTGTTGTATGAGGTGGGATTTTTTAAGAAAATGGACTGTTGTGTGTATTGATTCTACCCAGTAGGTTTGACCAATGTTCTTCTCATTCATCATTGACCTGGCCATTTCCTGCACTGTTCTATTTTGCCTCTCAACAACTCCATTTTGTTGTGGAGTTCTTGGGATGGTGTATTCTCTCTTGATCCCATGCTTATCACAGAATTCCTTGAAGTCACTTGACATAAACTCTCCTCCTCGGTCTGATCTTACTGCCTTTAACCTCTTGCATGTTTGAGTCTCAGTTAAAGCCTTAAATATTTTAAAATTTTCAAAAGCTTCAACTTTTTCCTTGAGAAAGGAAACCCAAGCATGTCTGGAGTAATCATCAATAATCAACATGAAATAGTTTTCTATACCCATGCCTTCCTGTCTTGATGGTCCACATAAATCCATATGAACTAGCTGGAGTGGTTTCTCTGTTGAAGTAAATCTCTTGGACTTAAATTGTGTCTTGGTTATCTTTCCTACTTGGCAGGGTTTACACATCGAATCTTGGTGCTTTGATCATATACCATCTTTCATCATGTTTTCTTAGATGACACTCTTCTTTGTTTTCTTTCAGCACATATACGTTATTTTCTGTCCTTATGCCTTTGGCCACCACTTGTCATGAGTTTACAGAATTTATTTTGCAGTCTTTGGACATGAACACCACTTCACATCCTCTGTCACACATTTGAATTACATTGAGAAGATTATGTTTCAGCCCATCTACAAGTAGAACATCTTAGGCTTTTCATTTTTCATTACTTAAACTCACCATCCCTTTACCCTTTATTTTACTTGGAGCATCATTTCCAAAGGTTGCATTTCCTGATTTTCTTTCACTTAGAGATAGAAACTTACCTTTGTCTCCTGTCATATGTTTGGAGCATCCACTGTCCATATACCAAGGGTTCATTTTTCTTTGAGCTGACAACACTAATCCACACTTGGCACTTTCTTTCTTCTTCCAAATCTTGACATTTTCAGCAAGGCAATTCAATTCTAGTTCATAGTTCCTTAATCGACAGTCAACAAATTTATGTCCATAGTTATGACAGATGTAGCATTCAATCTGACTGTTCAATAGGTCAAAATTGTTGTTGCAGCGTTGTCTACTCATTGACTATTGATTATTTCTTGACCTCCTTAGTTGCATGTCTTTAGACTTAATTGGGCAATTTGCAATCTACGAAGGTTTGTTAATTGGCTGTATCATTTTTTGTTGTGACAAGTATTTATTCCTTTGAAATCTTAATGGCTCATGTCTAAGTCTTAAGGAACAATTTATAGCTTTGTGACCAAAGTTAGAGAAGTAGAAACAATAACCATAGAAAAATTCTTTGTACCTGGAAAATGGTTGTCTTCTTTGAGCAAATCGATTTCTTCCAGGATGATGAGGTCTTTCAGCAGGGAGCACTATATTTCTTTGTTCTATAGATTCAATCCTGGCACCTTTTTCTTTACTCATCCTGGGAGGCAGATTGTCTTCCTTTGTTTCTGTAGGTTTGTTGTTGTCATTGGTTGTATATTTGACAAACATGATGGGTTCTTCGTTTCTTGGCTTATCACTACTTGATCCCTCTTCATAACCCAAACTAGTTTTTAGCTTTGGATTCGTTTGCTGATTCAAAATGGTGGCTAATCCTTCTAAGGCTTTCATACTTGATAGATTTTGATTATACAAGGCTTGAAACTTCTCCATCTCTTTCCTAGTTTTCACTACTTCTTGTTCTAAGGCTTCACATCTTGCCTTATTTTCTGATAACTGTCGTTTCAGAATGTCTTCGATTTTATTTGCCTCTTATAATTCCACTTTTAGTAGGACAAGGTCTTCATTAGGTTCTTTACTGTCTTTCTCGAACTGTATCAACAATTTTCTTTGCTTTCTGTTCTTAATTCTTAGTCTGTCAATCTCTTCCAGTGCACTATTCAGCTCTCCTTCAATGTCAACCACAACTTCTTCTTTATTAGCATCACTTCCTGTGCTTATATTATCATAATCCTCTTTGGCCATAAGTATGAAGTCATTTAATTTATCCTCAATAGTGGAGTCATTGTCTTCATCATCTGAAGGATCATCATCATTGTTTACACAAAGACTTTTCTTCTTAAAGTTATTCTCTTTAAATAAATTTTTGTGCTTGTGCTTCTCCTCATCATCACATGTCTGATCCTTTATTTTGTGGGGACATTTATTTGCAAAATGACCTATCCTACCACAGTTGAAACATTTGAAAGGTAGTTTACCTTTTTATTTGCCTGATCCCTCCTTCAGTCTCTTCCCAAATTTTTCTTCAATTTCATCAGGCTCTGAATCCTCATTCTCGTCTACCTTGAATGATGCTTCTCTGGAGATGGGTTTATATTTAACTACTCTCATTTCATATGCATTCAATGTTCCTATAAGTTGATCAAAATCCAAAGGTTTTAGATCATTAAGTTATTCAATAGCAGAGACCTTCGAGTTGAACCTATCTGGTAGAGATCTCAAAATTTTCTGAACTAAAGAAGGTTCCTCGATTTTCTCACCAAGTGCTTTCATTGCATTTACCATTTCTTCTACTCTTAGAAAGTATTTTCCAACAGTTTCATCTTCTTTCATCCTCATCTATTCAAACTATATTCTGTAGGTTTGAGGCTTGGTGTCCTTTACCTTCTCATTACCTTTATAACTTTTAATGAGTTTGTCCCACATTTCTTTGGCAGTTCCTAGGTGCATAACTTTTATGAATTCTGCTTCTGCAAGCCCACTCAAGATAGCATTCATAGCCTTAGCGTTGAAGCTAAATTCTAGCTTGCCATCCTTATTAGCTAGTACAACTGGCTTTACATAACCAGTATCTACCACATCCCAGACATCTGCACCTAAATCCATTATGTAGGTTCTCATTCGAGCTTTCCAGAAGGCAAAGTTTGTTCCATTGAATAGAGGGGACTTATTGGTTGAATTTCCTTCATGGCTTGACATGTTTAATATCTAGAATCTACCCTTAGATAAAAGGGGCTGGCTCTGATACCAATTGTTGGACAACTGAGAGGGAGGGGTGAATCAGTTGTAACCTTTCTTAAACAATTATACTTATTTTAAACTCTTTCCAGATCACTCAATTAAAATCACAATAATGTAGGGAAGTAAGCAATAGACCATTCAACAACATTCACACATATGAGATACACAGACACAGATATTTCCTGAGGAAACCCATAAAGGGTAAAAACCTCTTCTTCTTTATATGATAAGTAATATGTACATTCTTTACATTATCATACATATGAGCATCAACTCATAATGAGGCTACAACCTCTGTTTTGCAAGCTGCTACTTGCTGAGAGCACCAACTCTTTGGATTCTCTAGCACCAACTAGAAGGAAGCACCAACTCCTTGGTTTCACTAGCACCCACTAGAAGGAAGCACCAACTCCCTAAGTGTTCCAGCACCAACTTCCAGTCACATAGGCACCAACCTGTATAACACAGAACAACAATTCTCCCTTGCACCACCCTGCCACCCTAGTTTCTCTAGCTGCAACCAGATGGAAGCTACAACTCCCTTTGTTCAAGCACCCACTTGAACCTCTGAGGACAAAGTTCCTCCCTAGCACCTCCCTACCACCCTAAAATATAAATCTTTTCTACTGAAACTTATTAAAGTGATATAATGTTCATCAATGGCTTACCAGTCTCATCACTGTTCTGCTACACTGCGCTGCTCTGTCTGCATCAGTGTCTTCTGCACACTCCTTGCACTTTATGTTCTTTTGCCTTTTATGCTCTTTGTGCCATGTCCCTTCAATGCATCATTCCCCTTCTATGCATTTATGTTGTTGTGCTCTGCCTCCTTCTTCACACCTCAATCACTCACAACAACAACAACCCCTCTCTTCTTTGTTCTGCATACATATAGTCTCTGTGCAACTTATTCATGTTGTCTCTCCATGCTTCTGCATGCTCTCTCCATGTCGAGTGCTCTGCCTAATCATAATTGCCACTCTTCAGGTTCTCTGGCAGTTAGATCCATGTGTCCATCATCATTGGGTGTTAATCTGAGATTCCTTAGCCTGTATGGAAGTTGAGACTCTTCATCTTCTCTATCAAAGTCGAGTTAATCCTCTTTGTTGCAGTTATAGACTTCAACACTCTTCCATCTGTCAATCACCTCTAAGTATAATATTCATTCCACTGGAAGATGCCTTGAGCCTCTTCATCTTCTTTGGCGATCACACTGAAGCCTGTTTGATTCCTATGGAAAAATACATTAGTCGTTTCTACAAGTTACAATCTGAAGTACAACAGTAGCCCTCTGATCATACTTAAATTCACCTGCACCATTGGATTGGATCTGTAGGATCTTTTATTTAATTTTCATTTTGGCATTTCAGGATTTTCGCATTCCTGTGGTAGAGTTTCTTGACACTCCATGTCGCGGGCCCCGAAACTATGAAATGGAGCTTGGTTCTTCGAGCTCTTCTCTACAACTCTTCGATGATGTGACCACTGTCGGTGACCAAGCGCTTATCCATAAAGTTCTTTCACAATTTTTCCTTTCGGCATTCCGTCATTTCGACATTCTTATGGTGAGGAGTCTTGACTCTCCATGTCCCAAACTCCTAAATGGAGCTTGTCTCTTCGAGATATTCTCTACATTTCTTCGACGATGTGACCACCGGCGGTGAGCAAGGCCGACACCAAAAAAGTTGTTTTCACATTTTTCATTTCGGAATTTCGCATTTTGACATTTCGCATTTTGCCATTTTGGAATTCTTGATGTGAGAGTTCTTAACAACTCCACCTCTCGATATGCGAAACTCCGAAATGGAGTCAGATCAACTTTTTGGCTTTTCTCACTTCGCAACTTCGGGATTCCTATCGTGAGAGTCCTTGACATCTCTAACTCCCAGTGTCCGAACCTCTGGTATGGATTCTTTGACATTTATTGATTTCGCATTTTGTGACTTTGGGTTTCGCAACTTCAGGACTCCTATGTTGAAGAGTCTTGATTCTTGACTCCTCCAACTCCCGGTATTCAAAACTTTGAAATGGAGTCTTTGTCATTTCGCGACTTCGGGTTTCATGATGATGAAGAGTCTTAACTCTTCCAACTCCCAGTATCCGAAACTATCTTCCTTCTTCCAGGATTTTGGTGTTTCACATTTCACGATTCCGGGACTCCTGATGATGAAGAGTCTTGACTCTTCCAACTCCGAGTATCCAAAACTTCAAAATTGATTTATTTCTCAGTCTGTGAAACTCTTCGTTTATGTGCCTATTTTGAGATTTCAGCGTTTCACATTTCGGCATTTTGGCATTTCGGCACTCCTGTGGTGAAGTGTTTCGACACTTCAACTCCCAGTATCCCGGACTCCGAAATGGAGTTATTTCACGGTTTGTAAAACTCTTGTTGATGTGCCTCTTTTGGGATTTCGAGATTCCCGATTTCGCAACTCCGGGACTCCTGTGTTGAATAGTCTCAACTCTTGACTTCTCAATCTCCTGGTATCCGAAACTCCGAAATGGATTCGGATCAACGTATTCTGGCATTTCACATTTTTCCATTTTGACATTCTTGTCGTGATTTGCTTCCTTGACTCCTCCAATTCCCAGTATCCAAAACTCCGAAATGGAGTTTACGCTTATGATCTTTCCATGCAATTATCCCTGCGTTGTTGATCTTCCTTGCCTGCCTGTTTTCCATCAAATAAACAAGCACACTCTTGCACTCTTCGTGCACCTCTACACTATCTCTTCTAAGCTTACGTTGTCCCTGTTTTTCCATCGCTGCATATTCTAATCTTGCCATCAATGACAAGCACATCTGCCTAAAAACATGCCAACAATCTCCCCCTTTGGCATTGATGGCAACCCTGAATGACTGCGCAAATCTGTTTGGACCTCCAGTTGTAGCATCTGGTCCGGACCACTCCTTTTCTCCCCCTTTGACATCAATGTCAAAGAAAACATGCTCCCCCTGATGTGTTGCAGTATTTTTAGGAGGTATCAAATATTTAATCAATACAAAGCTCCCCCTAATAGGATGGACTCTCTTAGGTGTGAGACAGGATAACACCCAGCTTCTGTCGGAGATATTCAAATGGTGTCTTGGCTATGGGTTTAGTAAAGATGTCTACAATTTGTTCTGTGGTTGGAATGTAATGGACCTGAAAAACCTGATTGATGACTTGCTCTCTCATAAAATGGTATTTTATGGGAATATGCTTGGTCTTGGAGTGGAGTATAGGATTCTTAGACACACTGATGGCACTAGTGTTATCACAATGAATTGGGATCGGTGCTGCGTATTTTACCTCCAATTCTGCAAGTGTCTGAATCATCCATAATACCTGAGTGCAACAGGTAGCAGCTGCAATGTACTCTGCCTCTATATTCAATAAAGAAATGGAACTTTTCTTTTTACTAAGCCATGCTACTAATGAGTCACCCAGGAAAAATGCTCCTCCACTAGTGCTTTTTCTCTCATCAACACAGTTTGCCCAATCTGCATCTGAATAAGCAGTTAACTGAAAATTCTGATTTTTGGGATACCACAGACCATAAGTCATTGTTTCTTTAAAATACCTAAATATCCTTTTGACAGCTAGCAAATGACTCTGTTTAGGTGCAGACTGATATCTTCCTACCATTCCAACAACATGCATTATGTCTAGCCGAGATGTTGTGATGTACAGTAGGCTGCCTATCTTTGACCTATATGAACTTTGATCAACATCAGGTGAGTCATCATCCTTGCTTAATTTGCATCCAGTTACCATAGGTGTTCCCACAGGTTTAGAATCTTCCATTTGAAACCTTTTCAACATTTCTCTTAGATATTTTCCTTGAGAAATGAACATCCCTTCAGACCTCTAAGTAATTTGCAGACCAAGAAAAAATGACAGTTCACCTATCATAGACATTTCAAACTCAGACTCCATGGTAGAAGCAAACCATTTTATCAATGAATGCTTATTACATCCAAAGATGATGTCATATACATAGACCAACACAATGAGCAAATCATCACCCTCTATTTTGATATATAGATTGTTGTCAATTGTTCCTCTCTTGAACCCTTTGCCTTTGAGATATGTATCCATTCTGTGATACTATGCACAAGGAGTTTGTTTTAACCCATATAAATATTTCTTCAGCTTGCATACTAAGTCAGGGTTATCAGACAGTTCGAAACCCTCTGGTTGCTCCATATAGACTTCTTCATTTAAATCTCCATTTAGAAAAGTTGATTTGACATCCATTTGATAGACTTTAAACCTTTTATGACAAGCATAGGCAAGAAATATTCTGATAGCTTCTAACCTTGCTACAGGTGCAAATGTTTCATCAAAATCCAGTCCTTCTATTTGAGCATAGCCTTTACAGACCAATCTTGCTTTGTTCCTGACAACTTGTCCCTGCTCATTCAACTTATTCTTAAAGATCCATTTGGAACCAATGATATTTTTACCTTTCGGTCTATGAACCATCTCCCACGTATTGTTTTTCTCAATCTGATCAAGTTCATCATTCATTTCTTTAACCCAAAGGTCATCTTTGTTAGCTTCATTAAAGTTCTTGGGTTCCAACATGGATATGAAAGCTATATGTGGTTGTTCGGTGTTTTTGATTAGCTTTCTCCTCATTTGTACACCTTTGTCTTTTTCACCAATTATATGACTTGCAAGATGATTCTTTTGAGTGATTCTGGAGGAGGAATTTGAAGTTGTCTACTGATTTGAGTCTATCTGAGTATCTGTGTCTTCATCTGATTTAGAGTCTTCGTTCTCTGATTCTTGGACCTATTCATCTTCAACTTTAGTTGTGTCTTCTGTAGAAGACTCATTACTGTACACCTCTCTTGCTGGGATTCCCTCATCAACTTTTACATAAATACAATCAACCATTTTAGGCAGCCTCTTATTATAGCATCTGTATCCTTTGTTGTTTGTAGCATACCCTAAGAAGATACCTTCATCAACCCTGTCATCATATTTTCCAAGGTTCTCATCATTATTCTTTATGTAACATTTACTCCCAAAGACTTTGAAGTGTTTAATTGAAGCAGGTCTCCCATACCACAGTTCATAAGGTGTGTTGTCACTTTGTGGTCTGAGGTGGGCTTTGTTAAGAACATGGACTATTGTGTGTATTGCTTCTACCTAGTAAGTTTGACCAATGTTCTTCTCATTTATCATTGACCAGGCCATTTCCTGCACTGTTCTGTTTTTCCTCTCAACTAGTCCATTTTGTTGTGGAGTTCTTGGGATGGTGTATTCTCTCTTGATTCCCATGCTTATCACAGAATTCCTTGAAGTCACTTGACATAAAATCTCCTCCTGGGTCTGATCTTACTTCCTTTAACCTCTTGCCTATTTGAGTCTCAGTTAAGGCCTTAAATATTTTAAACTTCTCAAAAGCTTCAGCTTTTTCCTTGAGAAAGGAAACCCAAGAAAGTCTGGAGTAATCATCAATAATCAGCATGAAATAGTTTTCTTTCCCTGTGCCTTCCTGTTTTGATGGTCCACATAAATCCATATGAACTATTTGGAGTGGTTTCTCTATTGAAGTAAAGTTCTTGGACTTAAACTGTGTCCTGGTTAGCTTTCCTACTTGGTAGGGTTTAAACATCGAATCTTGGGGCTTTGATATTCTCGGAAGATCTTTTATTGCCTCAATATTTTTGAGTTTTATTAAGTGGTCAAAATTTAAATGTCCAAATCTCCTATGCCATAACCATCTTTCATCATATTTTCTTAGATGACACTCTTCTCTATTTTATTTCAGCACATATACATTATTTTTTGTCCTTATGCCTTTGGCCACCACTTGTCCTGAGTTTACAGACTTTATTTTGCAGTCTTTGGATGTGAACACCACTTCACATCCTCTATCACACATTTGACTTACAATGAGCAGATTATGTTTCAACCCATCTACAAGTAGAACATCTTGGGCTTTTCCTTTTCCATTACATAAACTCAACATCCCTTTACCCTTTATTTTACCTGGAGCATCATTTCCAAAGGTTATGTTTCCTGATTTTCTTTCACTTAGAGATAGAAACTTACCTTTGTCTCCCGTCATATGTTTGGAGAATCCACTATCTATATACCAAGGGTTCGTTTTTCTTTGAGCTGAAAACAAAAATCCACACTTGTCAATTTCTTTCTTCTTCCAAACCTTGACATTTTCAGCAGGGGAATTCAATTCTAGTTCATAGTTCCTTAATCGACAGTCAACAGATATATGTCCATAGTTATGACAGATGTGGCATTCAATCTCATTGTTCAATAGGTCAAAATTATTGTTACAACGTTGTCTACTCATTGATTGTTTATTATTTCTTGACCTCCTTAGTTGCATGTCTGTAGACTTAATTTGGCAATTTGCAATCTGTGAAGGTTTGTTACTTGGCTGTATCATTTTTTGTTGTGGCAAGTATTTATTCCTTTGAAATCTTAATTGCTCATGTCTAAGTCTTAAGGAACAATTTACATCTTTGTGACCAAAGTTAGAGCAGTAGAAACAATAGCCATAGAAAAAATCTTTGTACCTAGAAAATGGTTGTCTTCTTTGAGCAAATCGATTTCTTCCAGGTTGATGACGTCTTTCAACAGGTAGTGCCTTATTTCTTTGTCCTACAGATTCAGTCATGGCACCTTCTTCTTTACTTGTCCTGGGTGGCTGATTGTCTTCCTTTGTTTTTGCAGGTTTGTTTTTGTCATTGGTTGTAGATTTGACAAACTTGATGGGTTCTTTGTTTCTTGGCTTATCACTACTTGATCCCTCTTCATAACCCAAACCATTTTTCAGCTTTGGATTCCTTTGCTGATTCAGAATGGTGGCTAATCCTTCTGAGGCTTTGATACTTGATAGATTCTAATTATACAAAGATTGAAACTTCTCCATCTCTTTCCTAGTTTTCACTACTTCTTGTTCTAAGGCTTCACATCTTGCCTTATTTTCTGATAACTGTCGTTTCAGAATGTCTTCGATTTTCTTTGCCTCTTATAATTCCACTTTTAGTAGGACAAGGTCTTCATCAGGTTCTTTACTATTTTTCTTGAACTGTATCAACAATTTTCTTTGCTTTCTGTTCTTAATTCTTAGTCTGTCAATCTCTTCCAGTGCACTGATAAGTTCTCCTTCCATGTCAACCACAACTTCTTCTTCATTAGCATCACTTCCTGTGCTTATATTATCATAATCCTCTTTGGCAATAAGTATGAAGTCATTTAGTTTCTCTTCAATAGTGGAGTCATTGTCTTCATCATCTGAAGGATCATCATCATTGTTTACACAAAGACTTTTCTTCTTCAAGTTATTCTCTTTAAAGAAATTTATGTGCTTGTGATTCTCCTCATCATCACATGTCTGATCCTTTATTTTTTGGGGACATTTATTTGCAAAATGACCTATCCTACCACAGTTGAAACATTTGAAAGGCAGATTACCTTTGTATTTGCCTGATCCCTTCTTCAGTCTCTTCACAAATTTTGCTTCAATTTCATAAGGCTCTGAATCCTCATTCTCGTCTGCCTTGAATGATGCTTCTCTGTAGGTGGGTTTATCTTTAACTATTCTCATTTCATATGTAGTCAATGTTCCTAGAAGTTGATCAAACTTCAAGGTTTTTAGATCATTAAGTTATTCAATAGTAGAGACCTTTGGGTTGAACCTATCTAGTAGAGATCTCAAAATTTTCTGAACTAAATAAGTTTCCTCAATTTTCTTACCAAGTGCTTTCATTGCATTTACCATTTCTTCTACTCTCAGAAAGTATTTTCCAATAGTTTCATCTTCTTTCATCCTTAGTTGTTCAAACTGTATTCTGTAGGTTTGAAGCTTGGCGTCCTTTACCTTCTCATTACCTTCATAACTGCTAATGATTTTATCCCACATTTCTTTGGCAGTTCCTAGGTGCATAACTTTTACGAATTCTGCTTCTGCAAGCCCACTCAAGATATCATTCATAGCCTTAGCGTTGAAGATAAATCCTAGCTTGCCATCCTTATTAGCTAATACAACTTGTTTTACATAACCAGTATCTACCACATCCCAGACATCTGCACCTAAATCCATTATGTAGGTTCTCATTCTAACTTTCCAGAAGGCAAAGTTTGTTCCATTGAACAGAGGGGCCGTATTGGTTGAATTTCCTTCATGGCTTGACATGTTTAATCTCTAGGATCTACCCTTAGATAAAAGGGATTGGCTCTGATACCAATTGTTGGACAAGTGAGAGGGGGGGTGAATTAGTTGTAACCTTGCTTAAACAATTATACTTATTTTAAACTCTTTCCATATCACTCAATGACAATCACAATAATGCAGGGAAGTAAGCAATAGACCATTCAGCATCATTCACACATATGAGATACATAGAGATAGATATTTCCTGAGGAAACCCATAAAGGGTAAAAACCTCTTCTTATTTATATGATAAGTAATCTATACATTCTTTACATTATCATACATATGAGAACCAACTCATAATGAGGATACAACCTCTGTTTTGCAAGATACTACTTGCTGAGAGCACCAACTCTCTGGATTATCTAGCACTAACTAGAAGGAAGCACCAACTCCCTGGTTTCTCTAGCACCCACTAGAAGGAAGCACCAACTCCCTAAGTGTCCCAGCACTAACTGGATTGAAGCACCAACTTCCAGTCACACAGGCACCAACCTGTATAACAAAGAACAATAGTTCTCCCTTGCACCACCCTGCCACCCTGATTTCTCTGGCTGCAAGTGGATGGAAGCTACAACTCCCTTTGTTCAAGCACTCACTTGAACCTCTGAGGACAAAAGTCCTCCCTAGAACCTCCCTACCACCCTGAAATATGAATCTTTACTACTGAAACTTATTACAGTGATATAATGTTCATCAATGGCTTACCAGTCTCATCACTGTTCTGCTACATTGCGCTGCTCTGTCTGCATCAGTGTCTTCTACACACTCCTTGCACTTTCTGTTCTTTTTCCTTTTATTCTCTCTGCGCCATGTCCCTTCAGTGAATCATTCCCCTTATGTGCATTTCTGTTGTTGTGCTCTGCCTCCTTCTTCACACCTCAATCACTCACAACAGTAGCAACCCCTCTCTTCTTTGTTCTGCATACATATAGTCTCTGTGCAACTTGTGCATGTTGTCTCTCCATGCTTTTGCATGCTCTCTCCATGTCGAGTGCTCTTCCTGATCATAATTGCCACTCTTCAGCTTCTCTGGTAGTTAGATCTATGTGTCCATCATCACTGGGTGTTAAGCCGAGATTCCTTATCCTGTCTAGCAGTTGAGACTCTTCGTCTTCTCTATCAAAGTCGAGTTAATCCTCTCTGTTGTAGTTACAGGCTTCAACACTCTTCCATCTGTCAATCACCTCTAATTATAATATTCATTCCACTGGAAGATGCCTCGAGCCTCTTCATCTTCTCTGGCGATCACACTGAAGCCTGTTTGATTCCTCTGGAAAAAGCCATATGTCGCTTCTGGTAGTTACAATCTGAAGTGCAACAATAGCCCTCTGATCATACTCAAATTCACTTGCACCATTGGATTGGATCCATAGGATCTTGCATTTAATTTGCATTTTGGCATTTCAGGATTTCGACATTCCTGTGGTAGAGTTTCTTGACGCTCCATGTCGCGGTCCCTGAAATTCTGAAATGGAGCTTGGTTCTTCGATCTCTTCTCTACAGTTCTTCGATGATGTGACCACCAGCGGTGATGAAGCACTTATCCATAAAGTGCTTTCGCAATTTTGCCTTTAGACATTCCGGAATTTCAACATTCTTGTGGTGAGGAGTCTCGACTCTCCATGTCCCAAACTCCAAAATGGAGCTTGTCTCTTCGAGCTCTTCTCTACAGTTCTTCGACGATGTGACCACCGGTGGTGACCAAGGCCTACACCAAAAAAGGTGTTTTCACATTTTGCATTTTGCGATTTCGACATTCTTGATGTGAGATTTCTTGACAACTCCACCTTCCTGTCTGTGAAACTCCGAAATGGAGTCAGTTCAACTTTTCGGCTTTTCGCACTTTGCAATTTCTAGATTCCTGTCGTGAGAGTCTTTGACATCTCCAACTCCTGGTATCCGAACCTCTGGTATGGAGTCTTTGACATTTCGCGATTTCGCATTTTGTGACTTTGGGTTTCAGGAATTCAGGACTCCTGTGATGAAGAGTCTTGATTCTTGACTTCTCCAACTCCCGGTATCTGAAACTCTGAAATTGTGTCTTTGAAATTTCACGATTTTTCATTTTGCGACTTCGGGTTTCATGATGATGAAGAGTCTTGACTCTTCCAACTCCCGGTATCCAAAATTGTCCTCCTTCTTTCGGGATTTTGGTGTTTCTCATTTCGCGATTCTGGGACTCCTGATGATGAAGAGTCTTGACTCTTCCAACTCCCGGTATCCGAAACTCTGAAATGGAGTTATTTCCTGGTCTGCGAAACTCTTCGTTTATGTGCCTATTTCAGGATTTCGGCGTTTCGCATTTCACCGTTTCAGCATTTTGGCACTCCTATGGTGAAGTGTTTCGACACTTCAACTCTCGATATCTGGGACTCCGAAATGGAGTTATTTCTCGGTCTGTAAAACTCTTGTTGATGTGCCTCTTTCAGGATTTCAGGATTTTGGATTTTGCAACTCTGGGACTCCTATGTTGAAGAGTCTCAACTCTTGACTTCTCAATCTCCCGGTATCTGAAACTCCGAAATGGAGTCGGATCAACGTATTCTGATGTTTCTCATTTCATCGTTTCGACATTCTTTTCGTGAGTTGCTTCCTTGACTCCTCCAATGCCCGGTATCCGATACTCCAAAATGGAGTTTACGCTTTTAATATTTCCATGCAATTATCCCTGCGTTGTTGATCTTCCTTGCCTTCCTGTTTGCCATCAAATAAACAAGCACACTCTTGCACTCTTCATGCACCTCTGCACTATCTCTTCCGAGCTTACGTTGTCCCTGTTTTTCCATCGCTGCATATTCTGATCTTGCCATCAATGACAAGCACATCTGCTTGAAAACATGCCAACACTAGAATTCTAATGAGTGATGAGGGGAATCATTTTATCAATAGTTCCATCCAGGCAATGACCGAAGAATTTGAGATACACCATCAAAAGAGCACTCCATACCATCCTCAACATAATGGAACAGTGGAAGCATTTAATAAGATATTAGAGAATTCCTTAACTAAGATTTGCAATGTAAACAAGGATGATTGGGATTTGAAGATACCAGTAGTGTTATGGGTATATAGAACTGCATGCAAGAATCTAATAGGGAAGACAAATTTTAGACCAGTGTATTGACATGAAACAATAGTTCCTTTGGATTATTTGATACCAAGTCTGTGCATTGAAGCCATTACAAACATGATAGAAAGAGGCGTAGTACAGGAAAGATTGGCTCAACTCATGGAAGTAGAAGAATATAGGATTATAGATGGTTTTAAATCCTAGGTATGCACCTCTTCCTTCTATTCCTCCATTGGCACATCCATCTATCAACCCAATTTTTTACATATATTTTCTTTAAAGGTGTGTTGGGTCATTTTATTTTGTTTTTTTTATCTTCCTATGTGTTTTTCGCCTTTTCCTAGTTTTTTATAAGGTTAATACTTTTCATGATTTGAATTAAATACAACACATCACCATGGTTATGTCAATGTTGGGTTACAAATTGGTCAAGTTAGGTATTTAATGCAAAAATATGTTGATTGCAAGAATAGCCCTATTCTTGCAAACAATAGAAAACACGTTGTTTCATGGGTTTCAACAATCAGATAAGATTTGAAAGTTTGAATTTATGTGTGATGGTGCTCCACATGCGTTTGTATCTCTTGATGCACTTGATATCGTGCATACTTTCCCCAATTAAACCTTCATTACCAACTTCGTGTTGAAGATCTTGCATGTCTGCACCATGAGTTTGTATCATTGCAAGGTCGTGGATTATAATTCTAGAAGGTGATAAGGAAATATGAAGCATCACATACATACAAACATCACTTCCAGTAGGTGTAGTAATAACATTATGGTGTCTCCATGAGAAAGATGGAAATTAAACCAAACAGAGCCAACATGGCTCGACCTATTCGAGGCTATGCCAGAAATCAAAGATATTTTTGTCTGAGGTGAATGGTTCGATTTCATATGTTCCTTAAATGGATACCATACAAAAATCAGGGATATAACCATCCACATAATGGAGAATTTTATAGTCACAACCAAATGATTTCTTCCCCACACTAATACATAACCAAAGTGAAGTTTATATCAGTGTTGTGTAATCCGAACATAATCAACAACATGACATTTCCATAAAGAAAAGTGTGTTATCAATTGAATATTTGAAGATGGAGTATTCGAAAAATAATAAAAGGACCATATTCACTTCCATATCTCAATATTTTTGTAGAATCGATCCTCTTTTCTGGGCATAATTTTAGATCAACTTTCACCGGAAACAATCCAGCAACTCAAGATTCATAAGGGTCAATCAAGGGTCAATTATAGATTTATATGTAGATAAAATAACAGTTAGAGATATCATTTCATGATTAAATAGAGATAGAGCACATTCAAAGAAAGGATTGCTAAGGTGCTACCATTATTTTCTTAAAATGCTTTGTTTTTTCCCTGTTTTAGTCATTGTCTTTCAACGCACTTTTCGAACAAATGGAGATGAATTTTTGAAAACCGAAAGAGGTGTTTTTTGGGAACTATCCCATTAAAAAAAAACTCTCTTAATTTTTACACATGTATCATAGTTTGGGAGAATCAATGAGATATTTGAGGCCATTTTTCCCAGAAATTCACCAAATTTTGTTTTCCCTGTTTTAGGTATTGTCTTTGGGTGCGCCTTCCGAATAGCTGAAAATGAATTTTTGAAAAAAATAAGTGGTTTTTGTTGGGAATGGTCCCATTCACAAAAAATATCTATGTTTTTACACATGTATCACGGTTTTCAAGAATCAAAGAGATCGTTGAGGCCATTTTCCCCATAAATTCACCAAATTCTGGGTGAGTTTTGTTTTAGTGTTCAAGGTTGGTCTCCAGTTTTTGGTGTAGGTGGGAATCCATGCAAAGTTTAAAGCCATAAACAACTTGGGAAGACTTATTTGTATGAGCCCATTCTACTTTAGCTATCATAAAATCAGCTCTAGTTGCATTAATATGATTTTGTTTAGGTGTAGTTAGAGGCATTGGTTCCACTTGTAATAAGTAGTTATGTTTTGATAAAAACAATGCTTTTAGAGGTCAAATTAAGCAGAAGATTATGAACTGACACTTACACTTAGTTCAAACATTTTTTTATAGTTTGTAATTAATCAATAACAAGTGAAGTTGTACCCAGAGAGTCTGATTGTGATGTAAAGATAAACTGAAAGTTTAGAGTTGAGACAGGTGGTTGAACTCTCTTGGGGAAAAGGGATAAATAGATAGATTTTTTAATGTAATAGGGTTTAGTTTTTGGGGATCAGGCATAAGCATTGTGGCTAGACCTTGAAGCAAAACCTATTTAATTTTCCCACTTGGTGAATATAACTTTTGGTGACAGATTGTGTTTTCATTTTCAAATCTCATATATCTTCTTATCTTATTTCGATGCAAATTGGAAATGTATGCAATGTGTTGTTTCTTTTCCTTTCAGCTATTGTTTTAATGAACATTTTATTGTCGTGCAACATGACTTCAACTATTGGTTTAGTACAAATTTTGTTATAATGCAACATGTTTGGAGGATTTGTATCTAAGTACATGTTTTAGATTTGGAAATTACTTCAAGTCTGAAATTTCATACATCACGTAACTAATTGTATGATTGTTTGTATTTCTTTTGTTTATCTCTTCATATCTGTGATTGCTCATCATAATGCGTTCCACCAGCTAAGGGAATCCTTGCAGTGATAGTGTTATATATCCCAACTAAATCTCCAACCTTGAAAACCCATTTATCAGTTGAACAATAAACTCAATTCATAAAAAACCCAATCATTCCAAAACTTGAGTTGGCGTAGGTCTTCCCTTTAGCAGTCAAGTGCAAGCCTTAGGACCAACATCTTCTAGTGTCATTGTTGAGGATGGAGTAATGAATAAATATTCCCTAGGAGAACAAAAATAATCAGTTCTAGCTCTTGATGGTGAATAGGGGTTAGACACAAATTGTGACTACAAGTCATTCACCTAGTGACTCCACAATCAAAAGACTCCACTAGAGGATGAGCCCAACCAACAGAAAAATGAAAAGGCGGAAGGGAAAGACCAGGTACCAAGACATCAGTTTTTTCAAAGAGATCATATTATTTTTCATCAACTCATTCATGTTTTTTCCCTTGCATGTAGAAAGGATCATCCTATAACCTACAAATTCATATTTTTCCTTGAGTAAAGAAGATGTGTCTTCTTCTTGTACTATCAACCTTGATATGATCTCATCATATGACTTTATTGGAAAGAATGAGGTCCATATCTCAATTCCTCCTGAAGTTGACCCATCTTGTAAACCTGTGAATAACAAAGCTGATTTTTTACATCCTCAAGTCATTACTGCTCCATTTTGTGGCCATCTCACTTATGTTCAATCCAAGATAAGAGAAGGATATAAACCTATGAAGCCTCCTTTTTTCCTCCATGACTACCCTCCCAATTTTTTAGATTAGCTTCCCAAGTTCAATGGATAATATTGTGTGACAACTGTGTTGGGTATGTGTTATATTCTTTGCATGGTGTGTGTGACCGTGTCATATTCAACAACTGTGTCTGACGATCCCAAATTCCTCCGCTATTTGTGTCATGTGCGTCGGGTGCTTTCATGGGGGGGTTCTAGGGGGGGGCAGGCTTTCCCCCTCTGGTTATGCGCAGCATTTGGGGCAGCGCCCCGAAATTGTTTTTGGGCGGTTTTTGCTATTTTAGTGGATTTTTCTATTTTTAGCGGTTTTCTAAATTAATCTCGGATTAAGGGATTAGGATTTTGGTAGCTACAGAATACCTAAACCATTGTATATATTGTATAGTGAATGGTGAAATTAATATAATGAAGAGTTGAAAGGTGTGGCACCAAGGAAGGTTGGTTTTCTCCCAGTTAAGGGTTTCCAGCATAAATCTATGTGTACTATGTGTATGAGCCATTGATTAATTTCAGTTTTTCTTAAGAATTTGTATGTATTGCTTTAATTCATAGGCTTAAAACTTACAAACTAAACAACACATGGTTTCTTTTGAACAATTCATTGATCTTTTACAAATCATCCATGAGGATGTTTTCATGAGAAAAATTTATCAATCCTTGTACGGAGAACATAGGCTATGGCTTAGAATCTTAAAGGTCAATTCAATAGAATCATGGGCAGACATTCATGATGCCTTTTTAAGGTATTGGGGTGAGAACAAGTCATATGAATAGTACTTATCTGAGTTCTATGCCTTAAAGAAGGAGAGGGATGAAAATGTCACCAAGTTCAAGAAGAGATTATGCAGTTTCTATCTCAACATGCCTATTGTCATCCGACCATCTAAAGTTGTTGCAAGGGTGTTTTACATATCAACTCATCATCACTTTGATTTAGTTCTTTATCTCAGAGAGAGGAAGTCTTCATCCTTAGAAAAAAAAATTGTTGACGCTGAGGAGATTGAGGACAACATACGAGATTGTGGAAGGCTCTTAAATCAATTTTTGGACGAATATTTGGAATAGGAACAAGTTTATGAACGTCAGAGATCAGATTTGGGTTTACATTCTTTTTAGTATTGTGATGCATCATTTTCATATTTTAATTTTCCTCTAGATCTGAAAACTATTGAGTTAGATTTTGCTATTATTGTTTCAGGATAAATCCGTAAGTGCGGACACAAACTGATCTCCCTAGATCCACCTGGATCTAGAACAAAACAAGACAGAATATATCGCTTTCCCTAGATCTAACTATTGAATTAAATTGGAAGTGATAATAAAAGATATACCTTGTAATCGCTTCCTTAATCTTTGTTGCTCTTTCTTAGCTCCAGCGCTCTCGTGCAGTCAAGATCAAAACAGCACAAACCAACCAAAGTGAAAGCAAATAATATATTCAATATCTAATCTATACATATGATCAAGGAGTTATGTAATAAAGTAAATCTAACTTTATGGGAAAGAAACATATTACTGTATCATATTAAATGTGAAAGTGAAACTTACAACCTTGGCCTTGATGTCGTAAGGTCCCTTCCAACTGTCCTTCGTTCCCCACACACTTCTTGTTCCAAGGATTCTGAAACCATAGATCTGATGGCTACTCACAATCTATCTTGACAAAGCAAATCTCAAAGCCACTCTAACCAAGCTAATAATTCCAAGCCAAAGAACCAACAAAGCTAACCCAAGCTAACAAAAGCTCAAGCTTACAAAAGCTAAGAACCCCTTCTCCATGAGAGCTCCTCTCCTTTTATAATTTGAAGAGGATAAGGTGAGGAGGTTAGGATGATCCCACTAAATCATGAAAGCGAGTAAGATCCAAACCATTCAGATGCCACCTCACCATAGAAGC
>ML778996.1:885501-902799 GCA_009831015.1 Picea engelmannii
AGAGGATAAGGTGAGGAGGTTAGGATGATCCCACTAAATCATGAAAGCGAGTAAGATCCAAACCATTCGGATGCCACCTCACCATAGAAGCTTCTCCTTCTAGAAGATTCGAGAAAACGCTCGTTTTTCCCACGTGCTGGAATTCTTGCACCCTAGCTATAGTGCAACCTACGAACTGTTCGCACCCTGGCTATAGTTCAACCTGCAAGAATTGGTCATTCTCGCACCCTGCCTATATAGCAACCTACGAACATCCTTTTTTATAAGGTTTTTACATAGGAAAATGCAACTTCTTTTCTCAGGAAAAGTTCTTCTCCCTTCTCTCTTTAGGAACTCAGGCCACTGACCCCTCTGAAGGCAACAGATAGGTTTACATCATTAACGATCATAGGGATAACGAAAATAATGTGTAACAATTATCCAAGATTTAGGGAATTTATATTAGCAAGAAGGTATTGATCAACTCGTGGAAGAAGAAATTGTCATTCCAAAGAACCTTCCTTCTCATATAACTGATCATAAATCTGTGTTTTCTTATGATGATAAAATTGATGAGTGCCAACAGTTTCCCAGACATCTTACTGCTCCTAATTGTTATAATGCATTTAGTATTTATGATATGTCTTTAGCTGAGAATGAGGATAACAATGTTGTTAAGGTTGCATATTTAACACAGAAAAAATTTGACCAACAACTTCATGAGGACATCGGATCCATTGACCATGAAAGATCAGATCCTGCTTATGGTAGTTGTGTCTCCAAATTACAACTTGGTTTCGAGAATCAAAGTTTTATATCAGCATGGATTAGACATAATAACAAAAAATTAGTATATGAATGTTATAACGTAGAACTTGAAAGGGGCATTAAAACTTCTTATCAAGATCATATTTCAGTTCAAGACCTCAAGAGCAATGGAGACAATTTGCAGCCTTTTCCTGTTTCATTTTTATATTTGCAGAAGAAATATGTTTGCATAAAAAATGGATTAGTGAAAAATGAGGATATTCTAAGAGAATTAATCTATTTTACACAACAAGAGGTCGTCGATGAGGTATTCTTTCATGATTTTTATGATCTAGTGGCATTTTGCATGGAGTTAGTTTTTTCAAGAGGCAACAATGTTGCAGTTTTTCGCATACCATTCATTTATAGTAGTAAAAATAAACTTACCATGGAATTATTTCTGCAAATGGTATATTCCTCTTGCACTTTCTTATATAGTTGCAAACAACAAGTTAATTTCATCAATCTATTGTTTGTATGGCTAAACTGGAAGTTCATCTTTACTTGATCAAATGATTGATCTGGTTAGTATAGGAGTGTATAAGAATACGCTAAATTTTCCGAGCATTTGGTTTGTAGTAGTTTAGTTTGAATAAAAGACTCCATATCCCAATAAAGGCACTGGGGTATAGTTGCAGATTTGGCTTTCAGTTGAAATAAGACAGGTGACAGAGCTCGTAAACAGAGTAAAAGTGATTGATGACAGGGGGGCGGAAATAAAGAACTAAGGCACACATCCTATTGTTCTTATCACCTCATAGGGAAGTGCCATCCCTAGTTGGAGCTGATGTTAAATCCTTTTTCTGCACTTCCTCCATCAGCACATCCATCTGTCAACCCAATTTTTTACTTATTTTTTCTTTAAAGGTGTGTTGGTTCATTTTATTTTGTTTTTTATCTTCCTATGTGTTTTTTTCATTTTCCTATTTTTTTATAAGGCTAATACTTTTCATGATTTGAATTAAATACAACAAGGCACCATGGTTATGTCATTGTTGGGTTACAAATGGGCTAAGTTAGGTATTTAATGAAAAAAGATGTTGATTGAAAGAATAGCCCTATTCTTGCAAATAACATAAAACATGTTGCTTCATGGGTTTTAACGATCGGATAAGATTTGAAAGTTTGAATTTATGTGTGTTGGTGCCCCATATGCATCTATATATCCTTATGCACTTGAGATCGCACGTACTTTCCCTAGTTAAACCATCATTACCAAATTCATGTTGAAGATCATGCATGTGTGCGCCATGAGTTTGTATCATTGAAAGGTCATGGATTATAATTCTAGAAGGTGGTAAAGAAATATAAATAATCACATACATCCAATCATTACTTCCAATAGGAGTAGCAAGCACATGATGGTGTCTCCATGAGAGTGATGGAACTTAAATCGAATAGAGACAACATGGCTCGAACTGTTCAAGGTTATGCCAAAAATTAGAGATATTTTTGTCTGGGGTGAATGGGTCGATTTCATATGTGCCTTCAAGGGATACCATACACAAATCGGGGATACAACCATCCAAATAATGAATCATTTTATAGAATCAACCAAATGATTTCTTCCCGCACTAATACATAACCAAAGTGAAGTTTATATTAGTGTTGTGTAATCAAAACATAATCAACAACAAAAATTGAATTGTCATGACATTTCCAGGAATAAAAGTGTGCTATAAATTGAAGATTTGAAGACAACATATTTGAAAAATAAGCAAAGGATCATATTCACTTCTAGATCTCAAGAATTTTGCAGAATCGATCCTCTTTTCCGGGCATAATTTTAGATCATCATTCACCAGAAACAATCCAACAACTCTAGATTCATAAGGGTCAATCGAGGGTCGATTATAGATTTATATGCAGATAAAATAGCATTCATAGATATAATTTCATGATTAAATATATATAGAGAACATTCAAAGAAAGGATTGCTAAGGCGTTGCCAGAATTTTCCTAAAATGCTTTGTTTTCCCATGTTTTAGTCATTGTCTTACGACACGCTTTCTGAACAACCGGAGGTGAATTTTTGAAAACCAAAATAGGTTTTTGTTGGGAATTGACCCATTAACAAAAAAATATCTCAGTTTTTACATGGGTATCACATTTTGGGAGAATAAAAGATATATTTAAGGACATTTTCCCCAAAAATTCACTAAATTCTATTTTCCCTGTTTTAGTCATTGTCTTTAGGCGCGCCTTCCGAATAGATGGAGATGATTTTTTGAAAACTGAAAGAGGGTTTTGTTGGGAATGGTCCTATTCAAAAAAAATCTCTCAAGTTTTACATAAGTATCATGGTTTGGTAGAATTGAAGATATATTTGAGGCCATTTTTCCCATAAATTAACCAAATTTTGGGTGAGTTTTGTTCTAGTGTTCAAGGTTGGTCTCCAGTTTTTGGTGTACGTGGGAATCCATGTGAAGTTGACAGCCAGAAACAACATGAGGAGATTAATTTATATGATCATGTTCCATTTTAGCTATCTTAAAATCATCTCTAGTTTCACTAATATGATTTTGTTTAGGTCTAGTTAGAGGCACTATTACCACTTGTAATAAGTAGTTATATTTTGATAAAAACAATGTTTTTTGAGGTCGAATTAAGGAGAAGATTATGAACTAACAGTTCCACTCAATTAAAACAAATGTTTACAGTTTGTAATTAAGAAGTAACAAGTGAAGTTGTACCCAGAGAGTTTGATTGTGATGTAAAGATAAACTTAAAGTTTAGAGCTGAGATAGGTGGTTGAACTCTCTTTGGGAAAAGGGATAAATAGATAGATTTTTTAATGTAATAGGGTTCTTTTTTGGGGATCAAGCATAAGGATTGTGGTTGGACCTTGAATAAAAACCTATTTAAGTTTCCCACTTGGTGAATATAACTTTTGGTGACAGATTGTGTTTTCGTTTTCAAATATTATATATCTTCTTATCTTATTTAGATGCAAATTGGAAATGTATACAATGTGTTGTTTCTTTTCCTTTGAACTATTGTTTTAATGAACCATTTATTGTAATGCAACTTGACTTTAGTTATTGATTTAGTAAAAATTTTGTTCTAATTCAACTTGTTTGGAGGATTTGTATCTAAGTTCGTGTTTTAGAGTTGAAAATTACTTCAAGTCTGAAATTTCATAAAGAAAGTAACTAATTGTATGCTTGTTTGTGTTGAATATTGTAAATGCAAAGAGAATTCTATTTATTATTGAATCATTATTCATTATGTCAATCCACTTTTGTGGATTGATCATGTCGGGCATTGTAATTGACCAAATCCCCTTTTGCGGATTGGTCAAACCCTAATTGTATTATGAAAATTAAGAAGTCATCCCCTAGGCCTAATTAAAGTGGTTTTAACCACTAAGAAGTCTTCCCTACCCAGTGAAGAGACACATTTCCATCACCTTACATCTAGTATAAATCAAGGAAGCCAACACCTCATTATCTCACTCATTCATTCGGTCATCCAGTACGCAAGTTTCGTAGTTGTAATTGGGAGAAGAAGGGAAAGAGAGAGGTGCATTGCTGAATGTTGGATATTCTCTAGTGTTTTGGTTTATCGTCTTGGCATTGTATTGGCTATCTATATTAAGGAATTTTTTGTTGGGTTTTCTCCCCCATGAGGGTTTATGAGGATAAATATTGTATATCTTGTGATTTTGTTTCTCTCACTGATCCTACCTATGCTATTGTTATCTAGTAAATTGAAAAGAAACCTAATAATAGCTCAAAACTTAACATGGTATCATAGCTAAGATGAAGAGAGCACCTATCACCGGCTAAGCAAAAAAAGTCATTGTTGTTGTACAAGAAAAACAGGGTTTTCTATTGAAGAGGAATTTCATCCTAAAAACTCATCAAGGAAGTGTGCCCTATCCTAGAGAACTCTTTGTTAGTCTCAGCGCACTTTTTCAGTGGACAAAACTCCCAGAAAGTGAAACCCTAGTTTTCACTGGTACCAAAAAACCAAGAAACTAGGAAACCAGGAAACCAAGAAACCAAAACCAATACCAGAAGTACCAGTCCAGAATTCCACTGGCCTAATTTGAAGGGGAAAAACTTTGGACTTTCTGAAATCTAACTGCACTAGGCTACTCGCCTCAACCAAGCGCACCTCCTGGTGTTAGGTGGAAATATTGTCGTTTAATTCCATTGCAGTACTTTCCAAACTATTTAATTTGTCAATCCGAGGTTCATAGGCTTATGAAGCACACACACTATATATGCAGGACTGAAGGAGAAGTAATTTAATCTAAATTGCTGAAATGAAATTAATCTAGGAAAGCATTGAAAGACTAACTAGGAAATCAATACAACACGTGAAGAGATGAATGACAAAAGACATATGTGAGCTCACACAATATATCAATCTCAAATTATATTACAAGAGTCAAATGACAAAGCATGAAAGAATAACAAAGCTAATAATCCCCTTCTCCTAATTACAAGACCAAATTATGAATTACATGATCTCTAACTCCCCAACTCCCAATTATGAATAATCCCCCCTCATGAAGAGAGAGCACTCTCTTATATACATGAAAGTCTTGAAGAGTGTCATAATTACAGATCCACTATTCTCTCAACTTATTCCTTCAAATCCTCCACAAATATCTTGGATAAGATATCCTATCAAAATCTCCATGATCTTCTCCTTTGAATATGTTTGAATGATTGTCCCAAATATTCTTCAAATCTTCAAAGCTTGAAGATGAAATTCGAATTTGAGGCTAGGTGGTAATATTTGACTTTGTCGCAATATTCAAAGATGTCTGCACACATCATCAAACTCATCCAACCTTGATATATAATGAAAACATGTTAATTTCTAATATTTATTCACAAATTCACTTATAATACAAAAATGAATAAAATGGAAAATAATAAGGAGAAACCCAAATATCATTATGGAAATGATATGATAAAAGGTCAATGGGACGATGAAATGTAATGAATAGTGAAGGAAAAGGTGGATGAAAAGTGACATTTCTGAGGCCCAACATACTCCCCAACTCAACTTGTTGCATGTCCTCATGCAACCATGCATGGATCTTCTTAAGAAATTTTTGGCATTTAAACTATGGCTTTGATTGATGATGTCCTTTTAACAATGAATGTTTCCAGGTTATGAGATACAAGAGTAACAACATGTGAAATTTTCTTATGGTTGGTTCTTGTGTGACAACCATAAATACAAAGAATGTTGGTTCTTGTGTTAACAATCATTCATTTCACTTATTGATTTTCTTGCTCTAATAATTTATCCATGTACTCACTGAGTATAAGAAAGCATCATTGAGTATAAGAAATCCTTTTCTTTATATAAGCTATCAATGTGCATAAGAGAGCATCATTGAGTATAAGAAAACCTTTTCTTTATCTTTTTATGAATTATGCCAATATGTATATCAATCAAAATGCAACAAATTGTCGTTGGAAAAGAAATGTTAGTGAATCATAAATGGAATAATGAGATGGTAAAATGGAATAATGGTAATGAATATGTGGTGAAATAGTACCCCCCCCCCACCCCCAAACTGATGTGGTTGCATATCTTCATGCAACTTAGTGTAGGTTATGGAATGAAAGAGAGCATGGTGAGGGAATTTTCCAAAGTTATTCATTACTAGCAAATAAGGAATTACATGATTAAAGATTAGAAAAGAACATACCTCCACTTACCCAATAATGATGATGAACAATGAAATAGGAATATGGCTAGTGTTGGAGCATGGAAGTTGTCACTGCTGTAGGATCATGAAAATGGAACTGCTAATGATGTTGTTGTTGTAACTGGATCATGGGAAGTGAAGGAATCTGAACTGCTATTGTGGAATCATGAGAAAAGTGGAAGGCAGAGAATATGGAACTGTGGTACTCTCATAGATCTGAAATCAAACTGTTGCAACTGCTGAGGGGATCATGAAAAAGTGTATAGTCTTCACCTGCTACAAACCGATGATACAATTCTAATCATGCGAATGAATGTGTCGGTGTCGAGCATGAAGAGAAATCATTGGATTACCGGCCATTAATGAATGTCATTAACCAATGTGAGACAAACTCACCAGTGATGTCAATGAGTGTCAAGGTACCCGAGTACATCTTGCGAAGTGCGAATAGATGTGTTGATGTTGAGCCACTTGCAAGATCTAACGATCAAGGGACATTGATGTATTCCCATGATTGCTAGCGAGAGAACTTTCCATTAAGGCATGTAAGCCTCAAGGTACTCAAAAGGAACTCTAGTCTATATCCTAGATAAGGTGTCGAGGTCGATGGGGCAATACTGTTGAAATCTGGGCCTTAAGGAATCCCACATCAGTCAAAACGAGTTGGTAAAAAGATTGGTAGGACTATATATGGAAAGATCTCAGTAGCAACAGTGTTTATGGCAAGGAAATCAAGGAAATGTAATCATGGAAAAGGGAGTTTGTTTTATTTAGAAGGAAAACTGGAAAGGAAAAAATGAACTGAAAAAGATAAAGGAAATAATGTATGCAACTCAGAAAGATATGCATGTGTGAATTCATGAAAGTTAAGGCAATGGAATATGGATTCAACATAGGGATGACCAATCGACTTTGAAGGAGAAATGGGACAGTGTTACAACATGAAATTTGGAAAAATGTTTCTGTGTAACAACAAAATGTTGTTGTGTATCAGCAAAATGTTTCCGATGAGTAACAGCTCCTTCAAGATGTCTAGAAAGCATGTGTTCTTTGAAGAATGTTGTGTTTCTTGAAGATCATTGTGGCATGGAAATGAGCATCTTGTTCCTGCAATCAGTCTTTAGTATTAATCCTGCAATCAAAAATTCGTGAGAGCATCGCAAAACATAAAATGCAAGAGATAAGTACAAATGCGAGCTAATTGAGATAGAAAATAAATGCAATTATACCTATTGTCCGCATTTATTCGTTTCATCATTGATTGTCGCCAAAGTGAATTAAAAAAAACATGTATTTATTATTGTTTTTAGGAATGTTTTTTTTTTTTTAAATGTCCATTGCAATTTTATATTTTATTTGTTTTTGTTTTTATTGTTTCCAATTTTTAAATTTGTTTGTTTGTTTTTATTATGTTTGATTTAAAACCAAAACAAAAGCACTATATATATTTTCTTGTATTTTATTTATTTATTTGTTTTAAGAAAAACAAATAAATAATTGTTTATTATTATTATTGTATTTTTTTTTAATAAGCAAATGTTGTATCACTTCCATTGTGACGGTAATGCAGATATTCATCCAAAAGGAAGTAGAAAGCATGCAAAGACAACCATGAACCAAATGATTCTCTTGCCAAAAATAAAAATAAAATGCAGAAAACCTGAATCAAGTTAGAAAACCTAACACCAAAAATTATTCAGATTATGGAAAGCAAACCTGATCACAACAAATAGTTTTCAGGAATCCAAACCAAACTGCAAAAAAAAATAAAAATACTTAGGTTGGACTTGCGTGAAGACAACTAATATGATGGGGGGATTTGGCATTGATAAGGTACAGAGACTCCATAATCAAATTCTCGAAGATCGTCATCATCCAAATTTTGAGTATAGCCACCATTTCTACTAATTGTTTCTCTAGGCCCAAATCATTGTGATAACATCAGTGGGGCATAGATAGAGCTCAACTCCTGGAGTCAGTTTTGCATATCCTACCCTTTCTCCTTGCTGGTAAGAATCAACAACCTCCTGAATGCTCGTCGGACCATTATCTGAGGAACCATCCTTGCAACAAATTGAAATCACCTATTTTAACCTTCCTCTGTGATTTGTTACTAGGTTGAACCTGTAATAATGGCTTGAGCGTCATTTGAATCAATTGGTTTATCTCCTTTCTTCATTGCAGTAGATTCAAGGGCCTGCCCAATTGTGATGGCATCGCTGGCAGTGATAGAATCCTGAGTGGAAATAGCCTTGATCTCTGAATGCACTGGCTGACCTGCAACAAATTATGTACAAACCACCTGCCCAAGAACCTAAGTCTCTATAACCTCCATACCTTCCATTGTAGCAATGGTCTCACATTTTCAATCCACCAAACCCAGTAACTAGTTTATTTTCGTTGTTGACTGCATGAATTCCGTTGTGCCTCCTTTGTGGTTGCACCCTACAGCCCTCATCTCTTCTCTCTGCATCAATGATGCATCCTTCACAGTTATGGGCTCATGTTATGCGAAGTTGTTTCTATACCAGTTAGCCTTGAGTTTGTTCCTATTTCTGGAGGATTCGGCCTCTACATACATGTGTTCACAATTGAGCACATGCCTGCAGTCTACAATCAGTACCCATGCATATTTTACATAGTTTGTAATGTCAAATCTGTTGTTCAAATTCGGATCAAGACTCTTACTCATTGTCAATCTTTGTCTTCGGCGCAACGTGGAGAGTTACATCAGCTATGATGAAAGGTTGGCAGTTGTGAGTTATGCAGAGTGTACGGATTAAAGAGAAAACCCATCACTACATGGCAGTGTGCGGTTCACCAGTTGAAATGGGAATCACAGTCACACTATGAGAATTACTACACCAACATTCTGAAACAGGCATCTCTCCAATTGCATCAGCAATCTGAGAACATGTGGGTGTAGGGTGAGCGAAGTGAATGTTTTTCTTAGGGTTCTCTACCGAGAATCTGCTTAATAGCCTTAGTGGCCTCCACATAATACAAGGAGAGAAACCCATGTCACTCTATGGCCTTCTTGATTTTTCTTCTGTAGGCAATATCAATCTGTCCATTATCTCATTCCTTCTGTCTCCAGTAACAAAATGATCGACAACCATTTTTGAATCGCTCACCCTTGCCATCGATATTCGCAGTCCAAGCAATAAGGAATTTATTACGTTAGAAACATCTACTTCCAAGCGAGCCAACCTTGGCATATGACCCAGTCTTCATCAGTCATGACAGTTGTAATGTTAGACATCGTTGATTTAGTAGTGAAATCATGGGCATATGGCATATGGGGGTATAATTCTGGATGTGTCTTCTTCATTTCTCTGAGTCCAGATGTTGGAAGTGAGTTCAAGTGAGTTCCTGATCTTCCCATCTCTCTTGGATGCCACATCATGTAAAACAACAAACAACCGATTAAACTGCACATCCAGATTCAAATATAGTGAATACGTGTAAGTCGATTAGGGAAGCATAATATCCATAAATCGTAACTTAATTCAGATTTCTCGTAATAATAATGAGGTGGAGGTTAACAAGAATAATTTCATCGTTAGGATTTATGACAGAGACCACCTATTCTCTTGAAATGTCGGCTCAATATCGTATATGCAATCTGATGAGAATTATTTTAAAACAGAGACAGGGTGTTTAATTCTACAATGCCACATCGATCTCGTTGATCACGGAGATCTTCCGCAACAGGGCACCATTAAGAAGCTTCTGTAAGAGACACATTGTAATGTGATTTTTCTGAGATTGAGTGTGACAATCCAAGCTAAATGAGAAAAAAAAATGTGGCTGGATTTGTAGAATAGAATCTATGGAATAACAAATGGGGTATGATGACAACAAAAGAGAGGTAGTCGACATGTGTACTCGACTCTGAGATCACAAGGGACTCTGTGCATAGCTGCTAACCCTATTATCATAAAATACATGATCACTTGAGAAGAGCAAGTGGTTGAGCCTTGGAGCATGCTTTGAGTACTGAGAGCGCTAGAAAGAGTCAAATATTCATGGAGTCTTTTAGTCAATAAGTGGTTTCGGTTTCTCATATATGACAGTTAGCATCAACGATTTGATTATGAGGAAAGAGTAAAGGGTGGTATTCAAATAAAGATCGAAGAAGTGGGATAGAAGGATAGTGTAAATGGAAGAAAACTCAAGATCACATTCCACAAACCACATGAGATAAGTTTCTCATGAGAAAAGAATTCAGAAGGAAAACATCAAGGAGACAAGGTCAAAACCATGATGTTGATGCCTGATCTTGCAACAAACAACGAATCTTTGAATGGATCGACACCATAAAACAAATTTCTAACTTGATATGGTTATGATTTGATTTGAGATTGCCCTTATCATGTGAATATTTTTTTTTTTGTATAAAATCTTTCTCTTAATTCTGTGAATAGAGGCTATCTTTCTGTAGTTTTTAATGACTGGTAAGCGTTGAGAATTTTTAAAGATTTTATTCCCACTAGACTTTAGAAAATACGAGAAAAATGGTAGGGAGTTGCAAAAACCAGAATTTGCAAAGACTATGATCGGGATTCTGAGATTATGATCGGGATTGGAATTTTAGATGATTCTTCCACATTTTTAACTTTTATCATTATTTTTATTAGGTTGGTAGGATTTAATGTTGCCGAATGTATTCAATGTCAAAATATACAGCTAACAATGAGGGTGAGATATGATATTGTTGCTACTCAAACCTGGGGATGAACCTAGACCGGAAGTTAAAGACAAGAAGACACATAGTTTCAACCACTTCTTCGGCATAATTTTTATAGCTTCAGCATGATACAGACACAGTTTCATAAATGGACCAAACCGAAAGTTAAAAATGGAAAGAGCACAGGCATGACACTGTTCAATCATTGTTACAGCAAAAACGTCATTGTTTCAGCAAGTAAAGTTTCGTTGTAACAACATGTAAAATGTCATTGTACCATCATGTTGTAACAGCATGTAAATTTTTTGTTGTATCAGCATGCTGCAAGAACAAAAAATTCCGCTCTATCAACATGCTGTAACAGCATGTAAATTGGTTTTTTTTATATTCATTAATTTTTTTTTTACTGTGTTTATTTGCAGGTCAAAGGATGGATGCAAAAACATTCATTCAAAATCATCCCTATTTTATGATCCTCGAGATCGCATGAATCACAGAGGAGAGAATACTTATTAAAAACAATTGGAGCAAAAACATTGTTTTATTCGTTATCCTACCTATTCTATGTTAATTGGGAATTAAATATTGGTTACGTGCAGGAAAATTTCCAGTGGAGCCAAGCATGCAATAGTAATGAAAATATATTATCTTTCAATTTCACAACTAAGGGTCAGAAATATGTATAAGCATGTAAAATTTGTTGTTGAAATTCTAAATTAACAAAATTAAAAGAAAAATTAAAATAATCGAAGCTGGTAGTCGCTTGAAACCATCGTTCGATATAGATTTTGTAGCCATAGTTTCCCTTGCTCAGATCATGCTGCAGCTCCTCCTTGTCCTCCTCAAGTTCCTTGGATGTTGATTCCTCATTCATTTCTGGAGGAGTATTTAAGCTCTTGGTTGTTGTCAATATCTCCTCTTTGTGAGAAGAGGAGATCCCAACTTTCGCAAGGATCTGAGTGAGTTGTTCCAAGCTGACACTCATAGTAAAATCATATGGAAAAAGGAGTTCTTACAACACCCAAATCAAAATAAAGAAAATTGAAAATCACACTTGCTAAAACACATGAAAACCTCTTCACAGTTGCAAAAATTGAAATTGCAGAAAGTGAAATTGCTAGAATTGAAATCTACACTTACGCTTGCAGGAATTGAAACATTCCCTACATTCCCTTACCCATATGTCACCTCAGAGTTAGGAGCATGACTAATCACACTTGCATGAAAATTCAAACTAAACTTCAATCCATCGTGCTTCCCCGGCAACGGTGCCAAAATGTTGGGTGGAAATATTGTCGTTTAATTCTGTTGTAGTACTTGCCCAACTATTTAATTTGTCAATCTGAGGTTTGTAGGCTTATGAATCAAATGCACTATATATGCAGGACTGAAGGATAAGTAATCTAATCTAATTTTCTGAAATTAAATTAATCCAGGAAAGCATTGAAAGACTAACTAGGAAATCAATACAACATGTGAAGAGTTGAATGACAAAAGACATATGTGAGCTCACACAATATATCAATCTCAAATTATATTACAAGAGTCAAATGACAAAGCATGAAAGAATAACAAATCTAAGAATCCCCTTCTCCTAATTACAAAACCAAATTATGAATTACATGATCTCTAACTCCCCAACTCTCAATTATGAATAATCCCCCCTCATGAAGAGAGAGTACTCTCTTATATACATGAAAGTCTTGAAGAGTGTCATAATTACAGATCCACTATTCTCTCAACTTATTCCTTCAAATCCTCCACAAATATCTTGGATAAGATATCCTATCAAAATCTCCATGATCTTCTCCTTTGAATATGCTTGAATGATTGTCTCAAATATTCTTCAAATATTCAAAGCTTGAAGATGAAATTCGAATTTGAGGCTAGGTGGTAATATTTGACTTTGTTGCAATCTTCAAAGATGCATGCACACATCATAAAACTCATCCAACCTTGATATATAATGAAAACATGTTAATTTCTAATATTTAATCACAAATTCACTTATAATACTAAAATGAACACAATGGAAAATAATGAGAAACCCAAATATCATTATGGAAATGGTATGATAAAAGGTTAATGGGACAATGAAATGTAATGAATAGTGAAGGAAACGTTGGATGAAAAGTGGCATTTCTGAGGCCCAACACCTGGTAAGTTCAGATTTAAATTCCGAGCATTTTCAATTTTTGGTCATTTTCCTAGCTCAGGGTCAAGATGTCTACAAGCACTAATCTTGTTGACAATATAGAAGGAGTGGATAGCTTTCGTGCCTAGAAGTATAGCATTTCACTCATTCTTGAAGAGAATGACCTAGAAAGATTCATTAAATAAGATGTACCAGAACCTACCGATGTTGCAGCTAAAGCAAAACACCAAAAGGACACAGTTAGGGCCAAAAGAATCATTGCAGACTCTATTAAATATCACTTTATTCCTCAAGTGGATTCAAAGAAAACTAAAAAATAAATGTTTGATTCCCTAACCAAAATCTATGAAGGAAAGAACATCAACTGGAATATGAATCTAAGAGCTCAACTCAAAAATGCAAGGATGCAGAAAGGAGAAACGGTTTAGGAACATTTCTCTAGAATATCACAATTCATGGAATAGATAGAATCAATTGGAGACACACTATATGAGGATGAACTCATAATGACAGCTCTTAATGGTCTCACAAGACCTTGGGATGCATTCTTCCAAAATATTTGTGCTAGAAAGGAGAAACTACACTTTGACAGTCTTTAGGAAGAATGTGTTCAAGAAGAAGCAAGAGTAGCTAACCGAGAAGAAATACTATCAAGAGATGAATATCAAGACCTATATTCTCACACTAAAGGAGGGAGGAAGAGTTCTTACTTCCATAAAGATACTCATAAACATAAGGAGTCTCACTCCCCAAACAAATTCATCCATAAATAATCTCTCCCTCCAAAGAGATTCCAGAATTTTCAAAAAGGTCAAAGAAGAGAAAATGATTTCTCATCCTACCAATGTTACCATTGTGACAATATGGGACATATTGCTAAAAATTGTCTAGCTAGAAGAGAAGAATACAAGAAGAGAAATACAAGGAACCATGCCCATAAAGTTGAAGATGAATAGCCACCCACAAAGATGATAAAAGAACAGATTAAAGACTATGTATTAATATTTTCCCTCTCGGGAACAGTGTCACCTGGTGAGGACAATTGGATCATAGATAGTGGTTCTTCCAAGCACATGACAGGTCAAAGAGACATTCTCTCTTGCCTTACAGAAAAGAACTTTCCTCATAAAGTTACACTTGGAGATGATTACCAATACCCTATCAAAGGAGTAGGAGAATCGAATTACAAAATTGATTCAGGAACCCCATTGAATATGAAGGATGTACTATATGTACCGGGTTTGACAAAGAACTTACATTATATCTTAGCTTTATATAATAAATGATTCATAGTTGCGTTCATAGATGGAGAAGTTCTTATGTGGCCCAAAGGAAAAACCATAGAAGAAGCAATTGTTATTGGAAAGGAAGAAGGTGGCTTTTATAAGCTAAAAAGTCACTTAGAAGCATCCTTGACTCATTCCATTGAGAATCCATGTGAACTTTGGAATATACAACTAGCTCACATCAACTACAAGGCATTACCATATGTAAGAAAGGCAGTCATAGGTCTACCAGAATTCAAGGTTGACCATGAAGGTGTGTGCAATGGATGTGCACAAGGAAAGAACATCAAGAACCCTTTATCAAAAAGAGACAGTAAAGCAGTAGGAGTCCTAGAGCTCATTCACTCAGATGTATGTGGCCCAATTCCATCAACCTCCATCAATGGGTATGTATACTATGTGTCTTTTATTGATGACTATTCTTGCAAAACCTGGGTTTACTTTTTGAAATCAAAATATGAAGTGTTCGGTAAATTCAAGGAATTCAAAGCCTTGATAGAGAATCTCTCGAAAGAAAGATCAAGATACTTAGGTCATATAATGGAGGAGAATAGACCTCAAAAGAGTTTGTAAAATTTTGTAAAGATGTCGGGATCAAGAGGGATCTCACCACTCCCTACAATCCTCAACTAAATGGTGTAGCAGAAAGAAAGAACAGAACTATAATGGAAGCAGTGAAGACTATGATCCATGATCAAGATACTCCAATGCACTTATGGGAAGATGAAACAAGAACAACAATGTATGTACAGAACAGATTATCCCATAGTGCACTTGGGTTCAAAATCCCCGAAGAGATGTTCTCCAGAAAGAAGAAAAAAGTAATCCATCTAAAAATATTTGGTTGTCTAGTATTTGTACACATTCCTAAAGAGAAGATAACCAATATGGATGCTTCATGAAAGAAGAGAATATTTGTTGGGTATCCAAGGACTTCAGAATTTATATACTAGGTTACCATCATATTGAGATCAACAGAGATGTAACCTTTGATGAAGATGCAACACTCAAGAAATCAAGAAGATGTCAGCTTGAAGAAGTATATGAAGAAGAACTTGTATCTCCCAGAGTTGCAGAACCAGTGAGGGAAGTCATAAATTCCCCTGATGAGGAGATTCTAGAAGATCATGACATAATATAATCTCAAGAACCTCCCTAGATGACGATCTCCCACAAGAGAAATCTATCTTGGGCAAGGGAACTTATTCAATATGGAGATCTGATATCATTACATCCATGATATGGTGAAGAAAGGAGCCATAAAGCTTCAGTATGTTAGCATGGATGAACATGTTGTTGATGTGTTGAACAAGCCTTTGTATCATGTAAAGTTTGAACACTTTTGAGACAAGTTTGGTGCAGTCTGAAAGGACCTCCCTCAAAAGGGGGAGTAGTGTTGATGTAACCTTGTGTTGAATATTTCCAGCTTTGTGTTGATGTTGGTGTGATGCCAGCCTTGTGCTGAAGATTTCCAGCTTTGTGTTGATGTTGTTTTGATGCCAACTTCGTGTTGAAGATTTCTATCTTCGTGCTGATGTTATTGAGATGAAAACTTTTTGTTGAAGATTTCCAGCTTCATGTTGATGTTGTTGAGATGCCAACTTTGTGTTGAATATTTCTAGCCTAGTGTTGATGTTGATGATGCTCCAGCCTCATGCTATGATGTTGTTGTTGTTTTTGTTGATGTTGTATCAGCCTTGTGTTGTTATTGATGATGATGATGATGTATTAGTGTTATACTAATCCATGTTGATGCAGATGATGATGATGCCATTCTAGCTCCTTGTTGTGGATGATGATATTGATGATGAGAAAAACTTATGATGATTTATAGATATGCCAGTCAGTGTTCCAGATGTTGTTGATGTTGTTTCCCTCTCTCTCTCCTAATGATGTTGTAAAATACCCCTCTTGTTAAGGGGGAGTGTTGAAATATTGTAACTTCAAAGAGTATTTGATTTATTATAGAGTCATTATTCATTAGATCAATCCCCTTTTATGGATTGATCATGTCGGGCATTGTAATTGACTAAATGCCCTTTTGTGGATTGGTCAAACCCTAATTTTATTATGAAAATTAAGAAGTCGACCCCCTGCCTGGTGAAGATACACCTTTCCAGCACCTTCCAGCCAGTATAAATAAAGGAATCCAACACCTCATTATCTCACTCACTCATTCTCTCATCCAGTGCATAAGTTTGGTAGCTACATTTGGGAGAAGAAGGAAGAGAGAGGCACGTTGCTCAGTGTTGGATATTCTCTAGTGTTTTGGTTTATTGTCTTGGAATTGTATTGGCTATCTATATTGAGGAATTTTTTGCTAGTTTTTCTCCCCCATGAGGGTTTCCTAGGATAAATGTTGTCTATCTTGTGATTGTGTTTCTCTCAGTGATCCTACCTATGACATTGTTATCTAGTAAATTGAAAAGAAACCTAATAATAGCTTAAAACTTAACAATTTGTATTTATTTTGATTATCTCTTCATATATGTGTCTACTCATCATAATGCATGCCACCAGCTAAGGGAAGACTTACATTGATTGTTAAGAACCAAACTTCTATATAGCATAGAAAAACCTCAAGAAAAGTACTCAACGCCTTGAAAAAGAGATAATTTCAGATAATAAGCCTCTTCGAGGGGGCAACCTCCTTTTACCCCACTTAAATGTTCAAGTACAAGATGATTCAAAATGAAAATGTCTC
>ML778996.1:902899-925203 GCA_009831015.1 Picea engelmannii
GCTGCCACGTGTCCATACAAATGAATGGTCCAGATCCCTGCTTGATTAACGGTTGCGATCAAATCGCGAAATCGCATATCGCGATTTCGGGGTTTTCAATGTTAAGTGATTTGGATATTTCAAACTCTCGATCGCCGATTCTCTGATGGAGCCTCCAGGATGCCACGCGTCCACACGAATAAACGGTCCAGATCCCTGCTTGTTTTTAACGACTGCGATTAAATCGCGAAATCGCATATCGCGATTTCGAGGTTTTCAATGTCAAGTGATTTTTTCATTATGAAGTCCCGATCCCTGAACCTCCGATGGATTATCTCCCTTGTAACTTCTACAGATCTGACGGCTATTGTTCTTTTGGGAAATTTGAATAAGATCCTACGGTCACTGACTCTTCTCCTCCCGATAATTGCTGCGCTGCTATTCATTGCTATTGTCATCACTGCAACCACAACTGTACTTGCCATCAATGACAAGTATACGCTAGTTTGCTTTCAGTTAGCTGAAATTGCCAACAAAAACTTGAGGTGGCTTGGCTTTTCCCTTTAGAAGTCAAGTGCATACCTTAGGACCAACAGATGGTTTCCATCAGGAAGTACAGAAAGAAAAGGAAAAATCTTGGCATGATAGGCACATTAAGAAGAAGAAATTTAAGGAAGGACATTTGGTTCTCCTCTATGACAGTAAGTACTTACAACACTAGGATTTAGGATGCATTGTCTAGGGCCTTATGAGATAAAGTATGTCACAGATGGAGGTGATGTGCAGCTGCAGGATTTAATAGGTAAGGATATTCAAGGATTGGTGAATGGTATTCAACTGAAAATGTATAGGGATATTCGGCCTACTAATCCTCTGTAGTTGCAGCACAAAAAGTAGAGATGTAGATAGTGTATATAGTAGGAGTTAAAAGAAGAAAAACAACAAAAAGACAAAAATATGTAGTAGATAGATAGATGGATGAAAGGCGGTTCGATGATACAACACGCATTAGACAACAAATGGTATAGAAAAATAGGATGACATTGCACGTCGGAGAAAGGTGACAAGACATAAAACGCACTGCACCGAGAAAGAGACCAGTCGAAAAGAGGAAACTCAATGATTGAAAAAGTGGAATACAACAAAGAATTTATGATAGGAATTATAGAAGAAGGAAACATGAACAAGAAGACTCATTGTGTCATTGAGCAAATGAGAAGCTAAGGAATAAATCTGAGAGTGAGTAGGATATTTTGACATGATTCAATGAAGATTTAGAAAAATCCTATTTAGATTTAGAAGAATGGCATCGCTGAAGGTTGGAGCTCCCAGTCGAATGGAAAGGCAAACACAAAGAGATGTGAAGTCCACAGAGAAAGAATAAGTCGACGCAAAAAACCCTATTCATTCAGAGTGAATGGTAGATGTAAATGTCATTCCTTCCCCAGTGATCGAGTCGGTTACCCCGATGATAGTAGAGGAACAGGAAAAAAAAATTCTAGTAGCCGAGGAAATGGAGGTTGATCCAAGGGTCGAAGAACAAAACCCTACCATAGAGCATAAACCTACACAACAACTTGGCCTAGGATCACCGCAACAAATGAATGGGGAATATGATGAGCGAACAGAATCCGATGAACCCATAGGATAGGAAGAAGTGCAACAGCATGTCGTGAAACCAACGTAGCAAATAGAAGAACAAGTACAAGTGGAAGATGTTACAGGCCAAAAATATTTAGATGCAGAAGAAGAAGAGGATGCACATTAGGAAGCAGGGCCATCAATATCGGCAACAAAGACAAAGGGAAAAATGAAAGTATAGAGATCATCGTACAAATAGAAAGAAGTAACATTGAAACTACCATGTGTACCTGAAGGAGTCTTGATCCTTCCTTGCATATTAGGATGTGTGGGGAAACGAAAGTATTTTGATCACGATGTAACAGATAGAGACAAGTTTTTAGAGTTTGTGCCACAAGTCTATATGGAGAGAAAAGGGACAAGTTCATCAAGACTTCCAATATTAGAGCCAAAGTAGTGGATTACAGGGTTGTATAACAAAGGGATAATGAACTTGTTGGAAATCCCTTAGTTTGGATGGGGTAAAGATTTAAACAAATGCATCAAACAATTATTGGTGTTGGTGCATGGGGGAATTCTATGGATGGATAGAAATGTATCAATAGATGTATATTTGATTGCAGAAATTATAGGTCTTCCAACAAATGGAGAAAAACCAGAACAATACTTCGATGACAAGACAAAGGATAAATCCCTAGCAGAAGAAATGAAGAAGAGATATGGAACTGAGAGAGGGTCTCAGGGAATAATAATCAATATAATAAGTGAACCTACAATGATATTGATGACCAATTCAATGGCTTGCAAACTATTAAGGAAATGTTGCAAGGAAGAAGCACTTCCAGGAGTTATAACAACAATCGTGCAATGCGCGAAGGGGACTCTACTCAGCTAGAGGCCATATTTATTGAACTTATTTTTGGATGAATGAAAGGATGCACAAGATATTGGAATAGAGTTCCATTATGCATGGATGAAAATATTGATAGCTTTGGTGGGTTAGGGGGAACCCAAATACAACGGATTTTACCCAATGCCAGGAAAGTGTCACGTAGAAAAGTATATAAAATTGTGACACACTTCCGACGCAAAAGAAACGAAGGAAAATTCCAGTATATTTTCTATGTACTTTGACGAGATGTGGTAAAATATAGCCAATACATTGAGGATACCACCAAAAGTGGTGGAAGAGAATCAAGTAGTAGCAAATTTTAAGGCTTCCAGACACAATATGTGGATTCAAGAAAAAAGGGATCCCATAAAGGAGTGGTTGCAATTAAGGTACTGTGTGACAAAAGAAGAAGTCCAATGGGCCATGAATGACTAGCCGGATGAATGGAAGGTACCAATTGTTTCCAAGAATGGATCAAAGGGTAAGAAACAATAATAATTTGGCACTTAGCAGAAATCAAACAGTCCAGCAACAAATTCAAGGAAGGCAGTAGAACTCGTAAAGGAAACAAGGGGGAGTGCAACAGTTAGAAAACCAAGGAAAAATAACCCTATCCCCAAACCTTCAAAGCCAAAGAAGGACCATGCATAAGTAACAAATGGAGGAGCATAGAAGGATACAAATGGAGGAGCACAAAAGGATTTTAATGTTCCTACGCAAGATGAACTAGGATATGGAGATGTCCCGAACATAGATACACCAGATACTACAATGTAGATGGAGACAATGCGCATGAAGAGGATTGTCTTGTAGTCAGGAGTACAATGCAAGAAGATTAAGGCGCATAAGGGTGTCCCTGAATTTACAATAACAGAAGATGATGTCGAGTTAGTCACCGAGAAGGTACAGGACCACACAATAGAGTTGTGGGACGATGCTAAAAAGAAAAGGGAAGAGATAATGAAGAAGCCGACAAACGTTAAGTGTGAATTAGAACAACTACAGCTTACTACAGCATAACAAAGACAATGGACACAGCAACAAAAGACTGCACAAGAAAACACAGTTCCAGCACAAGAGACGATACAGATTATAGCGCTGGGAAATGAAATTTTTTGTATTACTCAGGACATGTTGCAGATGGACAAGGAGACAATGTAGAAGAATTTGAAGGACATAGGTCACTTGGACTTGGCACTTCCCGAGATACCAATAAATGTGTTGTATAAACTACAAGTTAGTGTCACGCAAGAGATTCAATCAAAATCTAGAGCAGATGCAACATATTTACATTTAGCTAAGAAAGTCTGTGACACACTAAAGATAACAATCAACCAGGTTCAATTTGAGAGACATGAAGTGAAGAAACGCACTTACCGGATAGAGAAGCACATAGAATAAGTGTTCAATACAATTATTGACAGCGCAGAGGAAGGAAATATACAAACAAAAGATAAGATCAAGAAAATAACACAAATAATGGAGAACTATAGAAGCCACATCATAGAGTTGGTGGAGCTCCTACAACCAAGCACTCCACTAGAGGTCAGATGAAAAAGGGTGCAAGAGGCAACAGGACATAAGGAATGTCAATGTTTCATGGAAACTTGCACAAGAGACCTAGCTAAAGCATACACAAACAAAGCTTATCAAGAAAAGGAAGAGAGATACACAATGAAGAATGAGAATCAATGTGTATTGTGATCTAATCAATGAGTGAGTGAATTTCACTCATATAGGCAATGGCATCCTATAATTAGGAATGCATGCATAATAGTGATGGTATAAAATTAGAAATTCTAAATAGAACTAGTCAGTTAACTCCCACTCAACTAGTGTTACTCCCACTGAACTAGTGTGCCGAAAATAGAAATTTCTCCAACGCCCCCCCTGAACATCACTATGGAGTAAAAAATGAGTCCCAACTACTAGGCCATATTAGGTACTCATGTACAATGAAACTAATGAACACTGAATAAAATGAGGAAAGAGGGAAAACCACATGGGAACAAAATCCCCCTTCAAAAGATAATGTATCAAAAGAAGAAAATGGCAGTTGTTAGGCAACTATGTTCTTCACTGCAAGACGATCTCGCAAATTTTGAAACTTCTTCTCACTGAAAGTATTCATGAAGATGTAGAAATATTTATGGATCTGATGAAGTCCTTTGGAAACATGTTGCGCCTTGTACCTCTTGATCCTGTGGACCCATTTGCACCTGAAAATATTCCTTTCTGGTGGAAGTGGAACCATATGCCAAGTTTGATTCTCTAGGAGAGAGTCATGCTCCTCCTACATGGCTTCTTGCCATAACGGATTTCCCACAACCTTATTGTAGGTTTTTTTATCAATAGATTGAACCATATAGCAATGCATGAGAATCATAGGTTCTGAAGTTGAAAGTACATGAGAAGGCTCCTCATGTTGAGATCGAGTCCTCCTTGAATCCAATGGATTCCCTGCAAGGATACCTGCTGCATGAAGTGTGAACTGTTCCTTCTTAGGAATATTCTAAAGCTTCAGCGTTGTCTTCTTATCTGGTTGTACTACCTGCTTACTTCCATGCAAAGAATCTGAGTGTATGGAATAATCTTTGATGTCTGAAACTGATGGAAGCACAAGAGTATATGCATGTTGCATTAGAGGTGCATGCAAAGTACTCTCCTTATGTGTAAGTAGAATAGAGGAGTCATCGTCAGAAAACTTAGTGAATTTATACAAACTTGACTTGTGATCCACCTCACCAATTGCAATGATGGAATTGTCATGCATGTCAATTACTGAAACTGAATCTGATGTAAATTCAACCTTTTTACCTTTTTGAGTGATCTGATAAATTGAGAGAAGATTCATAGAAAGATTTGGAACATACAAAACATTCTCAAAACTACCACTATGGAGTTCCACTCTCTCTTCTCCTGCTATTGCTACTGGAGTATCATCTCCCCATGAGAATAGGGGGTCTTGAGCATGGACTCAAAGAAGAGAAAACTTCCTCTTTCGCTGCCATATGATGGGATGCACCAGAATCTATAATCCATGAATCAGATGAGGAATTAATTGCAACCAAAGCATGATGATTACCTTTCGTAGGAGCATGATCTTCTTCCTTCTGCTTCTTGACTCCCTCTGGAATGAAGTTTCCAATGTTGCTATGTTGAAGTATCTATGCCATAAGATTGATTTGTTTCTTCATGCATGTGGATTCTTCATGATTCAGTTTATTGCAGTAAGTGCATTGATTTCCCTTCTTCTTCTACTTCGAATTTGAAGAGTCTTTGGAACCTGACGAATCGTTAAAGGGTTTGGAATATCCTTCCTTCTCGTTCTATTTCTCCTTCCCATTCTGTTTGGATGATCCTTTTCCATCATGCATGGTGAGTGCATGTTCTTTGGGATCCTTGATGAGGCCCATCTATATTATTTTTGTCTTCTCTTTTGTGAGAGACTCAATGAATTAAGCTAATGTAGGCATTTTCCAATTTGTTCCAAAAAGACATCTGCCAAAATTGAAATTGGAGACATATACAACGTATTTTGGTCCTAGCTTGGCCAAGATTGTTAGAATAAGTTGTTTCTCTTGTGTAGAATTATCAATACCATATTCTCCCAATATTAATAGCAAAGATTTAAATTTAATAAAAAAATCTTGTATATTATCAAAACTTTTAGGGTCTAAGGTATTCAACTCTACCTCAAGCATATGACCGCGCATCTCATCCTACTTTCCAAAAAGTCCTTCCAAGGTGTTCTAGATCTCATTTGGATTCTTGCATGCGGAAACATGAAACCATAGATAAGTGGATATTAACTCAAGAAGTATTCATGTGGCCTCATCCTTACGGTTCGCCCATCTAGTCTTCTCAAGCGCTGATGTAGGTTTTGTTTATGTCGCCATCGACAAATTATATAGTCCTTTTCTTTTGAGTTGGAATGCAGCCTTTTGATTCCATTCAAAATAGGTGTATGGTGTGAGTATTATCACCAGAATTGATTGAATAAGTTGCATCGCCTCCATCCCTGCTATTGATTCTGAAAAGATCCTGAAAACCCAGATCGTGGATTCTGAGATATGACAGACAGTTCTATGGTGACTATTGATATGATAAAACAACTATATCTCCTAAAATATGATGTGGGTTTTGGATATTTTTGGTGATCATGAGCATCCCTATGTTATACATCTCTGTTAAAAATTTCAGCTCGACCCAGATCACGGATTTCGAGATATGGCTATTTTACTACAGCAACCCAATTTTTTGGAGGGTTGCACAATCGTCGCACCCTAGAGAAGGATAAAGTGTGACGATGCTGAATCGTCGCACCCTAGTGAAGGACACAGTGCGACGATTATGAAAAATTGAATTGTATCAACCCGGATGAAGAACATAGTGTGACAACATCACACCTTGACTATGTATAGGCTACGACGATTGTGATTGTCGCACCCTTCGATAGGGATAGGCTGTCACGATTCCAATCATTGCACCTTTCGATAGGAAAAGGTCAGGACAATTGCGAAAACTATTTTTTCTCAAATCTGCACACGCTCTTCTCTGGTGTATCTGGGTTTCTCCAAGCAGCTCGGCTCTGATACCATGTCAGTGTTTCATGGAAACCTGCACAGGAGAGCTAGCTAAAGCATACACAAACAAAGCTTATCAATAAAAGGAAGAGAGATACACAATGAAGAATGAGAATCAATGTATATCATGATCTAATCAATGAGTGAGTGATCTTCACTCATATAGGCATTGACATCCTATAATTAGGAATCCATGCATAATAGTGATGGTCTAAAATTAGAAAGTCTAAACAGAACTAGTCAGTTAACTCCCACTGAACTAGTGTGCCGAAAATAGAAATTTCTCCAACAAGGAGAACATTGCACAGAGCTTCCAGGAAATCATAGATTTATATGACAGAAGTGCACAATTATGGACTCATCTACAGGAGGATGATAAAATACAGAACTTAGACAATAAAGAATAAGGAGTAAACATTGCAGTGAATGAATTGAAGCAAAAATAGAAGACAATGACAATACAAGATAGGTTGAGAAGCGTGCAGGAATCGAAAAATCTGCAGGCAGAATTGAAGAGTATAAAAGCAAAAAAATAGTTGAGTCTAGCTCAGTTGGAGCCACTATAAGAAGGTGCAGAGCATATGCTTATAGAGATTGATGCATCCAAGGTGCATATTGAAAAAATCATCTTGGAGACTGAAGTATTGTTTAATGAATGTATCATTGTGCAGACTATGGAGTATGTAACAGAGAAGAGTGAACAGGTCAAAGCTCGAGCTGAAGAGATTTTAGGCAAATTCCAAGAGTTGGAGAAGGCAGTAAAAGATATAAACACTGCATGAGTGGCTTGAGATGAGACATATGTGAGTGTTGGGGGATTTTTGGCACAAGATATTTTGGGGAACAACACATCAATTAAGAAAGCAGTTGAGAAAGGACCAGAAAAGGAGCATGCACCAGATATCAGGGAAAAGTAGCTCGAGGGAGTAGGAGAGTGATGAGGAAATGGTTGGATCGTGGACTAGATGTGTGGATGAAGTTAAAAAGTGGACAAACCTAATCCACTTAGGGTTAGGATTTTGGTCACTGATGTAAAGGATTTAACCCATTTTTTTAGTATAAATATGTATGGTAAGATCCAAGGAGATCATGTTGGTCTTGTGCTAGTGAGTATTTTTTGGTTGAGAGATGTGGAGCTAATGTAGATTCAATTTGGATTCAAAGTTATGGCATGTAAATAAGGGTCAATTCTCAAGATATGGAGCTTGGTGTGACACTGGTCAACCTCACCAAAACTTATCTTATCATATCATATGTAATGCGCGCAATGCAATGACTTAATGAAGATGAATAAAGAAGCAGATAATTCCATATCTTTGTGGACGTATCTCAGGGGGTGAGACACGGTAAAAAAAATGTGTTATTGTTTGGAATTTCTCTTTTATGTGTTGCAATGGTTTAGGATGAATGAATAAATGAATATAGTAGTAGTAAAATGTAGCACGCAATAGAATAGTTTTGATATTTACTGCAGAATGAATGTTAATGAATGAATATGATTGTAGAATGGTAGATTTGATATAGATGAGGTAGGAAGAATGTATAGCATCCCCATTAGCACCATCCCTTCCATGATTGTAGACATTTGGGTTATGCAGTCACCCATAATCCATCTCGGGTGAGACTTCATTGTGCACTATGTGTGTAGTTTTTTCTTCTGGTATCCAGAAGGGATGATGGTTTGTAGGGTTTTGTTGGAAATCTAAAGTAGAACCCGGTTCATCCCAAATAGTCCAACAAATATCAAAGAAAACATGTATAGAAAGAAAAGGAAAAGAAAAAGAGCCAAGAAGAAGTCAAAGGAAAGATGAAATATGAAGACAAGAAGAAATAAAAAGTGGATGAGAAGAAGAAAAGAGAATATGCATTGAAGAAGATTGTTGATGAGAGGAAGAAAAAGGGAAAAAAGGAATAAAAGGCTCAACATGATGCAGAATAAGAGAAGAAGGCTAAAGAGGAAAAAAAAATATTGGTCATGGAAGGAGAGCAAAGAAAAAAGAAAGAAGAAGAAGAGAAACACAAGGTTGTTGAGACTGAGGCAAAAAGGAAGGTCAATGAAGAAGCAGAAAAAGGAAAGATAGAGGAAATTGGATGAGGAAAAAAACATTCCAACAACCCCGACTATGGGCATAGTTGGCATACCTCATCAAGAATGTACCCATATAACGGCCATACTAGGAAATATTTCCTTCTCCTCATAGGTATAGAGAAGAGGTCAAGAAAAATGAAAAGAGGGGACAAAACTCTCATCCAGGAACCAACTAAAAGAACCATCTAATGGAGGGAAGGACTAGATCCTAAATATAATGCCATCCAGACCTCCTCTTCTCTTCATGCATTTGTAGGGGAAAATGCAATTCATGTGTATGAATTGTTTGTTGCACTAGATGCATCACAAGCCAAGGTATTTTAAATAAAATATGATTTGAAGAAAAGAAAAGAGAATACTATGGAAGAACTCAAAGAGGTGGTCATCTCAGTAGAGGAACAACAAAAAGAAGAGTTGGAGAAGGGAGTGCGGGATCATAATGATAAACTCAATGCAAAATTTGAAAAGAAGATCCAAATAGTTAAAACTATGCATAAGGGATAATTGGATGCCCTCAATATGGCACACTCTAAGGAGACGGAGCAATTGAAGAATAATCATGCACAAGAGCTAACCATCCTACAAACAAAACATGTGGAAACTAGCATGTTTATTAAGCAACTAGAACACAAAATTCAAGGGTTGGAATAGGATAAAGAAAGACTTGAGAAGACCCTAGAAGAAAATAAATCAGGCGCTCTCGTATTATAATCCCTAAATCCATAAGCCATAGTTGTTATTGAAGAGCTAAAATCAGTGCAAAATAAATGTTTTTGCATACTGAATGACATCCAGAGGGACATAGATGATCAGACAAGAGTTGAAGAACAAATGGAGAATATAAAATATGAAAAGGCCCAAGATTCCTTTGATATAATTATGGATTGGAAGAGTGTGTATAAGAACCCACCAAATACCCTTTCACTCTACACCACTAGATAAAAGATAAAAGATAAAGTCTTATTCGACACATGGAAGCCCCTGTTGGAAGACATCTGAAGTATTTAGAAGATAGTGACAAAGGAATACAAGAGGTTATGGAATGATTCTGATGAGCTCCTAGAGTAATTCGAAATGGGCATCATGCCCAACATTGATGATGCAGCCCCAAGTGAACTGATAATAGAAGAAGTAGAGAAAAAGAGGGAAGCCAATCATAAGGTTATTGAGCAACTTACAGAAGCTAATAAAGGGGTCTTAAATGAATATTTGATGAAGACAATAAATCTAATCACATTGGCCAACAATTGCATCAAGAAGACCAAGAAAGAATTGAAGTTGTAAGTTACAACCAAGATATGTGATGGCGAATTGAACCTACAGAAAATGCAGTTAAGTAAGTTGGAAAATATTATGGAATACTATGTGCTTTGGAAAGAATACGTAGATCAAATGGAATTGTAAGGGATCTCATAATTGTCTCAATTTTTGTAACTAATCTTTCTTATTTTGAACATTCTCACTTGTATCAATTCAAATGTGGAATGTGTAACGATGAGTTTGAACTGACTTATGAAATCATGACAATTTCATAATGTAAACAATCCCTCTTGTTTATTAAAAAGGGAATTGTGAATGAGAAAGGACTTTTGTTCTATTGTACATTAGAACAATACTTTTACTGAATGAATGAATAAATCAAGAGGCATATTGGAGCATTATGACTCAAATATGTGTGTTTAAGACTTTTCTTTATGCATCTATCTATTGTGTGAATGTCATTGGACTTAGTTGTATGAATTTTGTCTTCAATATGTTCTTGATATTTATGCTATCATGGATTTCCTTATGGGTACATAAACAATGTCAAGGGTATAATATGGAATTATTTGTCATTGTGTTTGTTTTCATTGTCATATTCACTTGTTATTTTCATAAACAAATTTTTTATGTTGTTGGTAACAACATCTTTTTTATGTGCTCATACTCTTTAGTTCACTCCTAATCATGATAGGTTATATCAGTATAGAATGAATTTAGAATAGTTTTATACATCATTAGTTTGATTTTATTTCAGATTTTAATTCATCTGAGAACATTATGTTCTCATATTCATACTAGAAAATATTTTAGAGTGGAAACTAGGCCCACGTGCTAGTTGGAAATGCTACACCAAATGAGAGTAGGTCTAATTGGGACCTATCATCGAGCGTTCTCCATTACCTGATTGACAAGCCATTTGAACCCATCAACACTAGGAGAACATATCACTATGTGTTTGGAAGCATAGTGTACCATTTTTAAGTTCATGTGTCATTTGAGGTGTAAGATATAGGAGTTGGTATACCATGGGGGAGGCATCCAAGAACAATCAAGCATATAGCATTGTGAGGTGAGATCATCATGTAATTGAGGGAGAATAAGAATGAAAGCACAAATATTTTTCTTTTAAAGGTATGATCATTGATACTAATCAAAACTAAAACACCGTACCCGAGAAAGGGTGGCTTTGTTACTAGTTTCCCATATGAGGGGAAACATTTGGCTCCAACTTGGGGACATGCACTCTTAGAATAAGGTGTTGAGATTTGGATACCTTGGAAAGTGGTCCCCGTGTGTTTATGAGTCTCTAAACACAAAGGGGGAGACTATTACCCTTGTACTTTACTTTATCATTCTAATTTCACTTTGACTTAGGAGATTTAAGTCAAAAGTGAAATATGTCACTTAAGTCATTAAAGTGACAATTAATTCACAAAGTGGGTGAATTAATAGACATAAAGAAAACTAAGGAAAGTGGGTTTCCTAAGTGAGATTTAGGGATTGAATCTCACCCATTGATTATACTTGGCTATATTGGATCTAGGCCATTGATATTTTAGGGTTTGGCCAAAGGAGGCTAAAGGATGGTATAGTGCATTTATGAGACTCACTCTTCACTTGTGAGAAGAGAAGGAGAGCTTGGGTGCATTTCTTGAGGAGAGAAAGGAACACTTTTTTGAGGGTTTTTCTATTGAGTGAGGGAAGGCGCATTTTCTTGGAGGAGGTGCTTCCATGGAGGAGGAGGCACATATATGACCATGGGCACATTCTAGTCTTGAGGGCACACTTGGAGGAGGACAGGCACACATCCTTGAGGAGGGCACACTTCATACATGAGAGGATTTGTGTTGGAGGAGTGGCACACTTGTGAAGGGAGAGCCTTAGTGAGGAACTAAGGGTGCACTTACTTAGAGGAAGAATTTGCTAGAGGAGAGGGGCACCAAAGCTAGGTGCACACCAAGCCATGGAGCAGGGCGCACTTGTGTAGAGGGAACAATATTCAAGGGAGAATAGCAAGGGTTTCTCAAAGATTCAAGTGGGTAAAGGCAAGGTCAAGGCATCTCAAGATGTAAAGGCAAAGTCTCAAAGCAAAGGCATCAGTATAAATACAAAGGAAAGCAAAGGAAGAAAGGCACACCAAGGAAAGGGGCTCCTTACTTCACAAGGCTTGTGGGGAAGTCTTCAAGGAACTCCAAGGAATCCAAGAGTGGTTGTTATTGTACCAGGTTCAATTGTATATGTTTCCTATGTTGTACATTTTTCTTTGAGGCCTTCTATATATATCTGCTCCAAACTAGTTTTCCCCATGGGGGGGGGTTTCCGGGGTCATGTTGACCAAAAACATATGTGTCAATTTCATGCATACTTAGAAGTTTAGATCATCCTTTTAATGTTAAAATATCTAGACGTAGTGTTATTTGTTTGGATGTATATTGCATGTGCTAACATTGAGTAAAGAAAACACTTGCAAGGGCACCTCAAAAGGACACTTAACCATCAAGCTATTGAGCTAAAAGTTGGTGACTATTTGTTGTCCTAAAACACCAGCAAGGGATAGCCACGAAGTTGAAAATTAGAGCCAAACTAAGTTCAAAGACAGACCTTAGGTGGCAGCCTCATAGGACCTCAGAAAATCTACATGGTATCAGAGCCAATGGTGGCTTAGACTTCATGTTTTTTTAGCATTTTCGTGGACAGTTCAGGGCATATTTTAGACAGCTTGTTGACAGAAATTGTGGACAGCTTGTAGGCAAATTTGTTGGATAGTTCAGAGATGATTTTTTGACACTTGTGGACATCCTCTTTTCACACCTACATGGACAGGAGTGAGGTTGTATTTCACGACCTCTTTTCACACCTATATTTCTAGGAGTGAGGTCATTGTTCGCTTGCCTCTTTTCACACCTGTGTTGACAGGAGTAAGGCAACATTCCTTTGTAGTTGGAGCATCAGTTGGAGTGCATTTTGGCAGTCATTTCATCATCTCAGATGTGTGCAGAGGATAAGCTAGTTGAATCTAGTAACTGGTCGCCTTGGAAGGCAAGGATAGTCTTTGTCTTGGAGGACCTCGAACTATGGGATATAGTTGAGGCGTTTGTGGTTGTTCCTCCTACTACTGCTCCCATATTGTTAGCAGAGTTCAGGAAGAGGAAAAACAAGGCAAAGAGGACTATATGTGATTCAGTGAGGGATCACATCATTCCCTAGTTGACTGGGAAAGCTTGGGCATATGAGATGTGGGAATCTCTATGTAAGCTTTATCAGAGTTCTAATGAGAACCAGAAGATGGTTCTTCATGATCGACTGAGGGGAATTTACATTATCAAGGATGAGTCGGTTACTTATTTCCTTGGTCATTACACCCAGATCAGAGATGATCTTGGAGCTATCAAAGAGGTGGTGGAACCCAATTCTATGTTGAGGACAACCTTAAATATCTTTACCAAACCATGGGGTCCATTCATTTGAGGCCTTGTTTCTAGAGAGGTCATGCCCACATGGGAGAGGATGTGGGATGGCTTCATTCAAGAGGAGACTAGACGTGTGCCAAAGGCTTCTAGACAACATCAGCAGCATACAGTGCAGGGTGATGAGGATCATGCTCTTTGGACAAAGGGAAAGAAGAAGACCGACCGAGGAGGTCGGTAGGGTCCCAAGTTTAGGGCCCCACCACGCGGAGGAGAAAGCAGTGATGGAAAAAAGAGAGACATGATCACAGTGAGATAATTTTCTTATGGAGAGATGGGTCACTATGAAGGACAATGTCCCAATAAGAAGAAGAAGAAGCAACATGATGTTTCAACAACAACAACATAGGAGCTTGAGTTTGATACACAATTTGCAAGAGAGTGTGCATTCACTAGTTCTTTTTTTGTTGTTACACCATCCAGCATCAGATGGGGAGACATAGTAGAGGAGGACCTACTGACTCATAGAAGTGATTCATAGGGAGCTTAGACTCAGGTTTCGAGTACACCATCTTCAAAGGGGGTGACTGGTCTACCCAGGAAAACTTCAGTTTCAAAGTTGCCAAGACAGAGGGTTGGTGAAGGGGCTTCAGAGAATCAGAGATTGATGAGGAGGAATGACAGGGCACCATGGAGGCTTAAGCCTCACTTTCCTACAAAGATAGGCAAATCAAGTTCTGGATCCACTTTAGGTGGAAGCTACTTGGTGAGAGGCCAAGTTGAGGATCTTGGTGAGATGCCAAGATCCGGGTACTCTTGGTGAGATACCAAGAGGGGGAGACTCTTGGTGATATGCCAAGAGAGTGAATGTTGGTGAGATGCCAAGAGTAGTTATCATTGGTGAGATGCTAGGAGGTAGATATCCTTGGTGGGAGACCAAGGTGGAGATTGTTGGTTTGATACCAAGATCTAGGTGATCTTGGATAGGTGGAGAGACACTTCCATCTATAGATCACACAGATTGAGCATATCTATGGCAGATACTACTTTCATTGGTTAGGGTACAACCATACTCATCAAGTTTATGTCAGGAGGCAACCATGTCCACTATAGGAATGATATTGGTGGTGACAGGCACTTTCCTCGGTAAGAGGGAGTGTTGAGATTTGGGTACCTTGGAAAGTGGTCCCCATGTGTTTATGAGTCTCTAAACACAAAGGGGGAGACTACTACCCTTGTACTTTACTTTATGATTCTAATTTCACTTTGACTTAGGAGATTTAATTCAAAAGTGAAATATGTCACTTAAGTCATTATAGTGACAATTAATTCACAAAGTGGGTGAATTAATAGACATAAAGAAAACTAAGGAAAGTGGGTTTCCTAAGTGAGATTTAGGGATTGAATCTCACCCATTGATTAGACTTGGCTAGATTAGATCTAGGCCATTGATATTTTAGGGTTTGGCCAAAGGAGGCTAAAGGAGGGTATATTGCATTTATGAGACTCATTCTTCACTTGTAAGAAGAGGAGAAGAGGAGGAGAGCTTGGGAGCATTTCTTGAGGAGAGGAAGGCACACTTGTTTGAGGGTTTATCTATTGAATGAGGGAAGGAACATTTTCTTGGAGGAGGTGCTTCCATGGAGGAGGAGACACATATATGAGCATGGGCACATTATATTCTTGAGGGAGCACTTGGAGGAGGAGAGGCACACATACTTGAGGAGGGAACACTTCATACATGAGAAGAGTTGTGTTGGAGGAGTGGTGCACTTGTGAAGGGAGAGCCTTAGTGAGGAACTAAGGGCACACTTACTTAGAGGAAGCATTTGCTAGAGGAGGGGTGCACCAAAGCTAGGTGTGCACCAAGCCATGGAGGAGGGTGAACTTGTGTAGAGGGCACAAGATTCAAGGGAGAATAGCAAGGGTTTCTCAAAGATTCAAGTGGGTAAAGGCAAGGTCAAGGCATATCAAGAGGTAAAGGCAAAGGCATCAGGATAAAGACAAAGGAATGCAAAGGAAGAAATTCACACCAAGGAAAGGGGCGCCCTACTTCACAAGGCTTATGGGGAAGACTTCAAGGAACTCCAAGGCATCCGAGAGTGGTTTATATTGTACCAGGTTCACTTGTGTATGTTTCATGTGTTATACATTTTTCTTTGGAGCCTTCTATATATATCTTCTCCAAACTGGTTTTCCCCATGGGGGGGGGGGGGGGGGGGGGCAGTTCGAGGGTCATGTTGACCAAAAACATATGTGTCAATTTCATGCATGGTTAGAAGTGTAGATCAACATTTTAAAGTTAAAATATCTAGAGGTAGTGTTATTTTTTTTGATGTATATTGCATGTTCTAACATTAAGTAAAGAAAACACTTGCAAGGTCACCTTAAAAGGACACTTAACCATCCAAATATTGAGTTAAAAGTTGGTGACTATTTTTTGTCCCAAAACAGTAGCAAGGGATAGCCACAGAGTTGAAACTTAGATCCAAACTAAGGTCAAAGAAAAACCTTATTTGGCAGCCTCATAGGACCTCAGAAAATATACATAAGGGTGTATGTGAACTCCAGGTTCTCCTTCAAACCTATGATCTACACAAATACTTTCCCCAAATATTAACTACAAAAGAACATGGTGATTTTACCACCTTGGAAATCACTACATAAACCAAAACTTTGTAGGAAATCAAAATTTTTCTAGGTCTAAGTGAAATCATGTAAATGAAACACACCATTAATTTAAGAAAAATGTATGAGAAAGAAGTAATTATTCTAAGGAAATTAAAGTAATGGATGAAAAGAAAAGCATACAAGTAATTATTATAAGGAAAAGAAAGTAATGCATAGAGAGAAAACATACAAGCATCCTAAACTATTTCTCAAAGAGATTATTCTTCCTACAAGCTACCCTGGCACTAGGTGCCATCAAAATAGTAGTGCTTTAGGGCTTTCCCATTCATAGAAAATGGTAGCTTTTCCATGTCAAGGTGACTAAGATGGAAAGAATTAGTCCCAACTATACTTTGTACTCGGTAAGGACCTCTTCGTAGTGAATAAAACTTGCCATTCTTCCTAGGATTTTCTCTATGCTTATCCCACATCAACACTAAATCCCTTCATTGAAGATATTTTTGCCCAACCTTCTTATCAAACACCTTCTTAATTTTTCCTTGATTTTCCACAAGATGGTCAAAAGATTTCCTTCTATTCTTATCCAATTATATAAGTTGATTTATCCTTGCTTGAAATAATTCTTTCTCATTAGTGAAGTGTTAATGTAATTGGTATATAGGGATCTTCAATTGGATAGGCAAAGTAACATCAATCCCATATACTAATTCGAACGAGATTCATCCCATGGACTATTTTTTCGTGATTCTATCTACCCATATAGCATACTTAATCTTACTATCCAAATTCTTCTTCTTGTCCTCCACAATATTCTTGGTGATGACCATCAAGTTCTTGTTACTTGACTCAACAAGGCCATTCCCTTGTGGGTAATAATTAGATGTGTGGGATAGAACAATGCCATCTTTGAAACAATAATAGGACAAGTCATGTAAGATAAATGCCTTGGATTTTTTTTTAGTGATCTTACCTGGGACACCAAATCAAGAGATGATTCTATCTCCCAAAAAATCCTTCAATGCATTATCTGTTTCTCTCTTAGTTGGAATAGTTTCAACCCATCTTGTGAAATAATCAACGACTTTGAGGACCCATTTGAAACCATTACAAGAGGTTTCTTTCAATTCATCAATGAATTCAAGGCCCCACTATTATAACAATGCCTCTACAACAACTATTTTCATAGGTAGGGCTACCAAATGTTGTTTTCTAGTAAACAGTTGGCATTGTTGGCATGATTTGGACATCCTAGAAAATGGTAGGCCAATAGTATCCCACCCTTAATATCTTGTGATTTGTGGTTTGGGAAGCATTATGACCCCCACAAAATCCCTTATGCAAATCTTCCATTAACCTCTTGGCCTTTGCATCATCAAGACATCTAAGAGCAAAGCCATCAATATTCCTCTAACCATGGCCACCTTGAATGATGCAATACTTAGAAGATTTTAACCTCACGAACATTCTCTTATGATAAAAAAAGGTGGTTAGGACATATCAAATGTTTCAAGTAATAAATGATGTCTATGTACCACTCATTTTTTTCTAAGTTTTCCAACACATCATTCACCATATTAATGCCCAATTCCTTTTCATTTCCTTCAGCAAGTAACTTAGCAAGACCCTGACCCTTCACCAATTTAGTTGGTTTGATCTCCAAATAATACTATTGGATTCTAGATACCCATTTACTATGTACTACAAGAAAATCCTGTTGAGAAATGATATCTTTCATACCAACATGTGAGACATAAGTGGTGATATTGGAGTATCCCACATAAGGCCATAAATGTTTCAAATATTGCATTAAGGCATAGGATTGTTTCTCCATTATGTTATAGTTCAATTTATAATCCCTTAGTTCTTGACTCATAAATTATATAGGTTTCTCTTGATTATTATCATTCTTTTTCAAAATGACTCTATCTATCATTTCTTTTTAGGCAAAGGAAAAAATTGAAACTCCCTTGAATAGTTAGGACTAACTAAGACCGGTGCCACACCTATAGCATTCTTAATCAACTTGAAGGCATGTCTAGAGTGGTAATCCCATTTTAACCCTTTTTATTTATTCAAAATATTAGATATTGGCTTCATGATCTCAACAAAAATTGGGATAAACCTTCTAATGTTCCAAAGAAATATTGCATACAATTTTTGGTCTTAGGTGAAGGGGATTTTCTGGATGGCTTCAATTCTAGTTGGGTCAATCTTGACCCCCTCATTAGATATTACATGTCCTAGAAACTTCCCTTCATCCACACCAAAGATTGATTTTTTAGGACTTAAGCATATGCCATATTTTCTACAAATGTCAAAAATTTGTCTCGAATGGTGAATGCAATCCTTTCTATCCTTAGAGAATACCATGAAATCATTTTGGTAGATATCTATGATTTTTCCAATTAAGTCCCTAAAAGCATAGTCCATATATATTTGTAAAGTAGAGAATGAAAACATTAACCAAATGGCATTCTAATATACTCGTATGTTCCCCAAGGAGTCACAAATACAAACTTGCTCATATCCTCTTCCTTCACCAAAATTTGATTATAGTCTGAAAACCCATCAAGCATGGAAAACATGCCTACACCTATGATTCTTTGTAACAAGTTCTCCATATTTGTAAAAGGATAATTTTCTTTTTGGGACAATTAGTTGAGATTTATAAAGTCAAAACAAAGCCTTATCTCACCATTTTTCTTCCTCACAACTACCAAGTTTGCAAGCCAAGAAGAGTGTCTAGTTGGGGAAATGATTTTGGCTGCAAGAATTTTCTCTAACTCTTTTTGGATCAAGGGAAGGATATTGGTATTAATATTTCTAATATTTTTTTTAAAAGGATTAGCATCTTCCTTAAGTGGGATGGTATGTTGGATGATATCCCCTTTGTAATCCTTTGTTCATCATATGACCAAGAAAACAAATCCTGATATTCCCTTAAATTAATTGTTCTATTTGTTTCCTTTCCTTCTTGGAAGTACCCTTTCCAATATTTGTCAAATTGGGACTAACCTCAATGTAATATACCAAATATAAAATGTATGCATAACATAAATAAAATGCTAGTAATGACAGAATAACAACAATATAACCAGAACATTCACCACAATAACACTGAAATGATATAAGAATAACAACAGAAATAACACTTTGAATCTGAAAGCAATGTTCATGGGCCTCTTCGAGGGGGCAACCTCCAGTTGAGCAGAGCTCTATTACAATAATATCCAAGGTAGGGTTCTCATACCCTCGACTCCTATTTATACTAAAAAGAATCATCTAGAGGAAGATCCTTCTAGAAGCAAAAGCTTCTATTAGGTCTTCTTACATCCACCTTATTCTATTTTATTGAAAGGCCTTATTGTTCTACCTATTTGCTGGTTAGGACCCTAATATGTCTGCCCCCTTAAAAATAGCCTTGTCCTCAAGGCTTGAGATGAGAAAATTGTTGCAGAATGGTAGCTAGTTCCCAAGTGGCGTCTATTAGAGTTGTATCTTTCCACTGGACTAACACTTCCTTGATGGTTCTCTGACGTAGGTAATGCTCACATTGGTCCAAAACTACTTCTAGTTGTAGCCAAATGGATCCTTCTTCAGCTAACTCTGGAAGGTTGGTTTGAATTTGGCACTTAGCTCCAATCACCTTCTTCAATCATGAAACATGAAAAACAGGATGTAGCTTCAAATGGTTTGGCAAAGCTAACTGATAGGCAACTTGTCCCACATGCTTGAGCATGGTATAAGGACCATAAAATTTGGGTGCTAGCTTATGAAAATGCTCGGCCTTGAGGGAAGATTGCTTGTAAGGTTGCAGTCGAAGAAACACATGATCCCCTTCAGCAAATTGACGTTCAGAACGACCTTGATCTGCTTGTTGCTTCATGCAATTTTGTGCCATGACCAAATTCCCTTTGAGGGTATGGAGAATGGCCTCTCGAGATGTAAGTGTTAGGTCAACCGCCTGGACCTTTGAGGCACCCGGTAAGTATGAGAGAACTGAAGGTGGCTTTTGTCCATATATTGCTTCAAAAGGAGTCATGCATGTAGTTGTATGGTATGAAGTGTTGTACCACCATTCATCTAGGGGTAACCATTGAGCCCACTAATTTTGCTTTTCCGAGGCAAAACACCTCAAATATGTTTCCAAACACTTGTTGACAACTTCCGTTTGGCCATCAGTCTGGGGATGATAAGTTGTGCTGAGATACAATTATGTGCCTTGTATCTTGAACAGTTCTTGCCAAAAATTACTTGTGAAAGTTGGGTCATGACCAGAAACAATAGAGTGTGGCATGCCATGAAGCTTGAAGACTTGATCCATGAAGATTTGAGCCACCGTGGATGTTGTAAACGGGTGTTGAAGGGCGTAGAAATGAGCGTACTTGGAAAGGCGATCAACAACCACCATGATGACAGATTTGTTTCCCCATTTGGGTAAGCTAGTAATAAAATCCATAGAGATATCCTTCCAAATAGTAGGTGGAATCGGTAATGGTTGTAGTGTGCCCGGCGATTTGACTATTTCTCCCTTGTTGCATTGACACATGTCACAGTTAGCTACAAAATTATGAATGTCATGTTTCATCCCATCCCCAAAAAAGGAACATTTGACCCTGTCATAGGTTTTGGTGAACCTTGAGTGCCCTGCTGTGGGTGTAGCATGAAGCTCAGAAAGTACCATGGATTTAAGCTTTGATTGTTTACTTAAATACAAACGACCTTTGTATCAAAGTTCCTCATGGAGCCAAGCGTACCCTGGGGAAGCTAGAGCATTGGACTGCAATTGTTGGATCAACTATGAACTTTTGGGGTTTTGTAGCCATTCCTAGTGAACGGCTTGGAGCCAATCTGGTACAATGAATGAAAGAGAAAAAAGGGATCCTTCATCTTCACATTTTTGAGAAAGTTCATCCGCAACCACATTGTCTTTGCCTTTCTTATAAATGATCTCATAATCATATCCAAAGAGTTTAGTCACCCATTTTTGTTGTTCTAGGGAGGAAATGCGTTGTTCCATAAAATACTTGAGGCTTTGATGGTCTTTCCTAATTTGGAACCGTTGCCCCAATAGATAAGGATGTCATAGATCCACGACATGTAGAATAGCCAACATTTCCTTTTCATAGATGGATTTGCCCAGATTTCTTTCAGATAGTTGCTCGCTGGTAAAGGCCAAAGGTCGACCCTCTTACATAAGGACAGCACCAATTCCTTTCCCTGAGGCATCACATTCCAACACAAAGGTCTTTGTGAAATCAGGAAAGGCGAGGACAAGAGTGGTGCACATGGCCATCTTCAAGGTTTGAAAATCTTGAGCAGTGACTGGAGTCCAAGTGAAAGAGTTCTTTTTTAGGAGAGCAGTGAGAGGTGATGCAATCTTCCCATAATTCTTAACAAACTTGTGATAATACCCTGTTAAGCCTAGAAATCCATGCAAGCTCTTAAGAGTATTTGGGTGAGGCCAGTCTTGCATAGATTCAATCTTTTTAGGATCCACCTTGACGCCATCTTTGCCAACCAGATGACCCAAGTATTCTACTTCTGAGGTGCCAAAAGCACATTTAGACTGTTTCAGAAAAAGTTGGTGCTGAGAGAGTAGATGGAGAACTCGATCCACATGAGCAAGATGGTCTGTCCAGGTTTTGCTGTAGATGAGGATATCATCAAAGAAAACTAAGACAAAATGGCGGAGAAAAGGACAGAAGACATGATTCATGAGGCTTTGTGTTAAGCCCTAATATTGGCTCATTACCCCTTAATTGGGGCATATTAGATTAGTAATGTTATTTATTACCCCTTAATTGGGGCATATTATATTAGTAATTTTATTTTATTTATGTCGGCTTTAGGCCATTAGTTGTAATTATACCTCC
>ML778996.1:930269-942268 GCA_009831015.1 Picea engelmannii
GTAATGTTATTTTATTTATGTCGGCTTTAGGCCATTAGTTGTAATTATACCTCCTAGTCTCCTATATATACCAAGGAGACATTTTCATTTTGAATCATCTTGCACTTGAACATTTAAGTGGGGTAAAAGGAGGTTGCCCCCTTAAAGAGGCTTATTATCTGAAATTATCTCTTTTTCAAGGCATTGAGTACTTTTCCTGAGATTTTTCTATGCTATATTGATGTTTGGTTCTTAACACTTTGGAAGGTGGAAGGGGCATTACACAAGCCAAAGGGCATGGCCAAAAACTCATAGTGACCCTCATGAGTTCTAAAGGCAGTCTTGTGAATATCTGCCTCTTTCATACATATTTGGTGGTAGCCCGAATGAAGATCCAGTTTAGTGAAGAATTGGACGCCACTCAATTCATCCAGGAGGTCATCAATGACAGGAATGGGGAATTTGTCTTTGATGGTAAGTTTGTTGAGGGCACGAAATTCGGGACACATTCGCCAAGAACCTTCTTTCTTCAGGACCATGACCATAAGAGATGAATAGGGGCTCATACTAGGGCAGATAACGCCTGCATTAAGGAGTTCCTGGACCATTTTCTCAATTTCATTTTTTGGGGAAAAGGGGTGATGATACGGACAGATATTGGGAGGAAGGCTTCCTGGTACAAGGGGAATGGAATGATCATGAACACCACGGAAAGGAGGGAGGCCTTGGGGAGTGGAAAAGACCAATTGATGTTTAGAAATGATGGCTTGGAGGTCTTGCGGTATAGAAGGTGTCGTTGTTGCTTGTATGGCATGGAGTTGGGCGATAACACCAGAATGACCCTTTTTGAGAAAATTTTCCATGCGATGGGAACTAATGATCTCAGGTGAACCCGTGGTGATGCCTTGGAACTTATATTGGTGGCCCTCTTGGTCAAATTGCATGGTTAAGTCTTTAAAATCCATGAGAATGGGACCCAAAGTCCTTAGCCAGTCTGCACGCAGCACAATGTCACAACCTCCCATGTCGATAGAAAGCATATGGGATTTTAGGTGGTAGTCACCAATTTGGAGACGCACATTTTCACAATGCCCTCGACATTTCATGGAACCACCATTGGCAATCATGATTTGGAAATTATTGATGGCATGGATGTAGCAATGAGATTCTTGGGCAATGCGACGATGAATAAAATTATGGGTGCCGCCACTATCAACCAGAATGATGACCTTTCGATGCTTGATGTAACCGATTAGCTTGAGGGTTTGGGGAGTGGAGAAGCCAGTGAGAGAATTGAGGGAAATGATTGATTCTACTTCAGGAGGGTCTAAGGGAAGGGTTATGTCAGTGGATTTAGCTGATTCAGACATAGAGGGAGTTTCTTCATCTTATTCTGAAATCTCCTTGAAGATGGCTATAAAAATATTTTGTTATTTACACTTATGGTCCAGGAAATATTTGTTATCACAGTTATAACAAAGGCCTTTGAGTTGGCATTCATCCATTTTAGCCCGGGTCAATTTTTGGATCTTTAGTGGAGCAGAGGGAGTAGTGGGATTTACTGGTTTAGGGAAAGGGATGAAGGAGGGTTTGTGGTTTTGAGAAGATACAACATGTTTTTCTTCTTTAGCTCTTTTGGTGGCCTCTACCCAACTCTCAGGCCGAGCCATGAGGACATGGGTCCGAATTTCATCATTGAGGCCGTTGATAAAACACTCTCGGAAAAAGGCATCAGACATGCCCTCTGTTCTAAAAGTCGGGCGCTCAAAGGAAGCTATAAAGTCTTCCACTATTCCTAATTGTTTTAGCTTTGTCAAATGGCCCAAATGGTTGGTGTTAGTGTCAAAGCATTCATAAAGCTCTGCCACAAATTGTGTCCAAGCAATATACCCTTGATGAGAATTTTTTTCTCCATTGCACCATTGCCAACATTCTTCATCTAGATGGAGAACACCATACTGGAGTTTGGCCAAGTCATCCATAATGTTGTATAAAGAGAAGTAATGTTCCATTTGGGTTACCCAACCAGTGGGGTCCGAGCCATCAAATTTGGTCACATCCACCTGTGGAAGGCATAGGTCACGTTGAAAGTGATGGTTCTGCAAGGTATGGGAATGAGAGGAATGGTCACCTTTAGTATGTGGGGGTGAGAAAGAGGAAGGGTTATCTGTAGGGATATGCAGTTTGGTGCAGAGTGCCGAAAAGACTGATTCAATTTGGGTGGTGAGGCCTTGTTTGATTTCGCCCATTGAGGACTTCATGGTTGTATTGATGGTGGTGACATTGGCACTGAGTTGTTTCACTTCTTGTTGGGTCTCAATGAGACCAGACTGCAATGTGTTGAAGCGAGCTTCCAAGTCTTGGCTACAAGTATCGGCCATGAGGATGGGGGAACTGAAAAGGGGTGGGTGGGTTAAAATATTTTTGCCGGAAAAATGATATGGATGAATGTGATAAGGGCGAAGAGATGAATCCAATGGAATAGGTTTGAAATAATGGTGAAAAAAATTCCAGAATTTTTTTTTTTTTTAACATCCGATCTGAAGAATACTACAGAGAGGAAATGTCAAAATGCTTAACCAGAAATAAATGTGTATTTACTTGGCAACCCGAACACAGTTGCGTGGAAATAGATCTTGTATGTTTTAATTTGTTTATGTTTCTGTCCCCAAGGGTTAGGTATTCAAGGGTTCTACAGACAAGGGTTTGCCTTGTGCTATAGCTCTCTGATATACGTGTGTGGTCCAACAGTAGTACTCGGCCCAATATCTCAGGTCACTAACTAAGGAGGATAGACCATACCCTTAGCCGTACTACCCGACTACCCAGGTACTAGAGAGTATCTTCCCGAGTGTTGTTCTCGGTGACATTATAGCAATCAGGCGGCCAATCGGTTTATCTAAAGAGGGCTTCAAATAATCTAGGTCGATCCATACACAAGTGTTGTTTGATGCGCTACCACTCGGAGGGGTACCAACAGGGGTTACAAGGGTGGCCAACAAATGTGCGCTTAAGTACCACTTGTATTTCCTGCGTGTAACGATAGATATCTATGGCTTAAAGACGTCGAAATACGTCTCTACCCTGAAAAAAATTTAACCCACACTTTTTGCCGAGGAAAGTACTCTGATACCACTTGTAATATACCAAATATAAAATGTATGCAGAACATAAATAAAATGCTAGTAATGGCAGATTAACAACAATATAACCAGAACATTCACCATAATAACACTAAAATGATATAAGAATAACAATAGAAATAACACTTTGAATTTGAAAGCAATGTTCATGGGCCTCTTCGAGGGGGAAACCTCCAGTTGAGCAGAGCTCTATTACAATAATATCCAAGCTATGGTTCTCATACCCTCGACTCCTATTTATACTAAAAAGAAGCATCTAGAGGAAGAACCTTCTAGAAGCGGAAGCTTCTATTAGGTCTTCTTACATCTGCCTTATTCTATTTTATTAAAAGGCCTTATTAATATTGACCTTTATTACATCCGAATATATTGTTCTACCTATGTGTGGGTTAGGACCATAACACTCAAAACCAATGTTGATCTCCACAAGCTCCTCTAGTTTGGTTTGCTCCAATTTTTTCTTATGCATGTCATTCCTATCAAAAAAATTATCTAAGGGGACCAAACCTTGTGAAACTCTATTATTTCGTGTCAAATCTTCCACTTCACAGATTTCATTAAGGTCATCCCAATCAACCTTATTATTAATGAACTCTCCCTCGTTGGTCAAAAAAATTTCCACTCGTTCATCATCATTAAACACTTTCCAATAATCATAATTATCTAGGACAAATGGACTATAAAGAAAATTCATTTTAATCTCTCCAAATGTGGTAATGTCAATTGATTGTATAGAGGAAACATTTGCAGAAGACACATCAACTAAATCGTTCTATTCTCTTGGGATAATGTTGATGGAGGGAGCGTCAAAATGGTTAATAAGATCTATCATTTCTCGCCTATACCTCTTCAAGCTCTCATTTTTTGTGGAATAGATTTTTTTGACTTGAAAAATTATAAGCTCATAATCCCCAAAGGCTTCCAAAAACTTGATACCCATCTCATTGGCCAAATCAAGTCCTAGTAGTAAGTCTTCATATTCGACAACATTTTTTGTAGCCTCAAACTCCAATCTATAGGAAAAACTCAAAGTATCTAGTTGAGGATAAATGCAGACAACACCCACTCCATTATTTGATTGATATTGGGCTCCATCAATATACATGATCCAAATTTCATCTTCAATCCCCTTAGTTTTTTCTTCCTTAACTTTAGGGGCTAAGGAGTGTGAACGAATTGCATAATTACCCATGTCATCATCTATTGTGCACATAAACTCACTCATGGGTTCCTTAGGGTCTTACACATGGTACATCCTAAACTGCTCCCTATACAAAGTTACAAATGTGCCTTCATGAGTAGGGATGGTAGCATAAGAAAGGTCCATTTGTAATGACCCCCCCAAGTCAACAAAACAATTCATAGATAAGGGAATTCCCCAAGAATATGGGATATCTATGACAAAAACATCCATTAAGATTGCAATATTTGGATACACAACCAATTTCACCACCAAGTTTTTAATTATGCCAAACACTTTTACTTCCTTAGTATCCATGGCACAAATATTTCTATATGGCCTAGTTGTCTTGAGGCTTAACTATTGCATTGCCTTTAATGGAATGACATTTGTTAATTCCATTGAATCCAACATTCAATTGTGTAACAACAAGTTATTCACATGTAATGATATGTATAAGGGGTCATTTTTACCATTTGAACATCCTCGATCAATTATTTGCAACATTATTGGTGCATATTCAGAAGAATCCTCATTAACTTTTACCAAATTTGAATATTATTTCAATCTTCTCTCTTTGTGATGGAATCTTCATAAGTTCTAGAAAGGGAACTTCTATGTCGAACTTTGCAAGGTAAGTATCCAAGTCAATATTGATATCTTCATAAGTATCCTTGGATAAGCTTGAAGTTGAAGCACCACATGAATTTCTTCCTGGTTGAATTGGTTGATTTTCCTTTAGGTTTACTTGAGGTTGTAGACTTGGAGAAATTTGGGGGTTTTGAATTGGAGCACTTTGGGGTTCTTATTGGACTTGTTTACCCCTACATTGATATTTGACCCAATCCTTCTCTCAAATTCTCCTCTTAATCTCCTCTTGGGATGGTTTGGGTGCTAAGGCCCTAGAAATGGTAGATAAATTAAGACATTTTTCCTTCACTCCTTTCATTTTATCATCATAAAAATTAAAGACAATATTGATCATATCAGGCCATTCAGACACATAGTTGTTGAAATCATTTGATCCATCCTTGGTGGATTCAACTTCTAGTTTAAATGCTTCTTTGGAAACCAAGGAAGTGTCTTGGTCATGTGGTTTCTCACAAGGATTACACCATGGTAAAAAAAATTGATCAACCACATTATTAGCATTCAATGGAGTATGAACCCTTTGGTTTTGGTTGTTTTGAGGAGGCCTAGGATTTTCCCAACCATTGTTACCCCTTGGTTGATATATGTTTTGTTGGTTTTGTCTTTCCAATTAGACAATCTTATTTTTCATGGATTCATTTTGTTGTTGAAATACTTTATTTTGTTTGGAAAATTTTGTTTCCATGCGCTTCATTGCATTTGAAAAAAAATGCATCATATCAGGGGTTAGGTCAGTGATGTTGTTTACCCATTTTTTTGGATCACTTCTACTTCTAGAGGAGCTTGCTTGGTTGTACCTTCCAGTTGCAGACATGTTCTTTTCAACTTTGATGGCAAACTCTTGTGCAACTATAAGATTTCGGGGATATAGTTACCTCAAATGAAATCCTAACTCCCCATAAAATGAATTTAGATAGTATATGAGGATTGCTTGTTTAGGGGGTTTGATATTTTGATGGAGTTTGTGGATAATTTGATTACACATTTTGATTTTATCATTATCATTTATTTTAGCTATGCTAAGGGAAGTCAACAGATGTATATTTGTCCTTCTTCTCCCCCCATTTTTCCATAAAGACATTTTGCATTTGGGCAAGTGTACTAATGTTGTTTGCAGGAAATTTAATAAACCAATCCATTGCGTCATTTTCTAACGAAAGTGAAAACGATATCATCTTTATATATTCATGAGTATTCATCCTTGGAGTTCTTAATATCATGTTATTAAAGGTTCCCCAATGATAATTTGTAGATACAACATTGTTCCCTTGGAAAGTGGGCAACTTATCATAATCCTTTTTAGGAATGTTATGGGGATACCCTTGGATATTTGTGAAACTAAATGGCCTATTAAACTCATCCATCCAATCAGCCATTATGCCTGGAGTGGTTTGCAAAATTTTCCCAAAAGTAGAAGATCCTAAGTTGCTTGAATTCTTATACATATGGACTTGTTGGTGAAAACACCTCTTAGGTTCTGGGATCAAACGAAGAGTACCTTGAGAAGATGTTATTTTAGAATATACCCTACGCAAAGGTTCACCTTTTGGGGTCACTAGATAAGATCAATGTTGATTATAAATTTATCTGAATCTTATCAAATTGAATCTTGAAAATCGTAACTCGTGGAAATGGATTTTATCCCTGGAAATGATGTCAAAATTTTACTGCTCAAACTCTTGCTAGATGGGAAAGTCCTAATCACAATGGCAGAGCCTAGATGAAACTACTAGGCAAGCCACCCATTGTCACCTTAGTGGCCTCCCCTCTCACTTTAGACTAAGGAGAAGGACTCCTAGCCTAGGGGGTGTCCCTAAAATCAACCTATCCAATGTGATATATTGTGGGAGTAGTATTAGCTTAGGATGACATGATTAACCCAACAAATCAATTTAACCTTAATAGATGTGAATGAAGTGTAAAGTAAAGGGTGCAAATCGATTATTTAATTCAATCTAAAGTGTGCAAAATCACAATGTGAAACGATTCCAAAATTGTTACCAACAATTAACCATGAAAGGAAATGACAACAAGTGTATAATAATCCATTGACACTGCAAATTATTTATTGCAACCTTTAGAGTGTAATCCATTCATAATATGGTTATTAATTATGGATTCCAAAACGATGATTCCAAGAACATGTAAACACTTTATACACCAATGCTATAAATAACAATTTTAGCGTGAAATTTAAAAACAAAAATGTGCTCAAAGTAAGTTAACAATGCAGAGTCATCCACGTGATTTATATATTTGATATTTTAGAATAACAACATTTACAAGTGTGTTGTATGAAATGTTATTTCCATATTTACAAACCAAACTATGATAGTTGCTTATGAAATTAGTGTAACTAGAATCATATAGGAGAATGATTTCTTAATGGAGTGATGCCATCCACAAATATCAGAGCTATTTCCAGATTATATTTCAAAGAATGTGATGGTATATTCAACAACGTAGGAAACACTCACAAACCCATATCAATGCAGAAAGTGGAATATTGCTTAAAAAAAATATTATGATCTTGTAGTGATATTATGCCAAGTTCAGTAATTTGTGAAGCCAGCTACTGAAGCCAATAGTAGAATCAAAATGACAAGTCCAATTGTTAATTCTAAATATAGAGATGATTCATCACCCATCAATATATTCACAATTTTACTCTTTAATCCATAAAACATTTTTCCACGGATTTATAAAGTGCATAAATGTATGAATCAAGCATAATAGTAACCCATTATTAGAGTTGTTAAATAATGTTAGCATATGAACATGTTCTTAAGTTTAGATTATTCCATAAACCAGGATTACAACAAGAGTGTAACCATATGTTCAATTTAAATTTTGTGTCCATGAATTTAGACTAGAAGGGACAACAAGTGTCATTTCATAAGCAAAATTTAAACAATTCATATCCAACTTGAATTATTTGCAGTGTTAGAATATGGTCTAGATTTATTTTAAGCCTTAGTTAATTAGAGATGTTGTCAACTAGCATGAAAATCCACAAATGTTACATTTATTCGAGTGTTGATTAGGTCTTAGTGCTATTTTAGTTCATATTTTAGAATGTTGGATTTAGCCCAAGAAAAACCCTTCTAACATAATAATGAAACTATCCAACAAGAGATCAAAATATTAAGTTGATCCACAACTTATAGCATCATTCTAACTCATGAGGATGTAAGAATGTCAAATCTACTTCAGATTTATAGTTTAAGAATGTTATATATAATTAAAACCCTCTAGCTCATAAATAATTACAACCACCAAGATATTAATGAAAATACTTAATCATCAAATCATTCGTTAATATAGGGCATTGATTCAGTCCTTTAGGAAGTATACATGTTGGATCTATCAACTCATGTAGATTTGAACCCTTAAGAGATATATCAATCCTCTTTTAATGATGTTATCAAGAGAAAATGTAGCAAAGTAGCTTTAGAAATGAACCATGAGAGCAACAGTTTGCAATGAAATCAAGTTCGACTAGCTAGCATATGCAAATTGTTAGCCTAATGAACTTGAAATTTTTGCAATCTAATCTAAATATGAACTCACTTAAGCCCTAGATTGCAAGTAAAACAAAAAGGAAAAAATAAATAAAAAAAAATTGTGGTTGGGAAAGGATGGATAAGGCCAGTGTCTGACTTCCACTTGGGTTGTGGGGTCACACTTGGCCTTTCTTGATGTTATGTCCTCATGTCAAGTTTGGGGTTACAAGAAACACTTAAGTATTACTTGTAATTCCACAATGGATACACTTGGATGCTTAAAGTTTCTATAGGGGAGAAGAGTCCCACATTAAAACATATTCTAAGTAGCAACAAGGTAGTCTTTGTTTCTATCCTAAAACAAGAATTAGAAATTGATGAATTGCTAGATTCAATGTTAAAGATGTAGAAAAATAAACAACTAAAGAATGCAAGGCATGAGTAAAAAATACTCTGTAATACCCTCAAGTTGTAGAAAGATGCTCCTCCCATGGCCTTATGCTAGCTCTTTTATCCACGAAATCTATAAAAACACAAATGTTCATAGTCCCCATAGACAATAAAATTCCTCAAGACAATACCAAATGAACACAACTTTAGAAAAAATGTGAGACAAGAGTATTTCCTATTATTCTCCAACAAGTTTACAAGTGAATGAGGGGCTCTTTATATGGGAATAGAGCATAACAACCTCATGAATAAGAAAATTACTAGATATCTAAACTTATATATTTTTAACCAAGCATAATAAAACATATTTTCAAGAGAGAAATGATACGCACATAAGAAACCATACACTTGGACACACAAATATCCTGTAAAACCCCTGTGGGGAAAAACCAACCTAATAATAGATCTATATTTAACGTTGACCTAAACTGGCCAAGCTGGGCCAAGTGAGCTAGCCACCGCTCACCTCCATGCCACTTTACAATGGAGCCTTACAACCCTTATAAAGGCTTCGTTGCATGCATTCTCTGGCATACAAAACCACGATCCATCAATACCATGTGTTGAGACGTAAACCACTTTGACTCATTAACGAGTAAAGGTTAACCCTAACAATTCCCCCTTTAAACTTGACTTGGGGATTCTGCATGCAAGCCCCCTACCACCTAGGTCTACCTCTTGGTTTTACTAGTGATCTACCAGGGGTATGCATGCCTTACCAGTTCTTATAGCCATATGCCCATTTACATGAAAACAATTTCTTCTCCATAATTTTTTTTTTCATGATTCTCATGGTGACTATACCATCACCATCAGTTGCTACATCTTCTTGCTTTTGCATGCTTATATTCTTGCTTGTTGCCTACTACTTTGGCTCTACTCTCCATGTACTAAGGAGCATAGCCATCTATTTTCCACTTGGCCTCCTGATTTGAACCTTGATCTCACCACTGCTCTTCACAACTCACGAGGCTCCTCCTCTTCGACAGTCTTTTCTCTGAACTTGAAACCCTATGGCTCTAATACCAATTGTTAGATTTTTAACCGAGCATAATAAAACATATTTGTGAAAGATAAATAATACACACATAAGAAACCATACACTTGGACACACAAATATCCTGGAAAATGCTTGCGGGGAAAAACCAACCTAATAATAGATTTTTTATTAACCTTGACCTAAACTAACCAAGTCGGGCCAAGTGAGTTAGCCACCTCTCACCTCCAGGCCACTTTACAATGGAGCCTTACAAGACTTATAAATGATTCTTCACATGCAATCTCTGGCATACAAAACCATGAGTCATCAATACCATGTGACTAAAGCCATGTGTTGATACCTAAACCACTTTGACTCATTCCTGAGTCAAGTTTAACCCTAACAATTGGAATGTAGATTTTAACCTTATACAATATTTTACTGCAAACAAATTTTCAATTAAAAAACAGAAAAGATACAATGGAAAATACACACATTACAAAAATATTTTTCCCCTGGAAACCCAAACTGGGAAAACCAACATATTCTATATTCATTCACATCATACATTGTTTACAATAAAATATACATATAGGATCCAACGACATCCAAAACCCTAATCCAATGACCTGGATTAGTCAACAACCCTAATTCCTTAACCAGAAATAGAAAACCATCGGTGAAAAAACCATGTGCCTAAAAACCATCCATAAATGGACACAAAAACTGAGGACTTCCAAAAAATGGACACGAAAATTGAGGAAAAAAATAACACATAATATCCAACATAACCTCCTAGCCAAAATATAGTAACTCTTCAACAAATTGGAGAGAAAAAACAATAAAAAATGTAGGCTAGTTAATACAACTCCTCAACAATGTTGGATGCCTCCAAAACCATGGTTCAAAACCACCATTAGAAAGTAAAATGGTCTAGGAAGAGGTGCACCCTCCATAGAATTCTCTAACCACCAACAAAAGTTCACACATGTGATCAAAAGAGGATCATGAACAAGTGTGTCCTCTCAAATGTGTGCAAACCACCTCAACCAACTCCATGATGCGAGAAGACTAGTCAACAAGGTGAGTGTGCTCCATAAGATAATGGTAACCAACTAGCACATGTGGCATAAGGGATGGGGCGCTCTAGAAAATAATGACAGTGTGGAACTAGAAGTGAGGTGCTCCAATGCATGTGTGGTCCAATCAAGTTATAACTACCTCAACAACATCATAACCACCTCAGGAAATGGTCCAAGTGAGTGTAACAACATCATAACCAACTCTAAACACCATAAATAACTCACATGTGTGGGAAAAAGGTACAACAATTCTCAAGAAATCCATATGCATAAGAATATTCCTCCAAGAAGACAACTACAACCTCAAGAGGTGATCTAGGTGGCATGCATGATGATGTGGAATCCTTGTTACACTATCCAATGCAACATCATGGATCACAATGCGATGAAAAGTATCCCACTAAATGTACATTTATCCCAATGAAAGTACATGGATACCAATGTAGTGTCATGGATCCCAAGAAAATGGGATGCACTCCAATGTAGATATATATATTTGTATGTTGGTACATAGAGCCCAAGGAAGTATCATAGACCCCAATGTAGTATCATGGATCCCAATGTAATGTCATGGATCCTAGAGCAAGTACACAAATATTGAGGCATGGTACACAAATCCCAAGGAATAGGTGCCACCCTTGATGCATATACATGGATCCAAATGAAAGGTAATTCCCACCTATAATAGTGAGTCATGCCTTGATATATGTGTCATCAGGAGACAAAAATATAAGTGATTTCTTCTAAATTCTCAATAACTCATTTAACTTATACACTTTATAATACTTTGAACCATGGTGGGGACAACATTAACCTCTATTACGTGTGACACTCCTAAGACCAAGAAGCTTTGATTTCATAGAATTTCTTCAATCACTGAGGATGTTTAACTACCTAGTGGATATAATGGCTAATAAAGGGATATTTTAAAATGGATGAGTGTTATGTATAAATCCCCCCCCCCCCATTATTTCATATCTCCCATGATCACAAGCTTGTGAAACTATACAAGATTCACTTCCATGGAATGGA
>ML778996.1:968488-1003314 GCA_009831015.1 Picea engelmannii
GTTTATAATCTTATTTTTTATAAGTATTTTAAATTATTATTATTATTATTAAATAGTTAATAAAATAAATTGGATAATTTTAATTATAAAATTTAATTTTAAAGAAATTTAAAAATATATAATGTATATTTAATTTATGACTTTATGAATTAAAATAATAATAATTATTATTATTATTATATAAAAACAATTTAAAATATATTATATCTAATTTATGATTATTTGAATTAATTTTTAAGATGTTGTTGTTAAAAAATAATTTAAAATATATTTAATGTTTTTAATATAATGTAATTTTTTTAAAGAAATAAAATTATATTATAATATTTCTTATTTATTTATTAATTTGGATTTTGAAATTTAAGTTTTGGTGATATTCATTATTGGCTTAATTGGAATTATGTGTTGAGAAAAGAATAATGGAGGGTGGAAAGCTTATATAAAAAAACTCTTCTTTGATACTCACATCACTCTTGTTATCTTATATGGATGTGAATTTTGCATCAAAATCTAGTAGAAAGATAGAGAAGATCCAAAAGAATTTTATAACTTAAACTCAAAATTAAAGGCAATACACCATATCCTAACTTAAACTCAAAATTAAAGGCAATACACCATATCCTATCCTTCTCATAAGAGTGAGTATTTTCCCCATTGAGTAGATAGCCATTATTAGGTACTTGATTTACAAGAACAAGATAAACAACATGGATGATAAGAGGCTCCCCAAAATTGTTTTAAACTCCAGCCAAAACCACCAATGTCTTGAGAGACGGTGGAATCAAGATGCCAAGTCTTTGCTTAATCATTGGGGAATAAAAGAAGATGTCATTCTACATAATATCGATAATATTAAAAGTATTATTACAACTACATTTGAAGAGGATCTATGGTGTAATAAATAATTACAAGATAAAAGGAAGATAAGATACTACAAGGAGGTGGTCAACCCTAATCTAGAAGATCAAAAGTATCTCTCAGTCCTGACTAGCACAACGAAGAAAATAAACATTGCTAAATTATGAACCAAATCCCATGAGCTACATAGTGAAATCGTGCCTTGGAGAATTCCCAAAACATCATGGGACACAAGAATTTGTCATATTTTTTACACTAAAATGGTTGAATATGAAAAACACTTTCTCCTAGAGTGTCGTGCATATACTCAAATTAGATCACAATTTCAAAATCTTTGTCATGATATTGACCTTCGTAACCCCCTAAATCAACAAAACTATGATGATTTTGGAACACTTCTCTCATTATTTTTTTAGTACAGAAATAAGATTAAAAAGAAATCTAAGTATTCTCCATGTCACTATGTTGGATATATTTTTTTCGGCTCTTGCTAAGTCATATGTTTCCAGCTAGGTGGTGTCTTGTGGGTTGTTAGCATTATCTTAGGGTTTATAGTGGTAGAAAGTCAGATTAGAATCTAGGCATCACCTAGGTAATCCCGATGAGTTACAGATTCCTCTAGATCTAAAAAAAAAAACTCAAAATGAAATATCATATTTGTGTATAACATGCTTTCTTGAAATTGAATTTTATTTATTTTTTCAAGAAAAAAGTCATAATTTCCTTTATTTTATGAAGAAACAATGAAATTACATTTAGGGTGTTAGTGGACACTTAAAAAAAAAAAGAGTATTTATGCCAACTCTTTAGATTAAAAAATATGTTTAAGAAAGAGTATCTCTAAGATTTATGACTAAAACTATCAATGGACATCTCTAAGATCTACAACTAAAACTATTAATTGAATATCCAATAGCTTTGAAGTTATATTTTTTTCAACAATTCAAAAGGAAAATGAAGAGAAAGTTTAAGCCAACGCTGGCTACCTATACCAAATCAAGAAAATATCACAGATATGTTCCTTCAAAAAAACACAAGTCTTCATACAAAATTATATGTCATAACATCTTGCTCTCACTCCCTAGATTCAATAATCTCTAAGTGGAGCATTCAAAACCCTCTTTGATAATCCATTCACAATTTATCATTTGATTATCTGAAAAATGGGAACAATTGAAATTTCCCAACCTACATAATTGTTCTTTAACCTTTTTGATAAGATGATATAACACCAAATTTAAATCCCCACTCCACCTTGAAATCCATTTGATCACCAATTGAGAGTCACCAAATATCTGAATATCTCAAATGCCTCCTTCTACCACAATCTCCACCAATGAAAAGATAGCCTTTACCTCAAACAAATTATTAGAAACGAACCCTAATACATAGGAAAAGGATAGGGAACATTGCTAAGAGAAGAAGAGGACCCCTCCACCCCACTTTTTTCGGGATTTCCTTCAAAATAATTGTCAAAAAAACTGCAAAGGCTTGGAATTGTCAATCTGGGGCTACATGATCTACCTTGGAACCTTGATAATGATATATTTCAAGTACCCTTTTTCAAAGGAGAGATCATTTCATCCTAAAAAAAAATCCCATTTCTAGTTCTCCAGATGGCCCAACATACTAGTAATGGAGATGCATCAAATTCTTCCAATCTTTGTTCCCCCACCATAATTTAATAATACATTATAAGGAATCACCTCTCCATCTTCCAACCCCTCATATTAGAGTCAATGATGCATCTCAAACTTCTAGTGAGAATTGGCATCCAACCAATAGATGATAAACACACTCTAAAGCACCTTTGCACAAAACATTGACCAAGACCCTCAAAATATCATTTAATAAAATTGTTCCAAGTAAGGAATTTGTTAGAGAGTTTCATCCAAAGGAATAATACACACTTAAATAACCCTAATTTTCCAAACTTTCATGCACCACCACTAATAATGTTTCCCATGCTTTGACGAAAACATTACCTCATACCCAAGTTTAGTCATATAGAATCCCCTAGCAAGGTTTTCTATATAGAATAACTTATCCTCCTCACCCTTGCAAATGATATTTATAGTTATAATTTTCTACACATATGCATCCTTCTTCTTAGTTTCTAAGTACTCTAGTCCAAGTGCTTTATACTATAACCAACCTCCTCCCTAGAATAAAGGACCAACACCATCTGAACATTTACTAAAGTGGTTATGTTGAGGGTTTTTAGTGTGTCCTAAATATCCATAAATAACCTGAATTTATCCACCACTCCCCCCCCCCCAAATACATGGGTCCACACCCAATATAATTCTCTTCCCATTAAAAGTTATCCATTTCCTCATTAGGGAGAAAGCTTGGATGAATGCTTTTTAGACAATAGAGGCATTAGAATGAGTTTTGGAGGGACTCCTAATCAAATCTAAGACTGGAAAAGGATGAATATATTTTCATACTAGGACATCCATCCACATATAATATCCTACAGTCGCCTTCCACAAAATTTTGGTAGCAAGTGCCTTGGAGAAATGAAAAATATTCTTGAGGCCCCACCCACCTTCCTTCTTAGGCCTACCTAGTCTTTTCCATTTGGCCAATGAAATGTTCTCCTTTTCTTTCTTTCCAATCGACAAAAAAGATGAATAAATTTCTCTTGAACTTATGCAATATACCTTTGGGAATGAAATATAGTGTCTACCAATAGATTAGAATATCTTCTAGCACTTATTTAACCAATGTGAGTCTACCACCTAAAGAAATTCATCCGGTGTACCATGTAAGAGCCTTATTTTCAATCTTATTAAATAGTCAAAGCCAATCCTGATAACCATATTCATTTGGTTTCAATTGCAAACCAAGATCTTTGAGTCCATTCTTAAAATTCCCTTCTTAGAAGCATAATAAATATTTGATAGATCTTTGTTGGCCTCCAACAAATTTATGAAACATAATGCATGATTTCCATTGGTTGGATTTCATCCTTGTAGCTTTATAGTAAATCTCTAGAGCACTATGAATAGTCACTAGCATCCCTCGACGAGACACCCCCAAAAAGTAAAACATCGTTTATAAACAACAAGTGAGTTAAATATATATGAACCCCTAAATGGATACCTTTCAATATGCTTGAGCTTCTTTCATAAAGAAGGCATATGCTCAAAACCTTTTCTATAAGAAGAAAGAGGAGGAGTAAAACTGAAAATCCCTGCCTTAGACCTCTTGTAGGCTAGAAAAAGGGTGAATCAAAACCATTAATCAATAGTGAGAAATAAATAGAGGGGTGACATCCTTCCACCCAATGAATGAAAACACAAGAGAACCCTACATGTAACATCCTCAATCTAAGATAAGTCCAATTGACCTTATCATATGCCTTGGATATGTCAATTTTGATGGCAAAGGAGAATGCTTCTTTACATTAATAGAGTGAAGGCATTCTCGAGCTATATTGATATCCTCATGAATTTGTCTCTCGTTTAAGAAACCAAATTACTCACCTGAGATGGTATGGGATAGACAAGGTTTGAATCTTCAAGCAATGATCTTAAAAATGATCTTGTACACAAAATTACAAAGAGAAATGGGCCTAAAATATTTAAAGGACTTAGGAACATCTTTCTTTGGGATCATATCTAAGAAAGTAGACTTAAAATCCCTAAAAACCTTACAGATTCTTCCACAACCAATAAAAGGTCCTTACCCAATGAATCATGAAAACCTTCAAAGAATTCAATAGGTCATTCGTTAGGTCTATCAATTATGTCTATTTGGAAAGAATAAATGATCACTTTTAATTCATCCATGGATACCTCTTCCATAAGAGTCTTGTTCTGTTCTTGAATCATGAACTTAGGGAAGAAATCTACCATATGAACTATCTCTACTATATTGGCTTGAGGGGCTCGTTAAAAAGATTTTTGAAATGATTCATGCCCACTTTTGCTATTCCCTTGAAACTATGAACTTGATCCCCTCTCTCACCCTTTATACTCCAAATGGTGTTTATATTCTTCCTCATTTTGGTATAATTGTGAACATGTTTGGTATTTTCATTCCCTTGTGTTATCCACACATCTTTTCACTTTGGCCTCCATTTGGATTATTTCCAATCTAGTAGCTCCTTTTTTAGCTTCCTTTTACTTTAAAATATATAATTTTTCCTCAATAAAAAATCCATTAAGATTAGAGTTGAAAATGCCTACAATATATCCTCTTCCAAATTCGAAATCTACTCTTGTGAGTTCTAGAATTTAACCTATTTCCATTCAATAGTTTTTCGTTTTGTTCTTTTTAGATTTTCACTAAAATGTAACATTGTAGAAACATCTAACTAACTATCATAATGTTCCATTATTTGTGTACAAGATATATGAATTCATATCCTTCAACCAATGAGAGTCGAAATTAAAGGGACCTAGGATTTTTGGAATAGTATCCCCCACTCAAAGATAAATAGGAAAACTGTCATAAGGTCCTCCTTCTCCTATCTAGGTTTTGATGTTATCTAGACTATGAACTAGATGTTTAGCAACAAGGAATATCTTGAGTCACTTAGAGATAGATCTTGTCCCCACCCTATTATTTTCCTAGGTGGATTTCATAGTCAAATGTTATATGTCACAAAGACCCACTTCCTCTATATTTTGAAGGAAATTTTTAGACAGAGGGCCCATACTTCCCACCTCCCCCCACACCTCACCTTATCTCAAAATGAAATTCAAATATCCTCCCACAATTACACTATCGTTCCCCAAAAAATAATCCCAAAAACATTCCCTAGATAGAAAAGGACCATAGACCTTGATAAAATTGAAAATCGAATCTAATTATGGAGAGAAAAACTCAAAAAAATGTCATTATGTAAAAAGGAAACACATTAAAAGGAGGGTCTTGTACCAACCTACCACTATCTCCTTAGATTTCTCCTTTACACTCAAAGCTTCAAAAATGCACCCATGGAGATCAGACCCTAACATATATTTTACCCTACTGGCCTCCATAATGGATTCAGGTATCAAAATCACCTAAGGGTCACTTTTTGTTATAATTCTCTTTGAAGGGAGTTTCTTTTGTAGGAATTGCCCAAGCCTCTTATGTTATAGGAGAACACTATAATTTTGAACCATTAGAGTGGGATTTTCATGCTCTAAGGGCCCCTTGAATAATCATTTTTTTCCTAATAAAACTTCTTTGTTGACTCATCTCATTGCTTAGGAAAGCTAAGATTTCCTACTAGGACCATATCTACCTTTACACATATCCAATCCTATATCTCTAGTAACAACTTCATTATCCAATGGTATATATGTTTTCTTTATAGACATCGAATGGTATTTTTTAACTTTCAATAGCGATAAAGTATTCATCTCATGAGTATGAGGTATTGATATTGTTCATGGATTCTAACTCATTTTTTGGAACGATCTTTTTCCCCCTCACACGAGTGCCTCCTACATCCTAGATGGGTAAAGGTTCATACGAGTTTACAATATTTACTTCCTTCATAGAAGATTGGCTTTTAAGAGGGAAATCTTTCCTTGAACAACAATTCTCCACCACATTTAGCTCCTTCTATTCTTCTATGGTGGTTAAATTCATTAGGAGCCTCCATGATATTTTCTTCTTCTTCTTATAGTAATCGTTCATTTTTATCACATCCACAAAGGTTGAGGATTTCCTTTGAGAATATTATTGATACATTGGAGCCTTCAACTACTTTATTATTCTCTACTTACTTAGACTCCCTAACTATTCTTTTTTATGGACTTGAAAATTGATCTTTTTCTCTAGCAACGTCTTGTAAATTTTTCAACAATTATTGAAGTGGGATCCTCATATATTGGCGTACCATTCAACGAAGAAAGGGTTTTTAGCTTCTCCTTAACAACCTTTGACTAGTTGAAAGCTTGTTCATCGAACTCCAAAGGCTCTTCAACATATTCTCCATCAACAAGTATATCCTTCTTAGAGCTCATACACTTAATATGACCATACATATTGAATATAGAGAAGTTGCAAGGGATCTTAACATAATCTATCTCCTATTGATATGATTAAGTACCCACCTAAAAATCAATACCCTTTAGCAACACATCTCCCATATTCATTTCAACACAAATATTGGCCATAGAGGTCCTATCCAAGGACCTGGTTTTCTCGTCTATATCCAACATCCTCCCCAAAGTATTATTGATCAAAGTAAGGGCCCTTTTTTACCATAATTATAAAGGGATAGAATGCAAATTAACCCACAATGGTTGGATGCCATCCCTCTCTCTCATAGGATCAAACAAATGGATCTACTTTTTTAGAGGAAAAATGGATTTGTTCCAATACCATTTCCCCTACATAATGTTATCTTTGTCATTCACAGGCTGAAATATGAGAGTGATCTAGCCCCAAGCTAGTAAGTGAAATATGGGTGTATAACCAAGTTGTTTTTTCCAAACCCTCTTTCCCATATGATCATCAACTTTTTAGAGATGAGTTTGTTGTGAAATTTTCCAGCCAACATTGTTGCCTAATAGAATTGAACCTACTCCATCACCACATCCTAGCCCATTACCATATTCATTTCTTTTGATCTCAATTTAACACACTTAACCTCCCTTCTCATTCTCTTAACCACTTCTTCCACAACTCCTTAAGATTACCTTGTCTTATCTACCACCTTAGAAAAAGTTTGGGAGTTATATTCTTTGGATAGGTCCCCTAAACTTCACCTTGTTACTTAGATAGAACTAGAAAGATCGAGACCTGGGAAGTTAAATGGGATTATTCAATGCCGAACACAAATTGCAATGGGGCTATGGTACTTTTTACATTCCCATCATTGTCCACCAAATATATGTTAGAAAAACAAGATCATAAAGAAATAAAATAAAACAAATGTGGAAATAAAACACAAAATATACACATTACAATAGAGTCACAGATATATGTGGTTCACCCAATGTGGGCTACGTCCACTAGAGAAATTGTCAGGTCCTTCATTGATTATTATCCAACAAATGAAGGGATACAACCTACAACACATCCATTGTAACTTCCTCTTATTCCTCTCATAGGACCTCCTCTCTTGTAATACAATATTCACATTCATCTACCACCGCAATACAATTCCCTCATACATAAAAGAGGGTTTCCTTCTAGGGAAAAAAACCTAACATAAATTCTACCGTCAGATCTGCAACCTTATAATGAACGATTTAGATTGACTACGAAATTACAATATTTGAATTGTGTATCCTACAATTTATTTGACGTGCATATGAATTAGGAAGATAATCAGGCTCCAAAACCAACACTCTATTGTGACTAGGAGGTCCTTTTGGCCTAGATTGACAACATTTTCAAAGGATAGACAAGACCCATTAGAAATCCTAACCCCCTTATCATTACATAGGTTCATATATGAATACTTGAAAACCTTGCACCTTTGGATTTGTTTTCCCTCATGGATTTTAGATTTTAGTTCTACAATTTAATTTGATGAGCACCATTCCCATCAATCCATGATTGAGCCCCCCCAAAAAATAAACTCTTGGAGAAGTGTCAAAGAAAGGACTATAAAAGTCCCACAATACCCCACACTACAGAACAAAAAACCTTCCACAAACTAACAAAACAACGCCAAGAAACCCTACTATGATAGGATAATTGACCTTATGACCTTAGAAGATGAATTGATTAATTATCACAACCATTTTCGAACCACAAATAAACCCTAGCAGCCATCGCTAAAAGGCCCTAACCCTTCGCCCATCTCCATGACAATGCAACATCAACTCTTCATCAATTAAAAAAACAAAACCTCATCCAATTCGATTTTATTTATTATGAAATATCATATCCAAGAGAATGTACACATTACACCACTAGTAATTGGATTATGAAATATGAGATTTTTAATAAAAAAAATGTTAATCTTTTATTATTTTAAAGAATATTGTGTATGTTTAGTAACATAATGTGAAAGATAATGAAATGCGAAGGATTTTTTTTTTTTTTAAAGCTAAAGAAAAAAAGATAGAAGCTAATTGGGTACTAATATAATTGAATATAAGCTAATTGGGTACTAATATAATTGAATTTGTTAAATTTAATTGTAGTAAAATTGTATTGTAATATAATTATTAAAACTTAGTATAAACTAGCATAGTAGTTGAGGAAATCCAAAAGTTAATCTTAAATGTGGTAATTTTAAAGGTTAATTAGTTAAATGTGGCAATCATATGGTGTTATAGTAATTTCTTAATATGATTAGGTAAATGTTAAAAAGTAAACAGGTTAATTGATGCATTCAAAAATACAAGGAAGTTATGAAGATTAAATCACATTCATTGATTTGAGAGGACAACTAAGAATATTCCAGCATTTTCAATTGTTAGTCATCAGATTAAAATTTTAGATTAAAAAGTGATTAATTGTGCCCATCTCCAATAAATATACATCTTTCTGCGTAATAATAGTATATTAAGTAATAATTTATGATATTAAAAAATAAAAGAAAAAGGCTGGTTAAGTTTTCTTTACTGATATATATATTACACATATTTAATTTAGTTAATAAGAGTGATATAAGTTTAATTTTAATTTAGTTAATAAGATTGATATAAGTTTAGTTTGGTGAATTAATTTGAACCGCAGCGTACTTTGAACCTTTTTTTTTTTACAGATAAAAAAATAGCCCATTATCATTAATAATAATTTTTGACAGTACATAAACAGCGATCGGCTGAAAAGAAAACAGGTTAATAATTTTTGACAGTACTGAAAAGAAAACAGGTTCATACACAGCAATGCATACATAGCATTCAAAAACGGAAAAAATTTAACACAGCAGTCCCGAGACTGTCCCCTCCAGCCATGGCGAGAGCAATGACGCCGAATGAGAATGGGGAATACATGTCGATGAAGAAAAAACTGAATCAGAAACAGCTACGCCGGCATCAATCGCTCAAAAAAAAGAATAAACATCACTCCATCATAGAGGCATCCTCCGAAATTTTTAGAAAATTTTCAAGGTAGTAGAGGGACCTTCTCTTTCACCGTCCCAAGTGTAATAAAAGAGGCTTCCTTTAGGTGAAACTAGAGCTTTTTTAGACAGAGTATCAGCCTTTGCATTTGATTTTCTATATATATGCTGGTATAAGACTTTATGGAAAAATTTCTCTATGGTTCTTACTCTGTGTTTCCAGCCTTCAATTTTGATAGCTAAAAGATTGCCTTTTTCTGCATCCATTCGATAATAACCTTAGAATCCCCATCATCGCAGCTGACGAATATTCAAAAGATTTACCAGAAAAAATGAAGCCCACACACCAATTAGCTCCCCTTCGTGTTAGTTCCAGATCCACAGTTAAAAAACCACCTTATATCTAGATCATGAACTCTTTTTATGGATCCCCCTGCCCCGCAAATAGTTCCTTCGTTTGAGGACGCTCCATCAAAGAAGGCAATCGAGAAGCCATTAATCCGTTCAATCGAACTGTGTCTAAAAGTAATCTGCTTGATTTTTGCAGGATTGAAAGAGACATTGGTTAAAATTTTGTGGTTAACTCTTCTGGTAGAGGGTTTAATCCCTTCAAATAGAGTATTGTTGCGTTCCAGCCATAAGAACCAACAAATCATCACGGGGAGTTTCATAGGCGCATCTTTGTGTTGATACCAGTTTTCCATCGCATCGCCAAGAGTACTACCTAACCAATCTAAATGAAGGTTTAGAGCAGACATGCAAGAATTTCATATTGTCTTTGTGAATTGGCAGTTTATGAAAAGGTGTTCAATGTTTTCGTCGTCTGCTCTACACAAATGGCATAACCCCGGACCCGACCATCCCCTTTTTTTTAATGCATCCCAAGTAAGAATGTAGTGTTCTGTCGCTAGCCAGAAAAATAAAATAATCTTTAGCTGAATGTGCCAACTCCACAGCTTCGCCTTCCAACCTGTCAAAACGAGGAAAGAAAGGATAGAGATTAATGCTTTGTAGCAGTTCTTTACCGATAAACTGTCTGAGGAGTCTCCACCACTCCAGATGAGGTTGTCTTCTACATCTGCTTGAATCGAGATCCCTGCTTGATTAAGACCACTAGTAAATAGCTCCCACTGCAAAGCCTGAGCTCTCCTCAATCCCAGTTCATCGCTTCTCTTCCACTGTTCAATGTCGGATAATATTTCTGAGTTAGTTGTTGCTTGTGCCAATGTAGTCACTCCCCTTTCTTTTAAAGTGGATAAGATTCCTTCTGAGAGGATGGCGCTGTCCCCTAGGTCCATAATATTGTCTCTGCCCAAATTTACTTGTGAACCCGAACCAGGCAGCCAACTAAGCCAATTATTAATGACCGGAAGTGCTCTTCTTAAACTAGTCCAAATTTTAGAAGCGGTGGGATTTTGATGGAAGTAATGTCTAATCCATTTGTAATAGGAGGTGGTCATTCCGATCAATCAAAAAAACCCCAACCACAGAAATATTTTTAATCAGGAGGTGTTGTGTAAATACTTCTCTTTGATAACCTTCTGCTATGCTGGGTTGATTTAAAACCCTCCATAATGTTGTTGTGTTCAAAGCCATATTGAATAGAGGAAGGTTGTGAAAACCCCGTCCCCCAAACTTTTTTGGTCTCGATAACACTTCCCATCTGCATAGATGGTATTTCTGAGTTTCCAAATTCCCTGACCATAAAAACTTAAACATTAGTTTTCTAATTTTATTTAAAATCAAACAAGTAATGGCTTCCATGGTCATCGAATAGACATCTGTCCTTCCAAGACGGATTTTACAAGATGAATCTCCTTCCAAGACGGATTTTAACAAGATGAATCCCCCCAACGAAAACCATCTTGTTCCCCAATGATTTATTTTCTTTGTTACCCTGACCACCATCCAATCCCAGTCTACAACTCGAGAAGATCTTGTCTTCAACACATAACCAAGGGACCGGAATCCAGCAGAAAGTTTGCTGAAAGTGTAAGGTAAAATAGCCTTGAAGGAGTTTAGTTCACATTCCGGGATACCTTCGCCGTGAATAGAAGACTTATGTTGATTCACAGTCAACATACTTTGAACTTGCTATAGATGATTGTAGATTGGCATCTACGAATATAAGATTTATAAAACTTACAATAAAAAAATAATTTAATTTATGAATTTATTATTAAAAATTATTTACAAAATTAAAACGAAAAACTATTCAGTACGACCGCGTAAAGTTCTATTTAGAAAAAATATTTAGTACAAGCGCGTAAAGTTCTATTTAGAAAAACTATTTAGTACAAGCGCGTAAAGATCTCTGAAATAAAAATGACAAAGTTGCTGTAAACAAAACCTTCGGAGAAATCTTATTAGTTCACATCAATCTAAAATTACATTCTCCAATGTCATTTCAAATACAGGTGGAAAATGATTGCCTTCATCGACAAATGGATAACTATTGCCTACATAGCATATGAAAGTTTGGATTAAGCCGCGAACACGCACCTGACGGTTAGGACCATAAGATTTCAATGAACCACAACCATTCCTTGCTATTGACGAAACCAATGTTAGTATGGATAAAAAATCACGCTGATCGTAACAACCCACAGAAATCTCGTCAAACGTGGTGGCCCGTATCCAGCATGATCTATCGGCTGCGTCAAATGTGCACCTGATTTCAAAGGAGTCACAAGGAAAGGTTGCTTCTGTTGCTGGTCCTTCCAAGGGAAACGGAGGCAACAAAGTTAATGCTTCTGTTGCTGGTCCTTCTGTTGTATGGACTTTTGCACCTCCTGCTATGATAGCAGTTATAGTGCCTCGCGTAGCCTTAAGGTTTATGTCGTTGGAGGGCTTCAAGTTCTCCACCAACTTCCCTAAAGAATATATTTGCTTCCTCAACGAGCGAGGCAGTGGGTCACACATAACATGCATTAAATAACAGAACAACAGATTGATGTTATCATAAATCCATATCCTCAATGGTGTGCAGAATTCCATCACTGTCGAAATCAAACTTAATAACACAGGGATTAGCCAATAGACCTTCTTGGTTTGTAGGAACAACCCGGCCAAGTTTAAAACTTTTAGTAGTTTTTCCTCAGAAACTGACAAGTCCACAGGCAGAAGCCATGAACTACCCTCTACGCGCCTCATACTCTGGTTATCGAGTATTAAACAATCTAAAACTTCTTCGAAAGTCAGGTCCCTACCGGTGGCGACCTGTTCCCAAATTTCTTTGTAACTTTTGAGAAACACTGTATTGGGGTCGCGGAGGGTTTCGGCCGTGTTGTTCAGTTCATACCAGATGATATGTGTGATGTAATAACTCTTTTTCCGATTGACTAACAACATGTGTTTCTCCATTCCGCTTCCCTCCGTTACCCTTCTCTCCAGATGGAAAGGCTCGGCCAAGTAGCACAATCGGATCTCATCACCTTGATAATGGTACCTACCTGGTGGATTAATACATCGTTCTAACACATAAAATCTATCCACTTTCTTCAACACACGACCTGGTAAACATTTCAGCCGGGTGTAAGTTGGGGACAGACCCAAAGGTCGCAGCAACCAGCCCATCACACCTTTTACCACCGCCCCTAATGGTGTTAACTTTAAGATCTGCCATAAGGCAAGGCAGACTTGAAAGGCCAACAAGATGTTACCCAAAGTTGCCTTCACTTCCTCCTTTGACATATTTCGTCTAAGAACGATGAAAGATAACCCACTCACTCAGTGCGCTAATCTTTCTCCTCTTCCTCCTTCGATAGCCCACTCTGTACGTTTACTGATCTTCTTCCTCCTCTTATTATTATTATTGTTCCTGTTCTTTTTCTTCATAAATCTTCAGGCAAGCCATCACTAATTCCCTACCCACAGTTCGAGAAGCCGTCCCCGCTAAAAGCAGTAGAACAGGATCGACTTTATGCAAGGATATCATACCCATTGTCCATCATCAATTTTCTTTAATGGACACGTTATGATTAAAGATTAAAGTGCAGCATCATTACATTTAAGATTGAATTGCGGTATCTTAATATTCTCCAATGGCTTGTAAAAACGAGAATCTCTCCACATTCGAAAGGACGAACCATCATAGTAAGTAAGCTTTATTCCAAAGCTTGGGAAACTCGTGGAGCCAACAATATAGTATATAATATGGGGATGTCTTGTGATCATGACTAATATCTTCTTCTTATGATTTGTTTTTCATGCAATTCTTTAGAACTCTGGAGTAATTCTTCTAAGTTTGGTGCGGCTTGTAAAAACGAGAATTTCTACACATTCCAAAGGACGAACCATCATAGTAAGTAAGCTTTATTCCAAAGCTGGGAAACTGGTGGAGCCAACAATATAATATATAATATGGGGATATCTTGTGATCATGACTAATATCTTCTTCTTATGATTTGTTTTTCATGCAATTCTTTAGAACTCTGGAGTAATTCTTCCAAGTTTGGTGCGGCTTGTAAAAACGAGAATCTCTGTACATTCCAAAGGACGAACCATCATAGTAAGTAAGCTTTATTCCAAAGCTTGGGAAACTAGTGGAGCCAACAATATAATATATAATATGGGGATGTCTTGTGATCATGACTAATATCTTCTTCTTATGATTTGTTTTTCATGCAATTCTTTAGAACTCTGGAGTAATTCTTCTAAGTTTGGTGCGGTTTGATCCACATTTTAAGGAATTTATTGGAAAGTAAAGCATTTACAGAAAACATTGTTAATCTGTACTAAAAGAGTTTGTGTTCCATTTAGGATGATTCTTGCATGTTTCGTCGGCCTGAAATCTAGAGAAAAGTCTATAAATAAAGCTCAGGGGCACTCATTTGAGGCATCGAGTCTTAGAGTCTTGGTTAGACTTTGTCTTATGAACTCCCTCCTATCTGAGCTCCGAGTCTTTCTGTCATGAGTTTGATAAGCTGTGCAGAAACTACTCTGCTAGGAGCCTATGAACTAAAGTGGCAGAACTCACAAGTTTGTTGGAGGTATCCTGAAATGTGCTATGGTCGAAAGCTGTAAATTTGAGTTTGTAAGTCTGAAAAGCTCTATAAATCTTTTTTGAAATTAATAGAAATATTTTTGCAATGCGTGTTTATATCATTCCTTCTGAGTAAAATTTCATTCGAGGTTCACTAAGGATTCTGGAGCACTATTATCCTTATGTTTTTCCCTCTAAAAAAAGTAAGTCATTCAGGGAGTTTGTTGAAGGAAAGTGTTGGTTGTGGAGCCTGATTATCTTCCTGATTCAGAGGTCCTTGCTTTCAACCATGTTTATACCCCATGAAGACTTTACACCCCAGAAGTATGTACACTCTTCCACACGGGGGAGTGCAAAGGGGGGGTACCCCATTTGTGGGGTTCGATGAGGCTATCCCCTCAGCTAGGGGGTTCGGGGGCGAAGCCCTTGAAGGAAAAATTGCCTTGTAAATGTATATTGTAATTTCATTGTAAATCTGGATCATTCATTATAAGGTCACAGATCTAATGGTAGAAATTATGTTAGGGTTTTTTGCCCTAGAAGGCAACCCTCTATTATGAGGGAAATGTATTGTGGCTATGCATTATGGCAAGTATTGTATTATGAGAGAGGAGACTGTGAAAGAAAGAAGATGAAGTTACAACGGGTTTTGTTGTAGGTTGTATCCCTTCATTTGTTGGATAATAATAAAGGAAGGACCTGGCAATTTCTCTGGTGGACGTAGCCCACACTGGGTGAACCACGTAAATCTCTGTCTCTATTGTATTGTGTATCTTTTGTGTTTTGTTTCCGCATTTGCTTTATTTTATTGCTTCGCGATCTTGTTTTTCTAACAACCGGTATCAGAGAGAAAGGTAACTCGTAGGAAAAGAGAGTTCCTGGTTCGAGTGGGAGCAATGTCGGAAGATGGAAAGATTAGGGTCGAGAAATTTAATGGCCAAAACTACCATTTATGGAAGATGTAGATGGAAGATTATTTATATCAGAAGGATCTATTCCTACCATTGGGCGGAGTAGCAAAGAAGCCAACGACCATGAAGGACGAAGAATGGGAGATTCTTGACAGAAAGGCTCTAGGAACGATACGACTGAGCTTGGCAACGTCGGTGGCTTTCAATATTTTGAAAGAAGAGACAACGAAGGATCTGATGGACGCATTGACTAAACTGTATGAAAAAACCCTCGGTGTCTAATAAGGTATTTCTAATGAAGAGATTATTTAATATGAAGATGTTAGAAGGTGGGTCTGTTGCAGATCATTTAAATGAATTTAATAAGGTTACTAATCAACTAAGTTCTATAAAAGTGGACTTTGATGATGATGTTAGGGCTCTTCTAATCTTGTTCTCATTGCCAGAAAGCTAGAACGGCTTGGTCATGGCTGTAAGTAACTCTGTCTTTGGTTCAAATACTTTAAAATTTGATGATGATGTTGGTGTTATCCTTAGTGAGAAAATGCTACAGAAAAGCACAGGTGAGACATTAGATAATGCGTTGAACACGGAGAACAGGGGAAGACAAAAGGATAGAGGAAAGGGCTAAGGGAACCACGAGAATTCTAGGAAGGGAAGATCCAAATCCAGACTTGGAAAGAAAGAGTATTGGAATTGTGGGAAGAAAGGACATATGAAGAAAGACTGTGGAACTCCAAAGAAACAAAGAGATGGACAACAGGAGAGAAATCAGGAAGAAAATGTAACAGGTGATGTGTTACAAGATGCTTTGATTCTTTCTTAGATAATATTTCTGAGTCTTGGGTAGTAGATTCAGGGGCTTCATTTCATGCCACACCCCATAGGAAACATTTTCTAGATTATGTTCAAGGTGATTTTGGACAGGTTCATTTGGGTGATGATGCACCATGCAAAATTGTTGGAATGGAAAAGATAAAATAAAGCAACGCAATGGAAACCAATGATTGTTGAAAGAGGTAAGACATGTTCCAAATTTAAGGAAAAATCTGATTTCAACAGGGCAGTTGGCAAATGAAGGTTGTGTATCCATATTTATAGATAAGACGTGGAAGGCCATCAAAGGATCATTGGTGATATCAAAAGGAGAGAAGGCAGGTACATTGTATTTATGTACTAGTAATACTGACTCTTCTATCTCTTTAGATTCTACAGGAGTGGATACAACACTGTGGCATCATAGGCTGGGACACATGAGTGAGAAGGGTATGAAGATACTTCACAAAAGAAATTTGTTGTCAGATCTTAAACAAATTGATTTGGACTTCTATGAGCATTTTGTTTATGGAAAACAAAAGAGAGTCATATTTCTCAGAGTCGGAAAAGAAAAGAAGAATGAAAAATTAGAGCTTGTGCATACAGATGTATGGGGACCAACTTAGGTATCATCTCTTGGTGGCTCTCTTTATTATGTTACTTTTATTGATGATGCAACTAGAAAAACTTAGGTTTATTGCATTCGATAAAAATCTGATGTTTTTGATACTTTTAAGAAATGGAAAGCTTTAGTTGAGAATGAGACAGGAAAAAGTTTGAAGTGTCTCAGATCAGATAATGGAGGTGAATATTGCAGCAAGGAGTTTGATGATTAATGTCCATACCATTGGATTCGTAGAGAGAAAACAGTTCCAAGAACACCACAAGAAAATGGTGTGTCAAAAAGGATGAACAGGACAATCATGGAGAGTGCAAGGAGTATGAGATTGCATGTCGGTTTTCCCTTACAGTTATGGGCAGATGTTGTAGATATTGTTGTTTACTTAATAAATAGAGGACCTTCAAGCTCTTTAGATGGTAGAATTCCAGAGGAGGAATGGACAGGAAAAAAGGTAAACTATTTTTTTTTGAAAACTTTTGGTTGTGAAGCATTTGTCCATATTGATAAAAAAAATAGAATAAAGCTTGAGTCTAAATCCAAGAAGTGTACATTTATTGGATACGGTGTTAATGATTTTGGTTATCGATTATGGGACTATGAAAATAACAAAATCATTAGGAGTAGAGATGTCATATTCAATGAGAATGTCATGTATAAAGATCAGTTGTAGGGAAAGAAACAGGAAGAAGAAAAAAAAGAATACACAGTGCTTGATGAGATCACTGAAAAAGAAATTCCAAGGAAACCTGAAAATCAAAATGTACAACAACAGGAGCAGCAGGTACCTTAAACACCTGCAAGTTTTGTTAGAAGATCTACCAGGTTAAGTATACCCCTTGAACGATACTCTCATTCATTGTATTATTTATTGTTGACTGATTCTAGTGAACCAGAATGTTATGAAGAGGCAATGCAGGTAGACACCAAAAAGAAGTTAGAGCAAGGCATGAAAGAGGAAATGGATTCCTTGGCAAATAACCAAACTTGGAACTTGGTTCAGTTGCCTGCGGGAAAAAGAGCATTGCAGAATAAATGGGTTTACAAGTTGAAGGAAGAAGATGTAGGAGAAAAGTGGTACAAGGCTAGACTTGTTGTAAAGGGGTTTGCACAAAAGAAAGGTGTAGATTTTGATGAAATATTTTTTCCTGTTATTAAAATGACTTCAATTAGGACTATTTTAAGTCTTGTGGTAGTAGAATATTTGCATCTTGAATAGTTAGATGTAAAAACAGATTTTCTCCATGGGGATTTGGAGGAAGAGATTTATATGCAGCAGCCACAGGGGTATGAGGTCAAAGAGAAGGAGAATTTGGTATGTAGGTTGAAGAAGAGATTGTATGGCCTAAAGCAAGCTCCAAGGAAATTGTAGTTGAAGTTTGAAAGGTTTATGACAGAACAGGGTTATAGTAGATGTCATTCCGATCACTGTGTTTATTTTAAAAGGCTAGAAAATGGAAGCTATATTATCTTGCTATTGTATGTAGATGACATGTTTGTTGCAGGGTCTAATATGCAGAATATAAATATGCTCAAGAAGAAATTAGCCAATTCATTTGCGATGAAGGATTTGAGTGCTGCAAAGAAAATCCTTGGCATGAGAATAACAAGAGACAGAAAAAATCACAAATTGACATTGTCTCAAGGTGAGTACACAGAGAATGTGTTGGAGAGGTTTAGAATGCAGAATGAAAAACTAGTTAGTACACCTTTGGCCAGCCATTTCAAATTAACTAAGGAAATGTGTCCCAAGACACAGGAAGAGATAAAATACATGTCTAGGGTCCCTTATTCATCAATAGTTGGCAGCTTGATGTATGTAATGGTTTGCACAAGACCAGATATTGCACATGCAGTGGGAGTTGTGAGCAGGTATATGAACAATACAGATAAAGAACATTGGGAGGCAGTGAAGTGGATTCTTAGGTATTTGAGAGGTACTTCTACTCATGCATTATGTTTTGGAGGTTCAGACACTTTTCTACAATGATATGTTGATTCAGATATAGCAGGTGATAAAGACAACAGGAGGAGCACCACAGGGTATGTTTTTACTATAGGTGGAACAACAGTAAGTTGGATTTCAAAACTGCAAAAGGTTGTTGCACTTTCAACAACGGAGGCAAAGTATGTTTCTGCTATAGAGGCTAGTAAAGAGATGATTTGGTTACAAAGGTTTATGGAGGAATTGGGAAAGAAGCAGGAGAATAGCAGGTTGTATTGTGACAGTGAGAGTGCAATTCATCTTGCAAAGAACTCATCCTTCCATTCGAATACTGAGCATATACATTTTAGGTACCACTTCATATGATTCTCCTTGTAAGATGGACATTTGAAGTTGGAAAAGATACACACTAGCCAAAATCCTGTAGACATGTTAACAAAGGGAGTAACCAGAGAGAAACTGAGTTCCTGCTCAATTTCAATTGGTCTTCAAGAATGAAGATGAGGATGAGAAATTTTCCAGGTCCAAGAAGGTTCAGAGTCCAGCATATACAACAGTGGTGGAGTTGTTGAGATCAGTCTCAAAGTGGGAGATTGTTGGTTGTGGAACCTGATTATCTTCCTGATTCATAAGTCCTTGATTTCAGTCATGTTTATACCCCATGAAGACTTTACACCCCAGAAGTATTTACACTCTTCCACGCGGGGGAGTCTAGAGGGGGGGTACCCCTTCTACGAGGTCTGGTGGGGCTATCCCCCCAGCTAGGGGGTTCGGCGGCAAGTGGGCCTTCGGCAGGGGTTTGGGGACGAAGCCCCCGAAGGAAAAAATGTCTTGTAAATGTTTATTGTAATTTCATTGTAAATCTGGACCGTTCATTATAAGGTTGCAGATCTAACAGTAGAAATTATGTTAGGGTCTTTTGACCTAGAAGGAAACCCTCTATTATGAGGGAAATGTATTGCGGCTATGCATTATGGCGAGTATTGTATTCTGAGAGAGGAGACTATGAGAGAAAGAAGAGGAAGTTACAGCGGGTTTTTTTGTAGGTTGTATCCCTTCATTTGCTGGATAATAATAAATGAAGGACCTGACAATTTCTCTAGTGGATGTAGCCCACACTGGGTGAACCACGTAAATCTATGTCTCTATTGTAATGTGTATCTTCTGTGTTTTATTTCTGCATTTGTTTTATTTTATTACTCCGCGGTCCTATTTTTCTAACAGAAAGGTGTTGAATCTGCTTGAAGGATCATGTAGGGGTTCATGTAGAAGTTCATAACGTCAGAAGAAGGTGAAAGGAAAAAAGAAAGAAAGCATCATTCCTCGTCGAGGGACGCCTCTGCAAAAAATGGTATCAGAGCCAATCTAGGTTCCATGGATTCTCCCTCTAGTTCTAATACTTCTCGCTCTATGTCTTATAAAGAAATGAAACATAAAACAATAGAAGAAAGTCAGAATGCTAAAAATGAAATATCAACTATTTCCTGTCTGTTTGGTTCAATGAGAATGCGTGATGTGAATAGTTTCAATAAAGTATATAAAGAAGAAAAGCCTTTCCCTAGGTGGAAACTTCCTAAGTTATATGTTCTCCTCCATTTTTCCGTTCAGTAACAATGACCAGACAATGAATTTTTGCATTTGATTTTGCTTGTTTTGTTACCACGTTCGCTTGTCCTCGCTCACTTGCACACAATCACTTGAAGGTTTTCTCTACTGAGAAAATCAAGGATAGAATTTTTAGAGTCTTTGATATGTTCAATATCAAAATCAAAATTTTCAAATAGAGCTTGCCATGTTTGCAAATTTTGTTTCACTTGCTTTAGTGATTTTCTTATGTAACACCTTGTTCATTGCAGCAACGTCAGTTCTGAGCATAATTTTTTTATTGATGAGATGTATTTCAAACTTATTGATTGCATTGAGGGCTTCCTTTATTTCTTTGTCAATTGTTGCATAGTTCTTTTCGTTGTCAATCTAGGTCTCTGAAGAAAACTGTATGGTTTCTTTCATGTGGCTTTGATCTGCCTACTTTAACTTGTTTAAGAACTGCTCCCCATCCTTGGTCACTGGCATCAGACTCAACAATTTTAAAGATTTCATGACTTGCAACATCCAGTATTGGCAAGTGCCTGACTTTAGATTTTATATTTCTCACAGCCTCAGTGTGTGCTTCAGTCCAAGGCATAGGATCCTTTTTGAGCCTGTCATTCATAATTTTTCTATCTTTAGCACAATCTTTATAAAAATGACTCACATAGTTCAAGCTTCCTAGAAAGCGCTGGAGTTGGGTCTTATCAATTATTTTGTCTGGAAATTTTTCTGCAAATTCCACTGCGTAGGTCTGAAGAGCAATTTGGCCATTTGAAATTGTGTGACCCAGAAATTTGACAGAGGTTTTAAAGAGCTCCATTTTCTTTTTAGAAAGAACTAGACCATACTGTTTGATGACCTTTAAAAACATCTCCAAATTCTTGAAATGATGGTCTATGGAATCTGAGAAGACTAATATATCATCTATGTAGACAATTAGTCAGTTAAAATATGACTTTAAAGTATCATCCATAGTTACCCTTTGAAATTGTTCCAGAGCATTCTTAATTAGGCCGAAGGGAATAACATTCATTCATAGTGACCTGCAAGAACACTAAATGCAGTTTTGAATTTGTCTTCCTCCTTTATAGCCACTTGCCGAAATCCATATTTTAAATCAAACTTTGAGAATACCTTTGCATTTGTTATTCTATTGAACAGACTGGATTTGTGGGTTATATGATAAGTATCATCAGCTAGGACTGAATTTAAAGGAGTGTAGTTTACTACTGGTCTTGGGACTCCTCGAATCTCCTCAGAATGCTTATTAACATAGAATCCATAGCAATTCCATGGGCTAATGGATTCTCTAATCAATCATTTTTTCAATAATCCTTGGATTTCTTCATAACACAATTTCTAATATTTAGCATTCATAGGTATTTCTCTGCTTCTACAAGGTTTTCCCTCATAGCTATCTTTGCATGGAAATTCAACAAAATGTGTTTTTATTTCCCAAAATGTAGTTGGGAGTTATGAGCATAACTAATCTTCAAATATTTTTTGCAATTGACTAATCTTGTCTTGAATCTTTAGTTCCTTGAGTTGTTGATCAATCATTTGGTTGCTCTTCATTTGTTGGAGTTCTTGAATCTTTTTCTCTTTATCTATAAGAGTCTGAGACATTTGAACTATTGTGGACAACTTAGGGACTGATACAAATGGGAGTACAATTTTTCTTCTTGCTATTGTAATAAAATATCTAGATTTTCCATTTGGTAATTTTTCAGAACCATGTGGTTCAACGACAGCCAAACATGGAGTACCTAAAAGACAGGGTACTGGAATTTCTGCAAGTAAAAAATTCATATTCAAGCAGTAAGTTCCAAAACATAACTTGACCCTTTCAACTTCATATTCCATCTTTAGGGTTTGATTACCTAGCCCAATTTTTGCATTGTTATTTTTTAACCAATAACAAGAAGGAATGTAATCTTTATTTAGGATGTTAAAATATGATCCTGAATCGATCAATGCTTTCAACTTAAATATTTGACCTTGAATATTCAACTTAATCATCACATGATATTGGTGATGTTTGATGGCCATTATTCTCATAGAATTCAAACCTTCTATAGAATTTGTTTCAAATGTACTAATGTTGGCATTTTCATTCTGAGGTATTTCTTCTAGGGAAGGAATGAATTGCAGGGCCTGGATTTGTTGTTGTAACCCTCTTATTTCTTGTCTAGCCCATGAATCAACTTTTTATCCAACATCAATTTTTTATTCTTTTTCAATCTTTTCTAGTCTTTGTTTTATTTTTGCAACTTCCTTCTTAAGAATATTTATTTCTTTTCCCAAATAATTTATAGTCAAAGGTCTCATCTTATCATTATGGTTTTGTTTAATAAATGACTTGGTATTCCTTTCAAAAGAAGCATCTATGAACAATGGCTTCTTACCTAAGTTTGTGGTTGTTGTTGGTTGTTCAGATTTTACCATTGTTTTTAGAAATGAATCTAAAAGTGCAACCTTCATTTCTCCTTCTGGAAATGCCTTGATTTGTGTTAGCATATGAGCATCTCCATCAGACTGATTTTGAGCCATACATATTTAAGGTTCTGGTTCATCTTCATCTTCTTCTTTTTCATCTTCTGTTTCTTCATAGCTTGAAGACTTTGTTGATCAAATACAAAACTTTGGATCTTTACTGCTGCAATCATTTTCTATAAGTAACATTCTTCATCAGAGGATTCACTAGAGAAATATTCAAATTCAGAAGTGTCAGTAGACTGACAACATCCTTCCCGAAGCATATGAAATTGTTCCCACTTGGGAAAAGGATGATGTGGGCATTGATTTGTATCATGGTGACTTGAGACACATCTGTTGCAACAAATTGACATTATTTTCCTAGAAGACTCGACCTTTTGTTGTGAGATCTTACCTTTATTTTTCTCGGATTTTTCTCCTTATGGACATATATTAGCCAAGTGTCTTGGTTGTCCACATAACCAATAGGTTAGGTTGGCCTTACTTTTTTTTTTGGAAGATTGCAATTTGATGTCTTCTGGGGAGTAATAATGAGACTTTGTGTATTTCCTATAATGACCTATTTTCCTCTTATCCTTTTGGTAAGACCCGGGCTTGCCCTTTTCATATTTTTGGAATCTTTGTCTCGTGTCTTTCTTTGCCCTTTTCTTTCTTCTAACTGGGTCATCTAGGGCCATACCATATTTTTCACAGATATATATACTCTGGTAGTTTTGATAGCTTTTGTATTGACTTTGTAATCTTCATGTTAGCACACAATCCTACTAGGGCAAAGATAATGGTTTTGTAAATTTCTCCCCAAGTATAAATCTCATAAGGTTGAACAAAATCCTTTTGTACTTTTAAATATTCAACAAATTTGTTGGGGAGAGAAACAAGATATACTTTCTTCCAAAGAAGTTTTTTTCTATATTTTACCTCATATATCCTTTAGGTCCATTCTCTATGAAAATCATCATAATTGGACATTCTCTTACATTTCATTCCCATTAGAATTATGGCATGTTTATCAGAGAGTTCATGTTCTGTTCCACACCAATGCTAAAGAATGAATGTAGTTAATGGACCTATCATATTATTTTCTGCTTGGTCGTCTTCTTTAAAAACTATATCCCCATTTTCATCTTTAACTTGTTCCTTTTCCATTTTCTCTACTAGGGTAGGTGAAGACTCTATTTCCCACCATTTAGCCAAAGTTCTTGTAAAACATTGTATAATATACTTTCATGCTTCTGTTTCACTTTTCCCTTTCATGCACATGACTCTATAGGAAACATACATTTTGTCTATAACTTGACGGATTTGGCTTGTGGTCATACTATCTATGTTCCATTCTGGGAAATTTTCGTCTGTAAATGTGTGTGCCTCTGGTAGCTTTCCTTTTACATAAAGGTATGGAGTTGGAACCCTAGTCATGTTCCAAGGAACTGGTTCTTTAGCAGGAAGAATATGAGATTGTGTAACCAAAAGATGAGATGAGAATGATTCTTCTTGTTCTGAGGGAAAATGGACTAGAAACTTTTTCTTCAAATCAATTTCTTCAGGAATGTAGACTGTAGATTTTACTGATGAGACCTTTTGTGGAAATAAGTAAGAACTAGGAATTGGTTTGTCAAGAAGCTTTCTAGATTTTTCTGATACTTTAATGATAGAGTCCCCTATGTTCTTAAAATCTTCACATAATCCTTCCATTAGTTCTTCATGGTCTCTTTTTGAAGAGTCTTTTTCACTTTCTAAATTGTTTTTTATTTCAGATACTTGGGAATTGACAGAATTTATACTGGAAGTAACTTGATTTGCATAGACTTGAAGTTGATCTATGTGTTGCTTTCTAGCACAGTCATTGGTTACAAATGTATGTGTTGCCATCCCTCTTAGAGCAATATTTGTCCAATTTAATTGTCAATGCATACTTTGGAGTCTTTTCTCTGAATTTGTTTGTTGAGATTCTCCCTTGTGAATCATGAGAGGAGTAGCCTTAGTTTGTTTTTCCTCTTCTCCTAGAATGATTCCTTTAAAAGGGGTAAAATGGAAATATGTCTCAGTTGTTTGTCCATCTAAGGCTTTCCATTTGTGTTTGGTACTGACACTTTCTTTGGCAAACATCACTTGAATTTCTTCCTTTTGTGAAAGTCTAGACCATTCATAAAAGGATATCCACAAATCCCTTTTGTCATATATGTTTTCCATTGCTAAGATAAATATTTCTTTAGTTTTGCAGAAGTAGTGGCATTAAATTCTTTGTCTTGGGGATGAGTAAATAGATCCCATTTTAACATTCTCTTAATACAGAAAATGTTTACTCTTCTTCGAGGACATCCATTGATAAGGGAAAAGAATTTGTGCATCTCTGGGACTAATGGTTTTTGTAGTCCTGTGGGTAATGGATTTTCAAATCTATAGGATGGAATTATTGCATCTGTTTGTTCAATATACCCTAATCCATATCTTGGAGTTCTCAGTGGTCTAAAGTAGCTAAATATTTCTTTGAGTCTAGGATCATCTATTTCCAACTCAGGAATATGATGCATCATTAAGACATGGCTTTCATGTGGAAAATCTATGTATGTTGTATTAGAACACTTTGGATGAGGACAAATTTCTTTTGAGATCGAGGCCAGAGGATAATCACCTATGGGATTATGGTTTTTATGTATAGGAGAGCATACTTGAGGTTGGGTATTGACCATATTAAGGCATAGAGGACATTGTCTTGGAAGAATAGAAGGCGGTTCCATCCATATGGGTTCATGAGTACAAATGGGTGGATCTATGCCTCAAATTTTGGAGATGGAAAATAAGATGTAGATGGAAAGTTTAAAAATAATTCACCACGTTGGCTACTCTGAGAGGATTGGTTATAGACAAGATAAGAACATAAAGGGAATTGGATGAGTCCTGGAATGGGTGGCCATTGAAAAATGGGAGTGTGAGAACAATCAGTTCCAGTTGTATGTGATGCAGAATATGATGACTTAGAAGAGACAAACCTTCTTGGAGGAAACTGAATAACTTCTTGAGTATGATCTTCTGCAATATCTGCAGTATTGAGACTAATTTGGGGTGAGGGATTAGGATCTTGCACTATCCATTCAGTAGGAAAATCTAATTGTTTTGATGAAGTGGCTTGGGGAACAAGTTTGGCATTGTTTGTAGAGGTATATACTAAGGTAGAACTCTCTGAATATCTATCAGGTACATGCAAAAAATTTGGACATAGAGTGTTAGTATATCTGAGTGCCAACTTATAATGGATTGCAATATTTTCAGAAGTAGGCTTCATATCATATCCTTTGGTGAGAATCTTGACTTGCAATATATTTTTGAGATTTGGGTCAGTGACAAAAACTCTGAAGTTTGGATGACAGTCAAACCAAATAGGGTCTCTGGCAAGATCACCTTGTACCCCTTCTATTAGAGCATGGACAAATTTGTTGAAATGATTATCAAGCACAACAATAAGAGTGAATGCAGGTATATCGTCTTTGTGCAAAGGTTCAATGCCTATTCTGATACATTTGAGATGTAGGAATTTTTCTCTAGCTTCTTTGGCTTCAATCCTAATTTCATCAGGGTCTAAGGTAGGGATAATACAATGATCAGATGCATTTTGTTGGACTTCAAAGATTGTTTCAATGATTTTAAATTGAGAATATGCACATAGTTGAAACATAGACATATCATCATAAATATCTTTAGTATATAACTTAGGAAGTTTCCACCTAGGGAGATACTTTTCTTCTTTATATACTTTATTGAAACTATTCACATCACGCATTCTCATTGAACCAAACAGACGGGAAATAACTGATATTTCATTTTTACCATTATGAATTTCTTCTACTTCTTTTTGTTTCATTTCTTTATAATACATGGAGCGAGAAGTATTAGAACTAGAGGGAGAATCCATAGAACCTAGATTGGCTCTGATACCAATTTTTGCAGAGGCATCCCTCGACGAGGAATGATGCTTGCTTGTTTTTTTTCCTTTCAAACTTATTGATTGCATTGAGGGCTTCCTTTATTTCTTTGTCAATTGTTGCATAGTCATTTCCATTGCCAAGCCAGGTCTCTAAAGAAAACTATATGATTTTCTCATGTGGATTTGATCTGCCTGCTTTAACTTGTTTAAGAACTGCTCCCCATCCTTGGTCACTGGCATCAGACTCAATCGTTTTTAAAGAGTTCATCACTTGCAACATGCAGTATTGGCAAGTTCCTGACTTTAGATTTTATCTTTCTCACAACCTCAATGTGTGATTCAGTCCAAGGCAAAGGATCCTTTTTTATCCTGTCATTCAGAGTTTTTCTATCTTTAGCACAATCTTTATAAAAATGACTCACATAGTTCAAGCTTCCTAGAAAGCGTTGGACTTGGGTCTTATCATAATTAAAAAAATGCTCATTATTCCAATGTAATTATTTAATTTACAAGTTATATTCATTATAGATATATTAGATTGGATGGTCATTAAAAAAAATAATCAATTAAATTAATTTTTTTCAATTTATCAATTTATTTTCTATAAATTTATTTTTCATTTGATTTATTTTCTATAAATTTTCTTTGTATTTTGAGTTTGTTAGATAGTGTTGTAATTTCTTATCTTTTAAAGAGATATACTAATTCTTTGTTAAAGCAAATTGTTTTCTTTGTTGATGTATTATTGTATTTAATATTTTGTGTTTTTATGACACAATGCTTTTGTTATATGACCTTGTTTTTTTCACACATTTGAGATTAGTTTATACTGATCTTAGGGGAGGGAGATGTTAGAGGACATTAGTGATACAACATAATAGTGCACTTAATAAGGAGTTAGTTATTATTATGAAAATAAATAGGATGATACGGTGAAAGTTAACTTTCCCATTTTGGATCTACCTATAAAAGAAGGGTGTTTGGGGGGGAATAAATAGAAGTTTTTAGCTCTACATTGTTTCTTGATCAGGGGATCAAATTTTGCTCAAATTTCAAAGTGCTCGGAATGTGACGAAAACAGTGCCATTGCGTCCGTCTTGTCTTCCTGATTCCGGCGGTATATTTACTTTGTCAAATGGACTCCGTATGGAGAAGATATCGCAATCTGTTCGTCAAGCCAAACAGGGAAAATAATTTGATGCTGACTGTACCAGTCCGTACAGTCTGTACGGTCTAACGTGGCAAGACCATATGACTGTATAGTGGTGACGTGGTAGACGTTGGTTGGTTGATAGATAGCGAGTCAGGAGCTGACACGTGTCCGATGGTGGCGAATGGTATGAGGACACGTGGCCCAACCCGTGGGCGCCACGTGTCACTCATTGTTTGGATGATTGGTTTTGTGTAAAATATATGGGAGTCCGCGGGGTTCGACCCCCGGACCTCCCCCACAGCATAGAGCCTTCGCAAATGTCGCTGAACCATTGGACCACAGGTCATACGTTGTAAACTATATGATTTTGATTATATTTGTTTTCAACTATTGTAACCTTTGGACGGGGGGTCGGGCCAGGGCCTAGCCCCGACCCGTGGTTCCGTTGCAACGAATTAACCACCTATTTTCCAAGCCTAAGGTCATATGCACCATACGCCCAGGTGCCGAGGCGGTTAGGGGTTGGCGCGCCCTTAACCATTCTACGGTTTGCACCGTTGGCGCGGTTGCGCCCGGTGCTGGGTTTTTATGCCATATAATGCGTGTGAGCCAGGTTCATTCAGAGAGGGTGCGTTTTGTAGATGCAGAGACAACAAGCTTGAAGGAGGAGACTTCCAGGAGGCATAACTTCTTCATTTTTCGACCGATTGAGGTGCCGAAAGAGCCCAGACAGGGGTTTTGGGACGCTCTGAAGCCATTGGAGCAGTCGGTTTGTCAGTTTGAGCATTGTAAGACATGTTTTTGAGCACTTTTTTAGCAATTAATAATAATGATCCATTGGAAGCTGGACCAGGAGATGTAGCCCATAAGAGGGTTGAACTCCTTTATCAATTGTTGTGCTTATGTGTTTATGTTCATTGATTATGCTGCTATCTATGTGTAATTTGCATAAGTAATCCTTTAATTTATGTGTTGCAAACTGATCCTTTTGCTTTAAACACATAACATTCACTTGCAATAAATTTCAAGTTTTTCAAGTCTTCTTCAATTTTTAGATCATTTCTTCTATTTACATATCTGAGAATCTAATATTGATCAAACCTCTTCACCCCCCACATCACTAGAATATCTCCTCTCCAACCATTAGGATTTTTTTACCGAACCCTCATCTTTGCCACCCCCATGACATATTGAGCATACCATTGACCTTGCACTTAGCACCCCCCTTCCTAATACCTAGCCCTATCATCTTACCCTTAGAAAGACAACTTACATTAACATACAAATTTATACATTGTTGCAAGTAGGAAATATTTTCCTTAGCTCCTCACCTTGTGGGTTGCCTCCCATTATTATCCCTAAGAAGGAAACCCATGAATGGCAACTAGTCACTAACTATAGAGGTCTCAATAAGGTGACTCTTGAGAATACATATTGATTTCCTTGTATCAAGGATTTCCTAGCCCTATTCATGCTAACTAACTATGCATGCTCAAATCTATTCAATAAACTCTAAAGATTCAAGTCCCTTATACCCATTTATATCAAGTTCAGAACAACCATTTAAACATTCTAGAAAAAAATATCTATATTATATACTAGTGTGTGAGTTGCAATTGTTGGATCATATTTATAAAACATGGTAGATTCCCTTTGCAAATTAGGGTTGTATAGGAATAATTTTCCATGCACACTCATAATGTGTCATGCACATTACATGTCTTTTTTTAATATGACAAATGATGCATTACATGTTTTTCTTTCATATTGTAAATGATGCTTTTGTTTCATAGCCTCATTTGCAAAATTGCACTCATGAGGCCAATAAACATAGAGATTATATACCACCTTTAATGTGATCACCCTATTGATCTAACACATTTGTAATACCACTTAGAGAGATCTAGTTATCTAGCTCTCTATCTCTAGAATGATCTCCTAAACAAAACTTGCTTAGGGAATATGAAAATTGTATTTTCTTCCCTACACATATAATCGTATTCTAACATGACTCACCAATGTTATAATCTAATAAATGACAAGCTATATAATGGTAATATTAATTACCTAAATTATATCAACCCTACTAGATCATGGTGTTGAATTGAGAGTCAATCTACTTATAATTACCTAAATTCTATCAACCCTACTAGATCTTGGTGTTGAATTCAAAGTCAAGCTTAGTGTGTCTAAATGTGTCTCTTCCAACATAGATTTCGAGCATTCAACAACTTTCTTAACAACCCTCATTTCATTCCTATAAGTATGGTTTGGTAATTTTGTATGCTCTATAATGATTTCCTTAGTACATCAACATTGTAACATGTTGGTGATATCCTTGTTACTTAAACATGTATCTACTATCAACAAAAAAGAAAAGAAAATTGCATTTAATCAATATTTAAAAAAAAACCAGTGAATTAGGCATTTTGTTTCCTAGTCGATCTTTCTATTACAACATTAGAAAAATAGTGGGATATGTCTATCTTGTAGTGTTTTGGAATAACTTTTATAACTACAAAATCTCATCTTATTTCTCCTCACAAGGTTTCTCCAAGCCAAGTGTTTCAAATTGAAACCAATCTTCTCCCCATAATAAAGGACCAACACCATTTTAACATTTGCTAAAGTGGTTCCATTGAGGGTTCCTATTGTATCCTGAAGATATATAGATAAACCAAAGTTAGTACCCCCTTGAATCCAAGGGTCCACACCTAATATAATTCTCTTCCCATCACCAACCTTCCAAGCTAGCCATTTCCCCACTAAGGGGAAATCTTGGACCAATGCTTTCTAGACAATAGAAGCATTAGAATAATTTTTTAAGGGACTACAATCCAATACTGGAAAATGATGAATATATTCTTTTACTAGGACATCCCCCCACATATCATATCCTACAATCACCTTCCATAAAATTTTGGTAGAAAGTGCCTTGGAGAAATCAAAAATATTCTTGAGGCCCCACCCTCCTTCCTTCTTAGGCCTAGCTATTCTTCCCCATTTGACCAATTCCATCTTAACATTTTCATGCTTTTTAGTTGACAAAAATGATGAAGAACTTTCTCCTAATATTATTCAATATACCTTTGGGAATGAAAGCTAATGTACGCCAATAGATTAGAATAAATTCCAATGCTACTTTGACCAATGTGAGTCTACCACCTAAAGAAATCCATTCGGTGTACCATGCAATAACTTTGTTTTCAATCCTACTAAATAACTAAGGCCAATCCTGATAACCATATTCATTTGGTTTCAGTTGCAAACCAAGATATTTGATCCATTCTTAAAATCACCTTCTTGGAAGGGTAATAGATCTTTGATAGATATTTGTTGGCCTCGAAAAAAATTATGAAACATAATGCATGATTTCTATTGGTTGAATTCCATCCCTATAGATTTATAGTACATCTCTAGTGCACGATGAATAATATTAGCATCCCGCAACGATCCATCCCCAAAAAGTAAAACATCATTTACAAATAACATGCAATTTAAATATATATGCCCCCATAAATGGATACATTTCAATTTGTTTGATCCTCTTTCATAAAGAAGGCATCTATTCAAACCCTCTTCTACAAGAAGAAAGAGGAGGGATAAAAATGAAAATCCCTACCTCGGTCCTCTTGTAGGCTAGAAAAAGGGGGGAAGAAAAAACATTAATCAACAGTGACAAATAAATAGAGTGACATCCTTCCACCCAATGAATCAAAACTCAAGAGAACCCTACATGTATCATCATCAATCTAAGGCAAGACCAACTAACCTTATCATATGCCTTGGATGAGTCAAGTTTGATGACAAAGGTGGATTTTTTCTTTACATTAACAAAGTGAAGGATTTCTTGAGCTATACCTATAGCCCCATGAATTTGTCTACCATCTAAGAAACCAAATTGCTCACTTGAGATCACAAGGGATTAAACAAGCTTGAGTCTTATAGCCATGATCTTAGAAATTATCTTGTACACAAAATTACAAAGATTAATAGGCCTAAAATATTCAAAGGACTTAGGAACACCTTTTGTTTGGGATAATAGCTAATAAAGTAGAGTTAAAATCCATCAGAAACTTATCAAAAGTCCTATATTCTTCCACAACCAATAAAAAGTCCCTACCCAACAAATCAAGAAAACTTTCAAAGAATTCAATGGACAATCCCTTAGGTCTAGGGATTTTTCCTTTCTGGAAAAACTCAATGATCACTTGTAATTCATCCATGGATATCTCTTCCATAAGGGTCTTATTCTTCTCTTGAATCACAAAACTAAAGAAATAAAGTTTCCATATGAACTATCTCAACTATATTGGCTCGAGGGGCCTCCTTAAAAATATTGTTGAAGTGATGGATGCCCACTTTTGCCATCCCCCTGAAAATATGAACATGATCTCCTCTCTAATCCTTTTTACTCCAAATAGTGTTTATATTCTTTCTCATTTTGGCATAGTTGTGAAAGAATTTGCTATTTTCATCCCCTTGTGCTATCAAATAATCTTTTCTCTTTGGCCTCTATTCGGATTATTCCGATCTAATATCTCTTTTTTGGTAGCTTCCTTCTAATTTAAGGGCTTTAATTCTGCCTCACTGAAAATGTCATTAAGGTTGGAGTTGAAAAAGTTTGCAATATCCTATTCCAAATTTGAAATATACTCCTGTGAGTTCTAGAATTTAACCTTTTCCCATTCAATAGTTTTCCTTTTTATTCTTTTTAGATTTTAATTGGATTGGAACATTATAGAATCCTCCAAGTGAATATCATAATGTTTCCATTCTTTTTGGACTAGAACTATGAATTCAAATCCTTCAACTAATGAGACTTGAACTTAAAGGGGCTTGATGGTTTTGGAATAGTATCCCCCACTTGGAGACTAATAGGAGCATGGTAAGAAATTCCTTCTTCTCCTATCTAAATCTTGATGTTATCTAGACTGCAAACTAGATGTTTAGAAACAAGGAATCTCTTCAGTCTCTTGGATATTTCTCCTACCCCCACCCTATTACTTCTCTAGGTGGGTTTCATAGTCAAAGGTTTTGTGTCAAAAAGGCCCACTTCTTTTATCTTATGAAGGAAATGTTCAGGTCCATCATTCCTGCTTCCCCACACACCTTTCCTTCTCTCAAAATGAAATTCAAATCTCCACCCACGATCACATTATCCTTCTTCAACACCATGTTCCCAATAAATTAATCCCATAAACCTTGCCTAGATAGAAAAGGACCATAGACATAGATAAAATTGAAAACCAAATCTAATTCTGGAGAGAACAACACCAAACAAATGGCATTGTATAAAAAGGAAACACTCCTTAAGTGAAGGGTATTGTACCAACCTACCACCAACCCCCCAAAATTTCCCTCTACTCTAAAATATTCATAAATCTACCCATGGAGAGTAGACCCTAACATATATTTTACCTTATTGGCCTCCATAATTGATTCTTATATCAAAATCACCTTATGGTTACTTGTTTATATAACTCTCTTTAGGGAGTTTATTTTGTAGGCATTCCCCAAGCCTCTTATGTTATAAGAGAGCACTATCATTTTGAACCGTTAGATTGGGATTTACATGCTCTAAGGGACACATTGAATAGTTGTTTGTTTGACTGATAAAACTTCTTGGTCAACGTGTTTCATTGCTTGGAAAAGGTAATATTTCATACTAGGACCATCCTGACCTTCACACATATCCAAGCCTATATCTCTAGTAACTCCTTTATCCTCCACTAGTATACCCTTTTTCTTTACATACCTTAAATGATATTTTTTTTACTTTCAGTGGGGATAGAGTCTTCATCTGATGAGTATGAGGTACTAATATTATCTTAAAATTATACCTCCTCTTTTGGAATGATGTTTTTCCCCCTCACATGAGTGCCTCCTACATCCTAGAGGGGTAAAGCTTCACGTGAGTTTATAATCTTTAAACCCTTTCCAAAAGATTGGATTTTAAGAGGGAACTCTATCCCTGAACAACAATTCTATGGTGTTTAAATCCATTAGAGGAGGAGCCTCCATGAGGGTTTCTTCAATCCTTCATGTTTATCACATACACACAGGTTACAGGTTTCTTTTGAGCATATTTTTTATACACCAAGGATTTTAGTTACTTTATTATTCTCTACTAACTTAGATTCCCTAACTATTCCTTTTTAGGGACTTGAAAATCGATCCTTTTCTATAGCAACATCTTGTAAATTTTTCAATAATTATTGAAGTGGAATCCTCATAGACTAGCTTAACTTTCGACAAAGAAGGGGCATTTTAATTCTCCTTAATAGCCTTTGACTGGTTGAAAGCTTGTTCCTAGACCTCCAAAGGTTCTTCAACATCTTCTTCATCAACATATATATCGTTTTTAGGGCTTGTGAAATTAATATGACCATACATATCACATATAGAGCACCTAAAGGGGATCTTGGCATAGTCGATCTCCTATTGGTATGATCAATTTCCCACCTAAAAACCTAAAAATCAATACCTTCTAGCAGCGCATCTCCTAGGTTCGTTTCAACACAAACATTGATCATAGAGGTCCTATTCAAGGACCTAGTT
>ML778996.1:1003366-1024935 GCA_009831015.1 Picea engelmannii
CTTAATCTAAAATGGTTGGATGTCATCCCTCTCTCTCATAGGATAAAACATAAGGGTTCAATTTTTTAGAAGCAAAATGGAGTTGTTCCAACACTATTTCCTTGTAGAATGCTATATTTGTCCTTTGTAGACTAAAAGATGAGAGTGATCTAACCATAGACAATAACTGAAAAATGGGTGCATAACCAAGCTATTGTTTCCAAACCTTCCACACCCACATGATCATCAACTTTTCAGACATGAGTCTAGCATGAAATTTTCCAATCAATTTTTTTCTTGATAGAATTGAACTTGCTCCATCACCATATCCTAGCCCATTACCATCTTAATTTCTTCCACTCTCAACTTAACACACTTAAGCTTCCTTCTCATTGTCTTAACCACTTCTTCCACAACTCCTTGAGAGTCCCCCATCTTCTCTACCACCTTGGAAATAGTTTGGGAGTTATATTGTTTGGATAGACCCTCAACCTCACAACCTTTCTTAGATGTTACCAAAAAGATTGAGTCTACTACCTTTGAAGTTAAATGGTTCAGTCTTTGACATCATTCATGAACTGTAGTGGGGTTGTTGTACTCCTTACATTCCCATCATTTTCCACTAACTCCACCATGAGTGAGAGGTCCTTTTGGCTTGGAATAAAAACATTTTTAGAGGATAGATAAAACCCCATCAAAAATATTGAGCCCCTTATCATTGCATAGGTTCATTACCCAAAAACATTGCACCTTCAAACTTTTTTGCTCTCATGAATTTTAGAATTTAGGTTCTACAATTTGATCCGATGAACCCTATTCCCATCAATGATTGCACCAACATTCACCTTGATCGACCCCTAAGAAAAATAAACTCTCAAGAAGGTGTCAAGAAAAGGACTATATAAGTACCATAGTACCCCTACACTATGGAACAAAAAGTCTTCCAAAAACTAATAAAACAACACCAAGAAACCCTAATGTGATACAATATTTGACCTTATAAGAAGAGTTAACCATCAATAAACCCTAGTCACCATCCATAAAAAAAAAAATCTAACTCTCCTTCCATCTCCATCAAGTGCAACATCAACTCTTCATTAATTAAAAATGAGAGTTTAAAAAAAACCCATCATCCATTTGAACTTTAGTTATTATGAAATATCATATTTTATTTAAAGTTTATTGAATCATATGGAAAAATAGAATAATAACAATTTAATAGAATTTTTAATTTCAAAATTATAACATTATCTAAATTAGAACAAATTTATTTTCACTTAATAATACTAAATATTTTTAATAAAATTTTAAGATTAAAACACGTGAAGAACAAATAACATCTTAGCTTTAAATACATAAACTCGTCCAAATAAACCGACCTATTATGTATGACGATTCATTGCTTCCCTATCTAAATCCTTGTCAAGCGAATGTACGTATAGAAGTTATATTTTTAATGTTATCAATTCAAACCGTTCTTTATTAAGTAGTATAGAGACCGTTCATTATTAAGTAGTATAGAGTGCAATAGTAATTGGAATATTAAATGCAAAAATTATAATAAAAAATTATGTTGGATTATGAAATATGAAATTTTAATTAAAAAAAATGATGTTAAATTTATTTATTTTTTCAAAAAATAAATATTGTGTATGTTTAATAACATATTAAGAAAAATAATGAAATTTGAAGGATTTATATTTTTAAAGTGAAAAGAAAAAACAATTTAAATTTGTTAATTAGAATAAAATTGTATTCTGATATAATTATTAAAGCTTAATATAAATAATATTGATAAATATAATTGCAAGGTGTTTATGCACATTTAATATATAAGTAATAATTTACAATGTTAAAAAAATAAAAAACTAATTAAGTTTTCTTTATTGGATATGTATTACATAAATATATATTTTAATTTGGATAACAAGATTGGTATAGGTTTAGTTTGGGGAATTAATTTGAATCGTAAAGTGCTTCGAAAAATATAGATATAAATTGCACACAACCATTTACATATACACAATTTATAAAAATAAAAAAAATAATTTAATTTTTTAATTTTATATTAAAAATTATTTAGAAAATTAAAACGAATAATTTAATTTTTATATTTTATATTAAAAAATATTTACAAAATTAAAACGAAAAACTATTTGGGAGAAGCCCCTGAAAATCTCGAAAATAAAAAAGACAATGCGGCTGTAAACAGTAAACAGAGCTTTTGAAGAAATCTTATCAGTTCACATCAGCTGACTCCTACATTCTCCAATTTCATTTCATGTACACCCTGGAACCCGCGAAAACGCACTTAGGAGCATAATATTTCAATGAACCACAACCATCTTTAATTCTTCAATGCTTTTTAATTATTTTCTTCATCGACTTGCAGGCCCGAGATGAGATTTGCATGTAAAGTGAAGGTTTGATGTTGATATCTTACGCTTATTATTTTTGCAATATTCTTTTATTCTTTTCTTTCATCTGCTTGCTGTGCTTTTTAATTTCTTCTTTTCATCGACTTGCAAGCTCGACTTTGCATCTGAAGTGAAGGTTTGATGTTGATACCATCTGTACGCTGTGTTTTTTAATTCTTTTCTTCGTAGGCTTGATATCATCTGTACGCTGTAGCCTGCGATGATTAAAGTGCGTTTCGTTTCCTAGGCCATTTAATATCGAGGTACGGTCTCTTAATATTCTCCGGAATTCATTATAATAATGATGGAAAAAAACTGTACAATTTTTATTTAAATATATCTATATATAATGGGATTGTCATTAATTTTTTTTAATTAATAAACAAATTAGAATTTTTGCTTTATATCTATATTTATATATAATGGGATTGTCATTAAATTCTTTTTAATTAATTAAAATTTTTAAATTTTCTCTTAGATGGTGTGGTAATTCTTTAGTTTTTAATAAATATGATAATTTTTTGATTTAATATTTTATATTTACTTGAGATTTTTTTTTTTTTTTTTCTCAATGGAAATTAATCCGCTGGGAACCCACCCGGATACTTCCCCACATAGTGGATGATATGAGAGTGAAAAGCAGCAGCCCGAGGGACTCGTAGCCAGGCTTGAACTCGTGACCTCTCCCCAACCTGGAAGAGTGTGCAAACTCGTGACCTCTCCCCAACCTGGAAGAGTGTGCGCACATTCTCGCCAATCGAACTATCCCTCGTGACTAAGGTGACTAAGCACCTATCCCTCATGAGATTACTTGACATTGATTTCGAGATAGGAACATGTTAGACATAGTAGTGATATGAGATAATAGTGCATTTAATAAGAATTTAATTTTTATTATTATAATAAAGAGGATGACACAATTTAATTTTATTATTATAATAAAGAGGATGACACAATTCAAGTTAACCATCCCATTTGAACATGGTTACCCTATTCACTTGAGTACAAGTATGATCTCAAAAAGAGAATTCTAGCCCTAAAACCCCATAATGTTTTGTCAAAAACACCAAATTCAATTCTCATTTCAAAAACTGTTGTTATCGGTAGCACTTTTTCTTTTTTTTTTCTTTTCTTTTTCTAGAGTACCACATTCTGCAACCATGGACTTTTTTGACAAAGACCTTAAAATCAACCCCTGAACACCATTTTTTTTCAAAACTACAACTCCTTTGAAACCTTTGGACTTCATGATTAGTATTGCTGCAACTAAAACCTTAAAATCAACCCTTGAATATAAAAGTGATGCTTCTAATAGCTGACCTCTTTTTTTAGGGATAAAATTACAAGTTTTTTGAAATTGTGGCCTCGAGAACCGACACCCTTGGAACTAAATTCTTAATACCAACCCTCGAATAAAAAAGAAGCATTATGAGGAACACTGAAAAAAAATGTCGAACTTAGAATTATAACATTTTAGAAACCATGGCCGAAAAGCTGGTATCATTACAAACAAAAGTGAAAATGAAAAAAATGAAAAATAAATAATAAAAAAGAAAAAACTTCGAACGTGAAGAAAAAAAATTAAATAAATTAAAAATATATATAATGTTTTATTTATTTTTTTAAATGACATAATTAAAAAAAAAATCAATTAAAAAAAAAGAGAAAAGAAATAAAAATAAAGATTGAAAAACAATCTTGAAAAGTAACTCTACAAAAAGTTACCTCATCCAAAGGTTGTGATTGACCCACTAGTCCAACAACCCAACTGAACTCAACTAATGTTCTCAGTGATGCATGGCACGAACATGTCATGATGAAAATGTGCTCAACCAACTAACTTTCTTCAAAGCTACTTTAGGTCACCTCAAGTCGTCCAGCTTACCGAAGTGCTTCCACTTTCTGCAACCCAGAACTGCTCCCCTTCGTTATCACTTATGTGGTTAGATCTGTGATAAGTCCTGCGACAAGTCCTGCATTTTTCCGCCTTGCCCAAGTGATCGGTTCACCCCACATACTCTATGCTTGGTCTTCTCAAGGTGTGCACACAGGTATGACACTTACTTTTGTCGCAAATCAAACTAACCAGACTGTTTATGCGAAAGTTCAATCCACCTTACTGAACCTTCACCAAGTAAAAGATCAAATCAAACTACCTCTCGGATCAACTTTGTAACAAGTTTTGTGATCACCCACCCTACCCAAGTGCTTCATTTCACCACAAAATTTGCTCTTTGTCTATGCAAGGTGTGCACCCAAATCAACCTCCCATTACACTGTCAACCAAAACATCTGTTGTAATTTTGATGCAAAGTCTCTACAATGAACCAGTTCACTCCACCAAATTATTAACCAAGTTTGCGAACGCTCCCACTGAACTGTCTTTGCAACAAATTGTCTTCAAAGTTTTCTTTGATACCATCTATCGTCGAGATAGTGGTGAAGAGCTCACCAACCCTTCTTCAAAATTTGCGACGAACAAGCTCTAATACCATTTGTCAGGTCCCCATGGTGTGCCTTCCCGAATCTTGCGATCGTGCACCTCTTCAGGGCATGTGAAACTGCGGTGTTTTCTCACTTGGCTGCTTGGCAACACCAAGGATACTTCATTTAGACTATGCCTCTTCACTTAGAGCATACCCATACTATGTTCTAAGCTATGGGCTAGTCACACTCCTACTCTAGTGCAACTCTCTTATATACTTAGACATTTTTTTAACCATCTCAACACTTAGTCATTTAAGCATACATCCATGAAACAAAGAGAACACTTGTGAAATAAACAAGAGACACACAAATATAGTGCGTGAAGTACAAAATGTGCCTAACACCCGACTAAGTCTTATTATTGTAAAACAATTACAATATGAGCACTACCGGCTCGATTTACAACTTGGGTAGAGTTGCACGACTCGCCTCAGCTCACCAAGACACTCATACACATATTCATTACTGTCCATCATAACAACTTTTGAAACTCATGCAATGCACCCTAGACATGTACCCACCGTAGACTCACAGTCTCTTCTCTATCACAAGACTTCACATAAACCTAGGGTCTGTCTTATAGCTACCTCACTCAGACCTACGACAAGACTTCCCCAAAATCATGGACCCAAAAGAATATTGCCCCATCTTTGTCCATGGAATCTCTTCAAGGAAGCACAAGTCCTCCCATGTGGAGTGACTTGGCTCCTTGAGGGAGCTCACCCCTCTTTGTCCAAGTTTGCATTAGAATCTCAGAGTTGATCTTGCTCTCCTTGTTTTCCAAATATTCCTTCCTTGGTTGTGTGCCCTTGTTTTCTTATATGGACTCCAAAGGTCACCATCATGAATCATCATGTCCTTTGGGTGTGTTGTGCCACTTCACAGACCCGATGCGCCCCTCAACTGTCACATCCTTTGGGACCAATGCACCCCAACCTTGGGTGCGCTCCTCATGTTGATGCACCTCAACCTCTTTTGTATGCCCATTCTCTTGGCTGGTTCCACCTCATGCTTCATCTCATGCTTGAGAAATACCCTAGGAGTTTTCGTGCACCTAAAGTGCCCACTTTACCAACTAGTGAAACTCTTGGGTGCTGGAGAAACCCCAAGTTCCATCTCCTTTAAGACTTGGGTGAAAGTCTTCGCACCCTTCTAGCCGAAGACCTTACAACACCCAAGACTAAGTATCCCTTGAAAAGTTCTATGCATATTTTTCCTTATAGATGGCCTGCAAAAAGATGAGCCATAGTCATCATTTTGAATAAAAACTTTCCTTTCATTTTAAATNCCAAAAAAAAAAAAAAAAAAAACCATTTATTACATACCAATATTGTTATATTCCCCTTAAGAAAAATGTCCAACTAAACAAGATATTTCACAATATTATTACTATTCATCAATTTCATAAACAAGATATTTCACAATATTATTACTATTCATCAATTTCATAAACAAGATATTTCACAATATTATTACTATTCATCAATTTCATGACATCATGGTATAGGGAAGAAGCAATTACACTACATTCCCACTTGTTTGACTTTTTTAAAAGGAGGTATAGAATATCTCAATCTACTAGTCTCGTGTGTGGGGAAACAAGGTCATGCAACAAAACAAAACAAAACAAAGGCATTGTGTCACATGGAGACAAAATATTATTGACTACCACGATACATCAACAAAGAAAACAATTCATCTTAATGAAGAGAAATAGTAATATTTTTTAGAAAGTTAGGAAACTACGACAACATTGAGAAAATCCAAATGTAAAATAAATTTATGGAAAATAAATTGATAAATTTGAAAAGTCTAGTTTAATCAAACTCTAATGATATCTTATCGACTTATATTACACAATTTTTTTTTAATAATTATTATGTATGTGAAATACATGGAACTTATAAATTGGATTATTGCATTCTAATATGCATACATACACAATATGCATTTTTTTTTTCCTCATCCTTCAAAAAAATATTACGATATTTTTCACGCGTCATGTAAAGAGGAAGGGTAAGTGCTCATTACACCTTGTTTTGTTATTCAAAAGCTACTTTCAATTAATATTTAAAAAAAAGAGTGGTTGGACTATTTTTCCTTATGCAAGTGCCTTTGCTATGTACTTATAGCCATGACATGCATATGATTTTGAGTTTCCAAAGTTAAGAAAGAAACAAGAAGTATCAATCTAGTGTATCATTTGCAATGTTGTTTTATTTAAATTGTAGAAGACATTATGTTTTAGTGTTTTAGTGAAATCTTATGGACATAAGTTGGCTTTGTGGTTTATTTGGTGTTTTTTCTAAGGTTTTATATGGGGTTATTTGAAATAGGAAATTGTTTTTTCCTCATTAGGTATGACAAAAATTGGTTTATAGTTGTGTATTTTCTAGGAAGAAAATAGAGCATGTGCTTTATTTTTTACGTTTTGGGTGTTAGACCTCTTTTCAAAAAGGGTCCAGGGGAATTCTTCTTTTCTATTTGTTTCATTGCATGAGGGAGTTAGTTTGTTGCCTGACTCTAACAACGATACCATCATGAAAAATTATAGCATTGACAAATCAATCATGGAAATATAGAATACCATGATCCTCTAATACTTTTGACATGCAAGTCCTCTAAAAACCATTCAATGACTTCCAAAATCTAGGATCATGTATTGTAGAGAGGCGATAAATATGGAACCAGCCATAGGTTCTTCCTCAATTGGTTCTATGCTTTCCCTTCAAACTTAGAAAATCCTAACCTTAACATGGAGAAGGAGATGTTCTTTCCTGTAACATCTTTCAACTAGACAAGAATATATGGATAGGATTCAACATAAAAGCACAATAAGAATACATGGGCAATCTTTCATAATAATACACAGGCCATCTTTTAGAGATTAGAATAAAACAATTTTAAAGGTTATATAAAAAGGGTTGTGATGGGATCTAATAGAGAAACCACTTAGTGTCTATAGGTGGTAGCTCAAGATTGTGTACATTCTTTTTGTTTCTTATGATAATCTTATATTGCATTCAATTTCAACAAGCATAAACTCAAGGTTTGCACAAGTTCATTGAGCTAGTCTCTTCCTACATAGGCACAAAAGACAGTGTCTATATGTAGGCATCAGATACCTGCATTTATGTGTGAGGGAGATGGTTCATGAGATGTTGAAATTGTTGGTTCATGAGGGTGTTGGTCTTATGATATTATGTTTATGAGGTAGAACAAAGGTAAAATAGGGTGTAAGCATGTTTGAAACAATGTCTTTGGTGAGTATGGTAGTCTTTAGGATTCATTCAACAAATTAATGCAAAGATATGGATGTGTACCACCTTGCATTGATTACCATTTGTCCGTGTAGAAGTGCAAACCAAACAAAGTGAATCACCCAAATGTTATGGGACTGGCCTAAATGGCATGAGACAAAATCTATTTCACCAAATGAAGGACTACTTGGGAGACCATTGAAATCATAGATAAAAGGCACCAAAGAATTTTAAATTCATAAAACAATTAGCTTACTCCATAAATATGTTATAGAACACAACGACTCAACATAACATCATGTGTTTGAATAATATGGAGAAATTAGGATTTGATATCACTAATATATTCTCAACCACATTGGCCCTAAGCTCCTCGTCTCACTTGTGGTTGTGGTCGACATATAGCCAAAATTAAGGTATAGACACAATGAGTTAACATAACATCATGCATTTGAAAATTATGGAAAAATTGGGTATTGATGCCATCGATCTATACTCAACCCTATTGACCCTGTGCTCCCCATCTTATGTGTAGTTGTGAATGACATATAGTCAAGCTTAAGATATGCTAATTAGAGGGGGTGGTCCATCTAATTAAACAAAGGAATTAGTTGTTTAGCAACTAGTCTCTGCCTCGTTGAACAAATTAAGTAAGTGATGGCTAGTTGAACAAATAGAGATTTGTTTATATTAGGTATTTGATCAAATAAAGTACAAAGTAATTCATAATACAAAGAGTCGTTGATTATTTCTCAAGCCCCACAAGAGTCAGTCTCTTTGTGTGTGTCGATGCACAAGGATTAGATATGAAATGGGATCAAATATACAACAAGAGTATATCATAAATTGTCTTATCTTCCATCATTATTATGAGTGGAAAGTATATCCAATCTTACAATAATATATATCTAATTTCCATTATACTAGTGACTGAAATTAGTTGCGGAATTTACCAAAATATATTACTTCTGGTTGTTTTGGTACTAGATATGAATTAGACGTGGTTTTTATTCTTTAATTCATTAGTTAAAAAAGAAAGACGTCTAAATTAATGTGCATCTATCCTCCTCTAGCAATGGATTTTAACCATGGTAAGTTAATTTTCCATACTTTTATAATATACGTGTCAATCCAAAGTCTGATAGTACGTATAAGGAACAATTTTTTTCCGAAGAGTACATGTGTATCCTTGAAAGGATAAACCGACACTTAACAAACCAACTAATGACATAAAAATCTGCCAATTACAAACTTATACTCCTCAATAAAAGTGTGCACCCACCAAGACTAATCCTTTTCCAGGATGAGATAAATGATAGAAAGCCCGAGCTCATCATCAATCCCGGGCTTGGAGGGAATATGAAATATCCAATCAAACAAAACTCAAAACTAAGGATCAAGGAATGATAAAAGATGTGATGACGTCATCACGTCATCACATCAAGGATTGATGTGATGACGTTGTCCCTCCACTCCTTTAGTCCATAAGTAAAGTATGATGTATCCTTCTGGTTCTATTAATGATTTCTTTGATAGCGCGTCGACTTCTTTGTTGTATTTTTGGTAAATGTGAAAAAACTGGATGGTCTCGAAACTATTTCTTAAATTTTGGATTCTTTGTTTCCATCCTTCTAATGTGCTTACTCGCAATTCACTTTTATCATTCAACCACTCAATAATTACCTTTGAATCGCCCAGAATTTGAATCTTTGGGAGAGAAGAAGATTTTCTAAGAACATAGTATCCCATTCTCCCATTAGTTCCACCTTCGAATTCGTTCCAGATCCACAGTTCAGGTACCATTTATGAACCAAAGAGGCCAATAGTTTTATGGTGCCACCAACGCCATAGCACAGTCCATTTTCCTTTGTTGCACCATCAAAACAAGCTACTGGATATTCAAAGGTCTGATTAATCAAGCAGGAACAAACAAAAATTTGGTTAATATTTTCCACAGGCTTGTGAATTGATCCAAGTGTTTGGATCACTACCGATTGCGCCGATGGATTTTTCTCTTGGAAGATCGTTGTGTTCCTTTATAACCATACAAACCAACAAATTAGTGGAGCTAAACTTGCTAAAGCTGGTCAGTTTTTTGTCCACTTTGTAAGATTGTCGTCCAAGTTACTTCTGCCCCACTCCTGTTTGAAATTATTTATGGAATTAATTTTATTCCAAACAGATTTAGTAAATGGATAGTGAATGAAGAGATGGTCAGTATTTTCACTGTCATTTTTTCAAAGCTGGCATCTACTAGGGCCTTCCCACCCTCTCCGCTGAAGGTTTTGCCAAGTCAAGATCTTGTTATTTGCTTCCAGCCATAAGAAAAGTTTAAACTTTTGTTGTAAGTCATGTTAGCACTGAGAGTCACCCTCAAATTGAAGGGGAGGATAAGCCCAGTACCCATCAGAGTGTTTGGTGGATGTTTGATTTATGAATAGAGGTCAAATGGGGAAAACTCAATACAAGAATGATTTCAACACAGAATTGGACAAGTAATGCAGAGGGAAGTGAGGACCTCATTAACTTCGGTCAGTGATTAGAGTTTAAAAGTGAGCAGATGGAAGACTTAGTGAGAGAGGTGAACAAAAATGCTATGGGCATCAACTTTCAAGTAGTTGGTGAAGAAAAACTCAGGCTCAAGACTGCTCTTGAACTCAAGCTTCAGACATTGAAATATGTACAAACAACACAGTCACAACAGAATAATGATCAAACCTACATCACAATGAAACTACAAAAACTTGACTGGATCCTCCATGCCCGAGCCATTCAGTGTAAGAGGGAATAAGACACAAATAATATGACTAAAACTGGTCAGGACACTACTGTAATCAAACCTACATTACAACAACATCACAACCCTCGACTGGATCCTCCATGCCTGAGTGTTTTAGCACAGTTTTTACAAAGGGATGAGAGAAATTGACTTCTATTAATGCGAAAGTCTCAAATTTGATACATAACCAAAGAACAGCTCTGGCATCAAAACATTACAAAATAGGGATCCCTTCTCAACCAGTTGACGACCTTAACAAAATATCAAGACTAACTATTTATAATTAGAACCATTCGCCACTACCAAGAGTGTGACCTGGCCTCTACAATCAAAGCTTTGCATCGACGAGTTCTTCTATCAGACTGAATGTGTATCCCTCTGTTAGACGTGAGCTCAGATCAACATGGGTTGGTAGGAAAATCTGCTCGCAGGGGTTGTTATTGGATAAATCCGTAGGTTCGGACACTAACCGATCTCCCTAGATCCACCTGGATCTAGACCAAAGCAAGACAAAACATGACTCTTTCCCTAGATTTAGACTATTGAATTAACTAGGAGGCAAGAACAAGTAACATACCTTATAATCGCTTCCTATGGTCTTTGTTGCTCCCGCTTCGCTCCAGTTCTCTTGTGCAGTCAAGACCAACACAACACAAACCAACCAAAGTGAAGAAAGCACAATCTATTCAACAATCAATCTATGTATATGATCAAGGAATTATACAATAAAGTGGAAATAGCTTTATGGGAAAGGGACATATTACTGTATCATATTAATGGAAAGTAAAGATTACAACCTGAGCCTTGATGTTGCAAACTTCCTTTCGATGGCCCTTAGCTCTAACACACACACTTGCTCACTTGCATGAAGAAGATCAAAACTCTTATGATAACCTTGCTGGAGTTTCCTAGCCTGTTGTTCAAGCTTCAATCCTTCACACAATTTCTTTCACCAATTCTCCAATGAATCTTGCTTCTTTGCTTCTTTGCTTAACCTTTTCCATGATAATTCCCTCAATATATAGGAGAGAATGAATTGGTTACTTGGATAAGAATGATCCCAAAATACCAGGGAATCCAGTACTAGGATAACCATTCGAATGCCATCTCATCCTTCTAGAAGATTCCCTTCTAGAAGGATCGAGAATTTATATTTTTCCTTTCTTTAGAAAGAGTTCGCACCCTAGCACTTCAACACAGTGCGAACTTCTCGCACCCTGGCTTAAGGAAGCCTACAAGAATCATGCATTCTCGCAGGCAAATATACTAGCAGCCTGTGAACCTCCTTCAAAAATGATATTTCTGGAAAGAGAAGAAAGTAACTTTTCTCAGGAGAAAGTTCTTATGAAGAGCCTGAGTACACCATCATCACTACATCATCATGATGACCAAAATCATGGGTAACAGAATGCCCCCCAAAGTATGAGGTTAGAAACGGTGACAGCCGATAGACTTTGTAAGTTGCATGTGTGTGTCAAGAACCAGGAGCACATCTAATCGGAAACCTGCGAACAATCAAGCATTTGCAGAATATCATATATATCAATTATGAGGTAGGCATTCCCATACTCAGATCATAGACTGATGAAATTATAGACATGGGTCATGGCCACCAATCATACACTGTGGATCCATGCCGTCAAAATATAGCATAGCCACTGGAATACACTGTGGATCTATGCGAGAAATTTCAAATCAAGACGACATAGCCACGAGACATACCTAGTGGATCTATGTGTCACAAATTATACATACTCTATCGCAACTTGGATCACAAAGATGATATCCAGGGTCTTCAATCTCGTCGCCCAAAGTACGAATATAACCATGTGATTACATGTGTCGAAGTCGAACATGGCAGAAACCACTTGATTACCGGTCATTAATGTAACCGTTTAACAAGTGCGAGGGAAATCACCATTGATGTCAATGACTCCCAAGGTACTATAGTACAATCCACCAAATGTGAATGAATGAGTTGAAGTCAAACATCTGATAGAATCTTTCGATCAGGGGTCAATGATGTAAACCCACTGTCGAAAGCGAGGAAACCTGCCATTGAGGCATGCAAGCTCCAAGGTACCAAATAATTTCTAAGTCTTGATTCCGGATAATGAGCTGAATTTGACGGAACAAAAATCGTCACAGGAGGGCCTTGATGTATCCCCCATCAATGACACGAAATGAGTAACAAATTTTGAAGGTGAAACAGAGTATGATGTGAATTGGACTGGACACAGGGAAGGCCGACACGGAGAGAATGGGTAACTGCAGATGGCCGACTCAATATAGGTTTTAGATGGACTTCTCTTGAACATATGAATGACACGACCAATGATTTGGCAGTATTTACTCAAAGACGACACAGGGAATGACCTTGTAATTAATCGAATGAGAGACAAATGGATTTTCCAAACCGACTTCAAATGATGAATAGGGGGTGTCATGTTCAAGAGCGACACTTACTGCCAATCAATACGAAGATGAAAACATATCCCTTTCCCAAATTCCCCCCCACCATTTCTGGCGAGTACCTCTTTATTTTTACGGAAGCTTGAGGAGGATAACATATGCTTGTTGATGTAAGCTCATCCTTTGGACGAGTCCCTCGGAGTATGTTTAACGAACCCTAAGAAGGAGTGGTTCGGTCCCATCACGGGTCTGTCAATGTTTGTTTAACGAGTCCAGAGATAGAAAACTCGAAGGTTTTTCAAGATTATAGAGTTTGGAAAAACACTTAAAAGAGAATTCTCTCAGTTCTTTTTTCGTAAAATAGTCTAGATGAGACCGAAAAAGAGATAAATTGTCGCTCATCGGACGCTTACTTCAAATACTTTATTGAGCGTGACAATAGCAAGGTCGCTCAACGATCTTTTCATGTTTAGAGAGTCTGAAAAGAGCTTAAAGAGGACTCCAGGGGGGGTTCCTTTTTCGTATAACCTTGTTGAGCTCAAAAAAGTGATAAAAGTATGCTCGATCATGTTCTCATGTATTTACGAGCACAATAATAGACAAAAACGACGCTTGAGGTTTTATGTAAAAAACCCTAAAAACAATCAAAACACGTGATAACGAAGAAAAACATGTCTGTAACCCTGTATTTAATAATCAAAGTCATCACGCCTGCAAGAATTACACTCAACATAACATTAAGGATTAGGGTTTAGTTGATAAATAATCATAAAAAACCAAAATGATATAGTAAAAGTAAATAAAAGGAGTAAATGCTCTTTTTACTACACCATTTTACATTTCCACTATTGAGCTCAAAAAGGCCCTCTTTTACCCTCCAAGTTCGGCATTAGATTACGGGAGCTACGAGAGACCATTCAGTGAGATGTTTGCGACATTAAGGTAAGTTCTTCGTCCTTAACATTTTCATGGTTTAAATTTTTAATTTCATTGGTTAGATTTACATTTTTAAGTTGATTTTCTAAACCCTATGTGCGCACTGCCATTCTCGCAGGCATGCTATACGGGGCCTGCGAGAATGATGCATTCTTGCAAGTGAGCCTTAAGCCACCTGTGATGTTCTCACACTGTGCACACAGGGCACCTGCGAGAACCGCAAAGCCCAATTTTTTTTAAAATTTTTTAGCCAATGAAAGAAATCAAAAGCATGAAAAAAGTTATTAATCCTCTTATTGTGTTCCTTGTGCAGATAATTGGCCATCAACATGGTGCTAGAGTGGCGCGAAAGGGAACATGAAGAGGACAATGCAATGGAATAAAATCATCCACCTACCATAGCTGCTTTGAGAGACTGTGGGATGTTGAAGTACTTTCTCATCCCGGGCATGAGGGCCCAAGTCAAACTATTAGAGTATCTAGTGCGTATGTGGGACCCGGATGACGAAGTGATACACTTCTTCTTTAGTAGAAGTGTTGGGTAGGAGTTCAACAACTAGCTTTAGAGAGGGTATCTCTCATTCTATAGGAAGAATGGCTTCCACACCGTAGACTAACCGAAAAGTCGTAAACCGAGTAGCAGACTTGACAGATGTCCAGTACACCCACAATGCCAAAAAAAACATTGTGTGCCAACTTGCTTTATGAATTCCTATCATCTGTCGAAGCATAGTTATGAGAACTTTGTTGATCGCTTCGACTTGACCATTATCTTATGGATAATAGGGCGTTGAGTTATCATGACGAAGACCCAACTTTTCCGTAAGTTCAGACATCATAAAATTCCTAAAGTGGTTACCGTGATCAGTGACGATAGCTCGGGGAACACCAAAATGAGCTATGATGTGGTTAAAAAGAAACAAGGCTGCAGTCTTTCCGGTATTGTCGAATGTCGGCATCGCCTCGGCCCATTTCGTAAAGTAATCAACAGCTACAATGATGTAACCATGCCCCCTGGCCGAGTGAGGGTGACATGCCATGAAATCGATGCCCCATTTCACAAAAGGACCAACTGAGACCACAGGATGAAGAGGAGTAGGATGTGACCGAATTTTCTGATTGTAGGTCTGGTAGGCATGGCATTTCTGAATGGTAGTAATGCAGTCATTAAACAAAGAAGGCCAAAAATACCCTGCGCATAAGATCTTTTGGGCGGTAGCATACCCAGACATATGACCACCACATGCTCCGGAATAGCAGTCATTCAGAGCTTTCTCGGCTTCATCGAATGTTAGACAACGTCGAAAAACAGATTCAATTCCCCGACGGTAAAGAGTATCCCCGAGGATAATGTATTGATGATCTTGATAGCATATTTGACGTCATTCAGTACTAGACAAAGTAGGCCAGAAAGTCTGGGTTTGGAGATATATAATGATATCCCCATACCAAAGATCGTCAGTGCTAATAAAGAAAAGAGATTCATCGGGTAATGAATCTATTGCTACATTTTCCATCGCAGAATGAGGAAAATCGCATATCAACTCAGCAAAAACTAAGGATTTCTTGGACTTGGCGCGATCGAATTCCAAGTCAAACTCCTGGAGTATGACAATCCATTTGGAGTATTTGCCCCCTAGCAATTGATGTGTCAAAATATGTTGCATAGGGTTGCAATGAGAAATCACTGTAGTCTTGTGTGAGAGGATATAGTGCCGGAAGCGTTGGACGGCTTGAACAGCAGCCAAGGCTAGTTTTTCGACATGTTGATACTTGATTTTAGTTGGTGTGAGACTTCGACTCAAGTAGTAAATAACATGTTCGTCGTGCACATCATCCTCTTGGACGGGCACCATGCCAATAGTGTACTCCGAGGCAGCAAGATAAAGGAAATAATTGCGACTGTAATCTGGAGGAAAGAGAAGCGGAGCGCATGTTAGGGACAACTTCAAAGCTTCAAAAGAATTGTTGGCAATGGTATCCCAGATGAACTCTGAATCTTTCTTTAGTAGCCGCGTAAAACCACGAGTGATCTCGGCGTAATTAGGGATAAAATGACGAAGAAAGTTTTCTTTCCCCTGCAAACTTTGCAACTGGCGCAGTGTAGAAGGAGGGAGATTAAGAATCGCCTCAACCTTAATAGGATCCACCCGGATCCCTTGACGCGAAACGATAAAAACTAGAAGACGGCCGTATTCTACACAAAAAACGCACTTATGAGGATTTAAACGTATCCGATAGAACCGACAGTGAACAAAAATAGCCCGGACGTGAGTAGGGTGATCGACTCTACGCATAGAATGAGCGGGTAAATCGTCCAAATAAGGTTGAACGATGTGCTTTATATCATGAAAAGCATAAGACATAACGCGTTGAAAAGTTGCGCCCGCATTCTTCAGACCGAAAGGGAGTTTTTGATAGGAAAAAGTACCCCAAGGACAAATAAAAGCAGTCTTATGTTGATCCTTAGGAGCAATGTTAATTTGATTATAGCCGGAAAAACCATCCATGAGAGAGAAAATTTCACTTCCGGCACAGTCATCGACAATCTGGTCGATGAAAGGGGTTGGAAAGTTGTCTTTTGGACAAGCTTTGTTAATATCCCTATAATCAGCACATACATGAATACTGCCACCTTTCTTGTCAATTGGGATAGGATTGGAAACCCATTCTATAAGATCCACCGGATAAATAAATCCGTCTTTCAGAAGTTTCTCAATTTCAAGTTTGATAGCAGCCACTTTACGTGGGTGAACTGGACAAAGGCGTTGCCGGATGGGTTTATCACCGGGGTATGTATTTATCTCATGTACAATAATTGCAGGGTCGATACCTGGCATCTCTTCGTAGCTGCAGGCGAAGATGTCACGAAATTCTTTGAATAGAGACGTATAGGTGACGATTTCGTCGGAAGAACACGAAGCTCCAATATGAACATTTTCGACAATCCCAGGTTTGATGGATATGTCAATGGGAATTGTGGGCGAGATATTACTTAAGTTCCCTTCAACAAACACATCGTGTGTAGTCGCGGGAACCGTCGAAATGACAACAACAGTCGATGGAGTCGAAATCCGTTGGTAGTTCTCAAGAGTGTGTTGTTCCACAAAGAGTATGGAATGATGATGCCCATTGTCCCAAGGGGTGTCCTCCATGACAGACATGATCATCTTGTCAGTGGGAAAAATAACATGAAAAGGATTGGGAGACAACTCATCAAGAGAGGGGGTAGAAGGTGTTGCCGATTGAATGGCCTGATAGGCGGATTCAACCGGACTTAATGGCATTGCGTCGCTGAAACGAAGGTGATCTCTAGGGTCAAGGACTATCCAAGGGTCGGAAGACACAGGAATTTCATGAGGCATGGTGGAAATCATGTTGATAGAAGCAATTGACGGGCATGGAACATCAGGTGGTGGAATGGGGAAAGTACCCATTAACGAGGAGTCCTTTAAAAGGCCTACACCGACATTCTCATAACCCGGTGGGGTTTTAGCAATAAACGGCACGTTGCCAGTACGAGTATCAGAATTGAAGAAGGAAAGTTGGTCAACGGTAACAACCTTTCCTTGATGAGGGAAACGTACTACATGGAAAAGTGCTGACACAACGGCGCGCATGGAATCGATCCAACTGCGGCCAAGTAGAAGATTATAATTGAGGGGAGCGTCAAAGACTTCCACTTCAACTTGGACCGTCTTACCTTCCAGTGTAATGGGCAACAAAGGAAGAACACCGTAAGGCTTAAAACCAGAGCCATTGAAGGCTTTAAGAGTGTTCTGGGATTCATTCAAAGGAGGAGAGTCAATGGCTTTCCAACAAGCAAGAGACATAACACACGTCGAGACACCCTCGTTGATAATAGTTCGACAAATGTTCTTGTCAGAGACAACAACCTATATTTGAAACGCGAGTTGAGGGGGTAACCTTGGAATGTGATCATCCAAGTCAAAGACTATTAAATTCGTATTTGTTGGGTCAATTCCACCTATAGCTTTCAACAGTGCCTTCCGTTGTGCAGGACAAGATTGAAGGACTTCAAGGGCTAACATTGCAAAAGGTGCTTGGGCCAGATATTCAACAATGTTGTAGTTCTGGGCCACACGTGCATGAGGATTGAAAGCCGATTTTCATACGACACCCTTAGGGGGGGGTCGCAGAACTGTGTCGAGGCTCGGTCGTTCGAGATGAAGAGGACCGTTTGTAGGTGGATTTGCTGGAGAGGGTTGTACCAAATAAGGAGGTAACTCGTCAACCTTCTCCTTAGATGGAGAATAATATTTGGCTCGAGTCGTGAGTGCAATTTTGTTTTGCTTAGAATCACTAGTACACATCAAAACATATGATGTGGTAGAAGAAGAGGGTTGGTCGTGAATGACCAACTGAGCCTGTTGTTGAGACAGGAAGGGTTGGGACAAGATAGCTGGTGCAGGGGGTTTCGGGGCTCCCTGAAGGAACTTAGTGACCTCGGCACGTCGTGGACAATCCTTCATGTAGTGATCATCACCACAAATAAGGAAAGGGTATCGGGGTTTGCGCTTATCCCGATCTTCAACAGGAGAGGTTTTAGTTTGCTCATCTTGATTATTATTTTTTCCCTCCTTATTCTTACCTCTCCCCTTTTTAGATTTGTTTTTACCTACTGGGGTAGATTGGACATCATTTACCTCAGAAGTTTTTCCGGTGGGAGTGGCAGGAGACGGAGCATTTTGAACATTAGAAGAAGAAGATTTAGGGTTTGTGCTTGAAACGGAAAGTGATTGAGTTTGAGCAGTACCAATCACACCGTCAGCCACATGCAAGGAAACTGGAGTAGTTGAAGTGCTGGAAGCATTAAGACGAGGTAATTCAGGTAATAAATCGTAAAGGGTTCTCGTTTGTGAATAAACGAGGTCAAAATACTGAGCATGACTTATAGCCTGCTCTTCCGTGACGACACCACCCATGGAAATGTCCTTACCGATTTCGTTCACAAAGGATTTTGTAAACCATTCTGCTAGTAACTGATCAGGAAGCTCAAGTTTAATGAGACGTCATCTCCTTCGCCACTCATGAATGTGATCAGATATATGAGTGCCTTTAGTTTGTTTGAAGGAAGTCAAAATCTTGGTGCCTGTGTCATAACGGATCAGTAACTGGTAATGTGTAAGGAAAGCCATAGCTAGGGTGTTAAAATCAGAGAAGAAACCTCGTGGCAATTCGATATACCACTTCGCAGCAGAATCGGTAAGGGTTCGTTGAAAAAGATGTAGACGAATAGAGTCATCCATCAACGAGTTGGATGAACACCATAGGTAAAAAGTCATAACGTGATTTTTCAGGTCTTCTCCCACTTTTCCATCGAATTTAGGAATGTCCGAAGGAAGCTTGGATGGAATAATAGGACATTGGGGAGAGTGACGAATAGGATCATTTAAAATCCTAGACAAATCCGACAAATCCAAAGTAGCGAGAAAAGGTAACTGTCGATTCACCTACGGGTACTGGTGGCTTTGGGGTGGAAGCCCTGTTGGTAAACCAGTAGGACCGTAAGCAGTTTTCCCATAATGGGAAGACCCAGGCTGATTCGGTGGTGGTTGGAGAGGATAGTAGCTTGAGGGATTTTAACCTTGAGCAGGGACATGAGTTTGAGCATTCGTACCCCAAATAGAATTTGGTATACCTGGATATGGTTGGCCGATAGTAGGGACAGGCAACTGCTGCCCCCCAGTCATTTGAGAATTTTGTATCATCTGATTCCAATATTGGGCTAAAGAGGGAGGTATATTTTGTCCAAAAGGCGGGGTTGGTCTCCCTATCGTAGGCAGAGTTCCAACCGGAAGTTGTGTCCCAATCGAAGGTTGTGTAGTAATTGGAATGTGTCCGGTAAGAGGAAGTTGAATCGTACCACCTTGTCCACCAATGGGAATCTGCAAGTTTGGTGTAATGGACGGTATAGTGCCACTAGGATTAGGATTTCCAGAAGGAAATTGAGGGAGTGTCGGAATAAAACCAGGAATAGGGTGCCCAGGAAAAGAAGGACCACCTAGAGAACTGGTTGGGGTTTGCGGAGGTGTTGGAATAGAAGCATTCAACAAAGCATTCAACGCATGGTATCCGGGTGGTAGTGTCAGAGTGACATTGGGCGTTCGCTGTGTGTTTATAGGAGCAAGACTAGCCTCAGCGAACCCGGTTGGGACACTCGTAGTATTCGCGAGATGGGCTATTTTGGCAGGGACAGTAAAGTGATAAGTTGTTACACACCCACTACTATAATTTAAAAAATTTGGGATTAATCTCCCATACATGGGAGATCTCCCTAAAACTTCGCATTAGCGAAATGCCAATCCCCGGTTCTATATCGGGATATCGCGACTTGGGAGTTCACGATTCACGCGAACACAAATTACATACACAACAAAACCCCGATCCCCAATGGTCAACGGGTCAACACTTCCCTCTATCGGAGGTTACCCTATCGGGAAATCGGTGCATGAAATGCCGTGGTTCACTTACACGGTGAATCCCCGAATTCCGATATGCTTCCACATGTCCTCCACCGGCGATCGCGGTCCCACACGCCACGTCACTTCGAGATTTCGCGGATCGTGAATCCGCGATGCATGACTCTTTGACGTCGAGAACCCCGATTCTCCGAACGCCAAAACCCCGAAGTCCGATGCCACCTGTCCTCCACTCAGCTATCGGGAAATCGCGATTCGGGAAGCCGCGGTTCTTGGTGCACAAGGTCACAGACCTTGCCAAACCTCGAATCCCGACTCCTTAGGATCCTTCGCCACGTGCCCCCATCCTGATCGACGGTTCAGATCGATTCGGGGAATCGCGACTCGCGATTTCACGAGGTGTAGAACTCTCACCTTATCAATCCCCGAACACCGAAACCCTGAAGTCCGATGGACTTCGGTTCTCCACACCTGTACTCACGGGTTATCTCCCGCGCAACTCCTTCACGATCGGACGGTCCTCGGGATTTCGCGAAACTTCACAGGGATTACAAGTCGTCGATTTTCTTCCTCTTGAGATCCTATCGGGAAATCGCGGATCGCGTTTTCCGGTTGCACAATTTCCTTACCATCGAAACTCCGACAGCGCCCGATCCTTTGCCACCTGTCCTCATAGACGGACGACCCGGATAGGTTCTCGGGGTTTAGGGACGTATGATGTCCTAGTTCTTATGACCTTGAGAACTCCGATTTTCCGATCTGCGACTTCCGTCCGATTCCTGACACCTGTCCCTCAACTGGACGATTCAGGTCTCGTCGGAAAATCGCGTATCGCGATTCCTTTGTGCACAAGTTG
>ML778996.1:1032272-1054793 GCA_009831015.1 Picea engelmannii
TTCCTTATGTATGAGTCTTTTGTTTCGGAAACCCCGATTTCCCGATCCCCGACTTTACGGGATCTCCTGACACGCGTCCTGCACAATGGACGGTCCAGATCTGATCGGGAAATCGCATATCGCGATTCCAGATGGCAAGAGTTATATGCATTCGAGAACCCCGATTTCCCGATCCACGACTTGACGGGATCCGCTGACACGCGTCCTCGAACAATGGATGGTCTAGATTTTATCGGGAAATCGCATATCGCGATTCCAACGTGTAATGGTTCTATACTCCCAAAATCTCCGACTCTTCGGGATCCTGTGCCACGTGTCCCTCCTATTGGACGACTCAGATCCCTTCGGGAAATCGCGGATCGCGATTTCCTAATGCAAAGGTTCTACACTCCCCAAATCTCCGATGAGAGAAATCCCGATGCGGACACTAACCGATCTCCCTAGATCAACCTGGATCTAGAACAAAGCAAGACATAACATGACTCTTTCCCTAGATTTAGACCATTGAATTAACTAGGAGGCAAGAACAAGTAACATACCTTATAATCACTTCCTATGGTCTTTGTTGCTCCTGCTTTGCTCCAGTGCTCTTGTGCAGTCAAGACCAACACAACACAAACCAACCAAAGTGAAGAAAGCACAATCTATTCAACAGTCAATCTATGTATATGATCAAGGAATTATACAATAAAGTGGAAATAACTTTATGGGAAAGGGACATATTACTGTATCATATTAATGGAAAGTAAAGATTACAACCTGAGCCTTGATGTTGCAAACTTCCTTTCGATGGCCCTTGGCTCTGACACACAAACTTGCTCACTTGCATGAAGAATATCAAAACTCTTATGATAACCTTGCTGGAGTTTCCTAGCCTGCTGTTCAAGCTTCAATCCTTCACACAATTTCTTTCACCAATTCTCCAATGAATCTTGCTTCTTTGCTTCTTTGCTTAACCTTTTCCATGAGAATTCCCTCAATATATAGGAGAGAATGAATTGGTTACTTGGATAAGAATGATCCCAAAATATCAGGGAATCCAGTACTAGGATAACCATTCGAATGCCATCTCATCCTTCTAGAAGATTCCCTTCTAGAAGGATCGAGAATTTATATTTTTCCTTTCTTTAGAAAGAGTTCACACCCTATCAGTTCAACACAGTGTGAACTTCTCGCACCCTGGCTTAAGGCAGCCTGGGAGATTCATGCATTCTCGCAGGCAAATATACTAGCATCCTGCAAACCTCCTTCAAAAATGATATTTCTGGAAAGAGAAGAAAGTAACTTTTCTCAGGAGAAAGTTCTTATGAAGAGCCTGAGTACACCATCATCACTACATCATCATGATGACCAAAATCATGGGTAACAGGGGTACCACGGGCTGACAACTCTAGATCCCCCACGCCTTCCATTTATGGGGTGAGCCGAGGTTTCAACCACCAAACCTACCCTCCATTAACTACTTTTCCTCGGAGATTGAATGAGACTTAATGCTCTGGGGGAGAGCACGTGTTGCTCTCAAATAGGATGCTCAAGAAACACATGATTGCGGGGCCGCTCAAAGGTGGTTTGCGTTCAGATCGATTTTGGGCCCGCAATCCATCTCCTTTCACCACGTATCACTTTTGAATTACCATGGTTTCAATTTCAGGACCACTTAAGAAAATTATTGCCTGAGCATGTTGCGTCCCCGCAATGGACCGTGGCCATAGATCTGGATGCCACCTACAATCCGAGCTTTTCAAACTTCAAACCTCCTCTGTCTTCTATCACATGTATCCAGAGCTAAGGATTTGGAGATATGTGGTCTCCAAAGATCGACGACTGCGATCCATTCATGGCTCCAGGCTTCAGAAAAAACAAAAATCAACTTGGGCTTCCAAGGGATTTTACCCGGAGCCATGGATCTGATGACGTGTGGCCTTCTCGAGATCGACGGATGAGATCCCTTCGGGTTTCCAGACTTCAGACTTCTCAATAGTCAAACTTTATTTTCCCCAAGCAAATTCTCCGGAGCTAGGGATCTGACAATGTGTGGCTCCTGGATTTGGATGGTCGAGATCCACTTTGGGTCTCTGGGCTCCGGTAAAATCAAAACTTAAATATCACTTACCTTCTGGAAAAACCCCTGAATGAAGGATCTGGTGATGCGTGGCTCTTTCTAATCAACGACTTAGATTCACTTTGGGCCTTTGAGACTTCAACGCTTTTCTCATTTTAAAACTCCCGAAGTAAAACTCCCAGAGTGACAGATCTGATGACACGTGGAATTCTTGATTCGAACGATCGATATCCTCCTCAGGACTCCGAGCTTTGGGAAAATCAAATTTAAAAATTATCTTTCCCACAAAGCTCGCAGACAGATCTCTGCTGCGTGTCCCCGCTGATGGATGGTCTAGATTTACTTCGGGACTTTGGAGGCATTATCGCTAAGATCAATGACTCCCTGCTGATTTTGAGATCAATGGTCCACAATTTCTTCGGGAGTTCGGGCTTCGACTCTTCGGGAATTTCACACACTTCTCATTTCAAAACTCTTGAAGCTCAATTCGTCGAACACTTGGATCATATGCCACCTGACCCCCTCAAGATCAACAACTCATGCTCGCTCCGGGCCTTGGGACTTTGGACCTTTTTCTCTGGCGCTATACTTCATGCAATTTTGGACTTCCGAATGCCTGTGTGTCGTCGATCTGATTTTCTTTGAAAGATAAACTTGTCTGCTTTCTTGTATTTTAAGCTCGAAATGGACTTCTTTGAACTTTTGCCTTTTTCTGCTAAAGCTAATTGTGCATACAATAAAATTGTGGGTGTTGGATGTCCCCTACACGCAAAAGGCTTGATGGACCCTAAGAAGAAAGACTTCAAGGAGAAAAAGCGTTGAAGGGAGAGGAGGGACCGTGGCTCAAAATCGAGATAGAAATGACTTTTAACCCCTATGATTTCATGTGATAACATTAGGCTCCAACTGGGATGGAGGCCTCCCTATGAGGCTTCCAAGAACCTAGCAGTTCCAGTCGCCTAATGCATTGGGCTATGGAGTCATTTGTGTAACCAACCTCAAAATACTTTCAGAAACTACCACTTATTCAATCAACTAATTGGCAAACTGTTGCAAACAGAAAGAAAAAAAATGCTCGGGAACAAGCTTATTTCCTATGCTACCCTACTCTAACCAAATTTTCAACTTGATCAAGTAAAAGTAGCTTTCCACAGCAGCCACTCAAGTAATTTGATGACAAAAATGATCTCATCTATGCCAGTGATCAATGAATAATAGAAAAAATATAGAAACAACGACATAATCTCCTTCATAAAACCATACTCACCCGTGAGTATCAGTGAAATAATGCAATTTGAAACTTTCAGAAAATCTGAAACATATGACTCCATGTATATGGCTATAGGATCATGAATCACGTGATAGAATCATGGCTGCTTTAGAAGACTAGGTTGCTCCTTTGTAAATGCATCTCTGCTTGCAAATAAATGACCTCCTTGTACTTTCGAAACCAACTCTTGATCATCAACAGTTGCAATCTCTTCTTCATAAGAATGATCACAAGATAATTGTACAACAAGATTTAAAGCATCATAATTATGATCAACTAAGAACATATAGTTATCTATGCAATCAACCACTACTACATGCTCAAAATGGTATGAAGACTGATCATAAGATTGATATGCATTCGTGTCCATAGAAAAATATGAAAATATTGAAGAATTTGATTCCAAATGTGAATCATACCTAATTCCTTGTTGTTGTTCTGGATCTGATTCATACTCACTATATTCTTGCTCATAATCTGAAACATACTGACAGTCTTCTTGCTTATGTACATGCAATGTGTCAAGATATGCTTGCATATGAACCCCCTTGATAGCTTTGATGTGCTCTTCGACTTCTTCAACATCTTCAAACATGTGTTTTAAAGATGAATATTCCCTTTCTCTCAGGAGAAGGACAAGCTCTGAATGTTGATTCATGACATAGTACACCATGGTAGCAGTCTCTGTGGGTCTGATCTCCATAGGCATACTATGATAAAAAATGTAAAACCTCCTGTTGAAGACAACCAAGGATTCCTCTTCCCCTCTCCTCAAGGAATTAAAATCAAACAAGTACTGATCAAGGGACTTGTTTTTACCCCAACACTTTAAAAATGCATTGCATAGCTCGATCCAAGAACCAATAAAACCGGCTCCCAAACATTTAAACCACACAACAACATCTCCAAGCAAACATTGTGAGAAAAACCTCATGGTAACATCATCATGAACAATCTCAAATTGATCAACAAAGTTCTCAAAGGCCTCCAAGTGCCTCTCAGCTGTAACATGATCCTCTCCAGAAAACCGAGGAAGATACTCGAAGGAATAAAAAGGGTAGGGATGCAGGTGATGTGGCAACCTTAAAGGTTTAAACATCTTGTCTCTAATCTTAGCTTGAAAACTTGTGGGCTGAATATGGGGTTTAACAAGAAGATGGGAAGGTTCAACAGTTATAATATAAGGTAATGATATCTGAGAAGGCTTTGAATCATTTTCAACCCCCCTAAGGTTAAAAGGGTGATCAATTTCAAGAGGAAATCCAATACAAATCTCACTTTTATGAATGGGATGAGGAGAAGACATGAGATCAACATCTACAACACAAGAAGAGGGCATGTCTTCTTCCTCCAAGGATGGATAAATAAAGGAAGGCTTATTATCATCTGAATAAACAAAGCATAGGATAATCCTCTTTATATGTAAAGGGAAAGAGAGGAATGAGCTGATAAAGAAGAACAGGATTCTGTGAAGAAAAATCATAAACTGATACTTGGTCATCCCCTTTGGTATAGTCATATTTCTGTCAATGGGATCCTCCCCAGTGGAGTATTTGATTGTGGAGTCGTGAGGTGAAAATTGCAATCTTCAATGGTACTGATTTCTGATGCACCTTCAAAATCAGAACTTCTTTGTCGTTCTATCCCAGGGAAATGTCTTCAATTCGTTCCCCAACAATAGTGCCATGAATGTTAGCACTGATAGTCACCCTCAGATTATGGGAGGATAAGCCCAATACCCATCAGAGTGTTTGGTGGATGTTTGATTTATGAATGGAGGTCAAATGGGGAAAACTCAATACAAGAATGATTTCAACACAGAACTGGACAAGTAATGCACAGGGAAGTGAGGGCCTCATTAACTTTGGCCAGTGATTTGAGTTTAAAAGTGAGCAGATGGAAGACTTAGTGAGAGAGGTGAACAAAACTGCTATGGGAATCATCTTTCAAGCAAATGGTGAAGAAAAACTTAGGCTCAAGACTACTCTTGAACTCAAGCTTCAGATAATGAAATATGTCCAAACAACACAGTCACAACAACATAATGATCAAAACTACATCACAATGAAACTACAACATTTCAACTAGATCCTCCATGCCTGAGCCATTCAACGTAAGAGGGAATAAGACACAAAGAATCTGACTAAAACTAGTCACAACACTATTGTAATCAAACCTACATTACAACAACATCACAACGCTCGACTTGATCCTCCATGCCCGAGTATTTTAGCATATTTTTTACAAAGGGATGAGAGAAACTAACTTCTATTAATGAAAAAGTCTCAAATTTGATACACAACCAAAGAACAACTCTGGCATCAAAACATTACAAAATAGGGAGCTTTGCTCAACCAGTTGATGACCTTCACAAAATATCAAAACTAACTATTTATACTTAGAACCATTCGCCACTACCAAGAGTGTGACCTAGCCTCTACAATCAAAGCTTTGCGTTGACACATTCTTCTATTAGACTGAATGTGTATCCCTCTGTCAGATGCGAGCTCATATCAGCATGGGTTGGAAGGAAAATCTGCTCGCAGGGGTACCATGGGCAACAACTCCAGATCCCCCACGCCTTCCATTTATGGGGTGAGTCGAGGTTTCAACCACCGAACCTACCCTCCATTAACTGCTTTTCCTCGGAGATTGAACAAGACTTAATGCTCCAGGGGTGACCATGTGCTACTCTCGAATAGGATGCTCAATAAACACGTGATTGCGGGGCCACTCAAAGGTGGTTTGGGTTCAGACTACTTTTGCACCCACAATCCATCTCCTTTCGCCACATATCACTTTTGACTTACCATGGTTTCAATTGCGGGACCACTTAAGAAAATTATTGCTCGAGCATGTTGCGTCCCCGCAATGGACTGTGGCCATAGATCTGGACCCACCTACAATCTGAGCTCTTCAAATTTCAAACCTCCTTTGTCTTCTATCACATGTATATGGAGCTAAGGATTTGGCGACACGTGGTCTCCAAAGATCGACGGTTGCGATCCATTTGTGGCTCTGAGCTTCGGAAAAAACAAAACTCAACCTAGGCTTCCAAGAGATTTTACCCAGAGCCATGGATCTGATGACACATGTCCCTCCTGAGATCAATGACTGAGATCCCTTTGGGTCTCTAGACTTCAGACTTCTCAATAGTCAAACTTTATTTTCCCCAAGCAAATTCTCCGGAGCTAGGGATCTGATGATGCGTGGCTCTTGGATTTGGACAAACGAGATCCTCTTCTGGTCTCCGGGCTCTAGGAAAATCAAAACTCAAATATCATTGACATCTGTAAAAACCTCCAAAGCGAAGGATATGGCAACGGGTGTATCTTTTTAATCAATGGTTTAGATTCACTTCGGGCCTTCGGGACTTCGACGCTTTTCTCATTTTAAAACTCCCGAAGTAAAACTCCCGGAGTGATAGATCTGACGACATGTGGCATTCTTGATTCGGAAAAACGAGATCCTCCTTGGGACTCTGGGCTCCGGGAAAATCAAATTTCAAACTTATCTTTCCCACAAAGCTTGCAGATCTCTGCCGCATCTCCCCGCTGATGGATGATCTAGATTTACTTTGAGACTTCGGAGGCACTGCCACTAAGATCAATGACTCCCTGCTAATTTTGAGATCAATGGTCCACAATTGATTCGGTAGTTCAGGCTTCATCTCTTTGAGAATTTCACACACTTATCATTTCAAAAATCTTGAAGCTCAATTCCCCGAACACTTAGATCAGATGCCACCTGACCCCCTCAAGATCAACGACTCATGCTCACTCCGAGCCTTGGGGCTTTGGACCTTTTTATCTGGCGCTATACTTCGTGCAATTTTGTATTCTGAATGCCCACACACCTTCGATCTGATTTGCCTGATTGGATATCCTTCGTTGAAAGATAAAATTGTCTACTTGCTTGTATTTTAAGCCTGAAATGGACTTCTTTGAACTTTTTCCTTTTTATGCTGAAGCTAATTGTGCATACAATAAAATTGTGGATGTTGGATGTCCCCTGCACACAAAAGTCTTGATGGACCCTAAGAAGAAAGACTTCAAGGAGAAAAAACGTTGAAGGGAGAGGAGGGGCTATGGCTCAAAATCAAGATTGAAATGACTTTTAACCCCTATGATTTCAAGTGATAACAAGTCCCATTTCCACAAACTCTTGCACCAACCAGAATCGATCATCAGGTTTTGAGTAGCGCATAAGGACATATAAATGTTCTTGGAAGTAAGGGCTCTGAAAGTATCCCCCCCAATCCAGAAGCGTTCATCAACCTTGTTAGTTAAATTGACACCCGAGGTTTGAAGTGCTCGCCTGAAACGGTCCCACTCCGCTACCAGGTTCCCCAAGAGATCTAAATCGGAGTTGCATAACCAATGAGAAGAATAGTGCTCGTGTTGATGCGATTTCCAGGCTTGTGCAAGCACGATAATTCATTTATGACACAGTGTAGACATGAGTTGTGGATACAAGAGCGATTGTTGGCCCAAGTCCAGGATTATGTCCCTCCCGAGTTCAACAAGGAACCTTGAACCTGACTTCCAACTAATCCAATTGGTTATTAAATGTACATATTTCAGAATACCATTCCATATTTTAGAAGTCGAAAACTGGTGGAAATATTTCGAACGGAGCCAATTACAAACTGTCTTAGAGTGGTAATATTTCTCTTTTAAAATTTTTGCCACATTCCTTCTCTTGTTAGGACTCTCCAAAGAGTTGAAGCTGCCAAAGATTTACTGAAGGTATAAATATTGAGGAACCCCCATCCCCCAAAATGTTTTGGGTGAGCGTGAGTCTCCCATCTAGCTAGATGAAAATGATGTGTATCCGCATTCCCATTCCACAGGAAATTGTAAAGCAATTTTCTTATTTTGTGGAGTATGGATAGTGGAACAAAAGCTAGTGATAACCAGTACATGAGCTGGCTTTCAAGTACAGCTTTGCAAAGTGTTTGTCTGCCTCCCAGGGACAACCATCTATAGCTCCAATGACTGATTCTCTTTTCCACTTTTTTTAAGAGCCAAAGCCAATCTTCATCTCTCTGAATTCCATCCTTTAAGAAGTACCCAAGGTACTTGAAACCCCCAGTGAGATCACAAAATTTAAATGGGATAAACTTCTTGTAAGGGGAAATTTCAGACTTCGCAAGACCAGAAAAGTGTACAGTAGATTTGTAAAGATTTACCTTTAAACCCGAGGACGAACAGAACAATTGAAGAATACGCATGATCTCTTGCCATTCATGCACAGATGCATTAGTTAGCAGTGACACATCATCAACAAATAAAAGGTGGAGTATTTTTCGTCAATCTGACAACTTTAATTCCAGTCAAGGAACCTTCACTTTGACTAGATTTAAGTAGCAGGCTCAAAATTTCCATCACAAGGATGAAGAGTAAGGGAGATAATGGACATCCCTGGTGAAGTCCTCTGCCATTATTGAAAAAATTGGTGGCCTCTCCATTTACTAAAATGGCTAGGTACATAGAACTAACACATTCCATAATCCAGTTTTCCATTTGAGTTCCAAATCCCACTTGAATTAAGATCAGTGTCAGGAAGTCCCAATTGATGAAATCATAGGCTTTTTGTAGATCTAGCTTAATAATTAAGGCTTTTAAATGCCTTTATTTGATACTATGAATGCATTCATGAGTAGTACCAATTACATCATGGATCAAACACCCCTCCAGAAAGACAAATTGTTCTTCCGAGAGATTCCTCAACAGAATCGGCTTAATTCTGTTGGATATAACTTTTGAGATTAATTTGTAAACTATATTGCATAAAGATATCGGTCGATAGTCCCCAAAAGTATGAGGTTTGTTGGATTTGGGAATAAAGGCCAAGAATAAGGAATTAAGGTTTCCAACAATGTGCCCACAAGATCTGATCGACTCCACCAATGCCAAAAGATCTTCCCTTACCAAATCAAAAAAATGTGAGAAAAATTCCACAGTCCAGCCATCCGGGCCAGGACTTTTGTCTCTTTTAAATTGTGATAAGATTGTTTTCAGTTCCTGTATGGTGATCGACATATAGATTTCTCTTTCTTCCTCTTCACTAAGCCATATGGTAAAAATACCAGCCACCTCTACTTGTTCAGTAATAGAAACCGACTCATTGTTGTTAAAGAAACTCTTAAAATATTTTTCAACCTCCTTCACTATTGAATTTTTTCCTATGAGTAGATGGCCCGAGTTGTCTTTGTTCAACCACAAATGTTTACTAATTCTTCGTTGAATAGAAAACTGGTGAAATAAATTGGTATTTTTGTCACCACTTTGTACCCAAATAACTCGGCTTTTGAGGTGCCGATGTTCTTCCTGAGACTTAAGAATTTTATTCCTTTCGGTTTCAAGTTTGATGAGTAAAGTCTCTTTCTCCGGATGAATAGGACCATCTGAGATCTCCATTAACAGTTTTTTAATATTAATTTCCAAATTTTCCAGAAGATTATTATCACGATCCCGTTGTTCCTTTACCCATATTTTTGTGAGTGATTTAAGATCCTTTAACTTCCATAAAAATCGGCGTTGCTTATCTCCTTCCAGGAGATAATTCTAGTCATTCCAAATATTGAAGACCATGTTGTAATCCTTATCAGATAGGCATTGAGGATTGAATTTCAATGGATAAGCTTTGGGATAGGAAAAGTTCTCCAGTTGTAACAATACAGGAGCATGGTCCAAAACAAAAGGGAATTCTACCCAGGAGCGAAAGATCTGACCATCCAGAAGAAGATCCTTCACAACCATAAATCTATCCAAGTGTTTCTCTATAAAAGCGTTTCCTGTGTGTCCATTTTGCCAGGTCGGAACGCGTTTGTCTGGGTGGACATTGATGAGTTTATGCGAAAGGAAGAGCACGGAAAAAAAACTTGCAAGTTGACTTGAGATGGCAGAGCCTCCACAGACTTCGCCATTGGAAACTGTCAAATTCAAATCACCCGCTATCATGAGACTTTGAAGAGAGAGTAAACCGTTGTTTGAAAGGTTGGTCCAAAATAATTTACACTCCATGCAGGGGTCGTAAACATTAAGGAAATTGATCTTTATTCTAGAAGATATAATAGAACCTGTCAGCAATATTCCACCGCATGAAAATAATGACACCAAATTAAAAAATTGGGGATCCCAAGCCACCAAAAGCCCCACCGAAGTACCAACTGAGCTCACTGCACAAGTAGCCTAGGATGGACGAAAGCCTTGAAGGAAGGAACACACTTTTTCTTTTTTAACCATTGTTTCCTGAAGGAAAATAATATTGGGATGGATGGAATCCAAGACATGACAAAATGAGGCTTCTTTTAGGGTACATCTAGGCCCTCTGAGATTTAGTGATAAGAGGATCATTATTTGGCTCTTTCTAGGGCCTTCACTGCTCTAAGTGCCCCACTATCGGAAGTGATAGGATCTATGACTATGGAAGAGGTAGAATATGACAATATTTTCTTCCTTGAGATTCTTTTCTTGATAGGGGAATAATCAATACCTAGTCCTCGTGACCAGGAATAGTTCTTTGAGGGACTCGACTGGTTGAAAGTTGAAGTAAAACGTTCCCCTGAAGGGGTGGTAGGGTCAATGCAAGAGTTCCCTAAATAAGTAGGTAAAGGGGCTGGAGGGTTGTTGTCATGAGAAAATGGGATCAACGAGTCTAAGATGACGCTAAGGGATGAATCCCTTTCTTCAGATTCACGATAACCTGGTGGCTGAATCACTTCATTCAAAGAGGGTGAGTGTTCAGGAGAGATAATGGAGGAGGAAAAAAGAAGGCCGAGGTGGGTATGATCAGAGTGTCTAGGGAGCATTCCTTCCACAACTGGTGGGATACAAGGTTCAGATTCATGATGGGAGGAGGAAAACGAGGGTTCAGAAGCTGGCAGATTCAAGCCCACATTCACAAGAAAATCCCGAGAGGAAAGAAGTATCTTCAGTAACGGAGAAACTTTAAGTTCTTCTATCTCCAGAAAAGATAAAGAATGGTAGAGATTCAGGCAGAAATGTCTCAACTTACCCCAAAAGGAATCTTCTGGTTCCGAAGAAGATATAGGCTCTGGAAAAGGATATCGACATGGAGAGTTCAATTCCTTGTCGTGGTCACCCAAATCTCTGTGAAGGGTTGTGTCTTCTAAGACTTCTTCTTCAACCCAACCCTGACAATTTTTCTTTAGATGTACAGCGCTATGACAATGACTACATCAGAATGGAATTCTGAGGTAATCCAGTCGTTGGGTTATCCTTTTCCCCCTCCAATCAATATCTAAAAGTTCTGGTAAGGCACCATGTACATCCATATCCACCAATATTTTTCCAATCTTCGTGGTTGATGTCGAGAGGGTAGAGTTATCTACCGAAAGAAAAGTGCCTAAAGAATTGCCAATCACCTCCAATGCTGCCTTGTTACAGAATTGAAGAGGTAATCATGGAAGGAGGATCCACAGGTGCCTGTATTGGAAGTATTCAGTCGCAGGGTTAAAGGCCAAACACCATCATTTTAACATGAGACTGCTTCCACTGAGTACCCACTTCTGGGCCAATAAAAGAGCAGAATCTTTCGGGGTTTTACATAAGAAACCCATCCAACCTTTAGTCAAGAAAAAAACCTCTGACGCATATCCAAGTAAAGGCTTACAAGTAAGGTCCACCCAATCTAAAATGGAGACCTTACAGAGATAACTGTAGGATAACCTTCCAACTATGCCATAAAGAGATAAGCTGCAAGACTCAGCTAGACCGACATCAGACCCTAAAACCATTTTGTGAACATTGTTTTTATCCCTCCACTATCTGTGACTAAGGCGGGGGTTCAAATCCTCTTTACTACCCTCTTTCGACTAGTTAAGCTGGCGTTTTAACTTACTTTAAAAATATCTATACTGAGTCACTGAGGGGCGTTCAACCAGTAAGGTGAAGCCTGAGGGAGTCGGCAAGAACTCGGCAAAGGATGGAGCAAGTGGAGGACTAGGGAAGGAGTGAGGTAGAGAGGAGTGAGAAGGAATACCTGGGGGCTTATTAATGGAAATAGTATAAATACTTGTTGTGTCTATCAAGTAAAAAAGACCCTCTTCCCTCCAAATTTCCTCGTTAGCCACATTCATCAATGTGCTGACATTTGCCTCTACACATGGCAAATAATGTGAGGCCATGAGTGACTGCCTAGGCTCCATTGAGCTCAAAGCCCTAGTAACAATGAGTGGAGTCTCAGAGTATCAAAAATATAGTTAATGGATAGAGTTCAACTTTAAAATAGGTTCCAGCTCCATGAGGAATCCATACACGCAGCCCCCAAGAAACTCGAGAATCTAGAACCCCCCAAAAGTAAAAAATGGCAGTCTTGTAACCTAAAGAAACAAACGAAACAGGAGTCCAGAAGGTTGTAAATCCTAAAGGTCTTCTGTAGTGAGACAAAAAATACTCCAAACCTCAAAACCAAAACCTCCATAGTGAGGTGAAGAGTGACTACATCAAAAAATGACTGTTAAAGTTTTTTGTAAAGATTTTGACTCAGCCCACCAACCTCAACCAGCCTTTCAAAGTCTCCTCAATAGTCTTGTGTAACTTGGTAAAATCTTAGCGAAGGGTTTTACTCGGTTCTCCATATTTCAACTTTTTGCTTCCCAAGTGAAAAAAGTGGTAGAAAGAACCTTGAAAGAGCATCACTGAAGGAACAATTGTTATCAAGCATTCAACTGAGTGAGAATTAAGTCACACTTTATCTGCCCATTATTTGTTCATAAATTTTGCAACAACTAAGGTTAAGACTTAAACATCCGATTAAATATATGGAAGATAGTCTGCACCGGCTAATGTAACACTCGATATTTATTATTTTATTTACATATCCATACACAATATTGTTAATTAATTTTGTATTAAATAAGGGTTAAGACGTAGGTCTAATTTTCTTAATTTAATTAATTACTATTAATGATCTTCAATTTTGCAATTTTCCCATGCCCTGATTTCATAACGGACTTAATTTCACACTTTGAAAAATTATTTAAAAAATTACAAGAATAAGCCGTATTAGATTATTTGAATTTATAGTTAGCAAATGTGAAGGTAGACCTTATAACTGTCAATATGGAAAATTACAAGAATCATTGATCTCGAGAGGATCCCCACCGCCATACCGCACTTAAAGGATAGATCTCCCAATCTTTAATAAAACTTAGCATAGTCGATCCATTATTCATAATGCATGTATACTACAGTTAAATCGAAGAACAAGTTAACACAAGGATAGCACATGAGTTAAATGATGAGAGATCAACGATATTTTTCTCCACATAAAATTTCTCTTATATTAAATATCAAAGTTACATACAAAGTATCAAGTCAAGAAGGAATTGTGATCCATTCCATTTATCAACAATCAGAATTAAAGGAGGCAAAAATAATAGCAAAACACTAAACCACCCCATCTTCTCCAAAAAAAACTACAGAAGTAAAAATATTGACTGCAACAAATGTCTTCCAACAGTAAAATCGAGTTAAAAAATGATTGTGAAGTGATACAGTCCAAAAATATGACCTTTACCAGATCTTGAGTGACAAATAAGGTCCATGGTGTCCATCCACTACCTGAGAGTAAAATACTTTACCATCCTGAAGGTCCAGAGCCCTTTTTGAAAGTGTATCCGCCTGTTGGTTGAACTCTCTATAGATATGAGTGAAGCCAAGAGACCTGAAACCTTTCACCAGTTCTAAAATCCTCTCTTTCCAACAATGTAAATTGAGAATCTAAAGACTCCCCCTCTGATTTAACGAGTCGATAACAATCTTCGAGTCACTGAAAACTTGTAGTTCTTGAATATGGAGGCGAGATGCAACTGTAAGAAGAGCCCAGATCCCCAAAATCTCAGCTCTATTACTTGAGCTTGGTCCACAGTTTAGTGTCAAATTGAATTCTATATGTTCATCCATCCTAAGAACACCTCCAACACCACTTTTTAAACCTCGTTCCTAGGTAGCTCCATCGAACCAACTTGTTTTTTTCCCCCCAACAAGGACTGGAGGAAGGCGAGGTAATCAAGCATGAATGCTTCTAGTCCAAGGGAAGTCTATGCTACCAAGTATTCTTTGTGTGACCAACTTTGTTGAAGGCCGAACAACTTCAAAGAGGACCCTGTTGCTCTCCAGACAGATATTCCAGCAAAATATGGCTGAAAACTGTGGAAGATAAGTACATGAATTTGACCAATCAAGAAACCAATCCTGTAGCGTGGCTCCCCCTCTTCTAGAGTTTAATTTAAGAGTATGTGTCACCTGGGACCAAACCTGTTGAGTGTAACTAAAGTGTTTCATAAGATGCAATGTCGTCTCTGCCTCCTGTGCACATAGGCCACAAGAGCTTGGCCCATGCCAACCCCTTCACTGAAGTTTATCCCAAGTTAAGATCCTATCTTCCATCAATAGCCATGTAAAAGGTTTGATCTTTGTCCTAATTTCCTAGGACTAAAGTATTCAATGCCACCAACAATTATTGTAACCCCGGAGAGAGCTAGCAAGAGCCACATAAGCATTTCTTGTAGAGATAGAACTCGATCGATTACCCCCAGTCCAAATCAGAGTATCAGATCTATTAGACAGATCAATGTCTAAAGCTACTAAAGCACCATAGAAACGCTCCCAATCCTCCACCTCTGTGCCTAAAAGACCCAACATTTCACTTGAAATCCACTGAGCCAGAACACCCCCAGACCCATATAAATCCCCTTAAGTGTTATAATCAGAGAGGGAGATAACCAGGATTCAATGTTAAGGCCGAGTATCATATCCTCACTAATACGAATCGAGTGCCCTGACCCTGGGTTCCTATCCAACCAGTGTGTAATAACCTCCATAGACTTAACCAAGCAACTCCAAAAGATCGATACATTTCGTGAAAGCATCGTAGTATACCTCATCCAGGCCTCTACAATGAGAGAAGGCAAGTACTTATCCAGTAAACTCTATGCCAAAGGCCATCTTCCATCAAGAAGCACCACAATGTATTTGTAGCAAGTGCTTTGCTGAACAGAGGAAGATTCTTTGTCCCCCAACCACATTGTGATTTTGGTTTGGCAATAGACTCTCACTTATAGAGGTGGATCAGATCCTTTGTCCCCCTCCTAGACCACAGGAAGTTGAACATCAACTGTCTAATCCTACTCAGAACAGTGGTCGGAATAATAGCTACCATCAGCCAATAGACTGGTAGACTTTCTAGCACAGACTTGACTAGAATATATCGTCCTCCTAAGGAGAGCCAACGATAGCACCATAGTCCAATCCTCTTCTCGTATTTGTGTAAAATCCATCTCCAATCAACAACTATATAATCTGTAGGTTTAAGAAAAAACCCCAAGTATGTGAACCCCTCCGAGATATCCACAAACTTGTAAGGAAATATAACATTTAGTGACAACAGATCAACCTCTCACATACTGGAATAATGGAAAGTAGATTTAAGAGGATTGATACAGAGGTTAGAAACACGAAAAAAATATAGACAATAAAGATTCTATAACGTTCCATTCCCTTAAGCAAGATTGATCCAAAAAGGATCCAGAGAAGGCTAAGAACAACTCAGAATGCACAGAAACAAATCATAACGCTCAGAATGGCTTCAACAGACATCAAAAGGGAAAAAATTCAAAGTTCCCAAAACTCAGTTAAAAGAGCAGGATCGTGAAGAGTGTGTCGCAAGATTTCTAACGGAGAAAATGACTTGTCAAATGGAGTTATGGATCAAAATTTATAAGCAGTCAAAGATCAGGTCAAACTTGGTCAAAAGTCAAAAAGTCAAGATGACACGTGGCACCACTGCAAGGGTGACATGTGGCACATCTATACAGCTAAGTTAACATGGTATGGTGTGGCAAGGATGGAAGACATGTGGGCAAATCAGATTGTGACAAGTGTCAATTCCATGAGAAAATTATATGGTGCCACGTGGCCCAGTCAGGGGCTGCCATGTGGCACCCCTCGAATGGTTGGCGTGTGAAAGTTATTTGACTCTGTAGGAGTCGAATTCATGACCTCTCCGTTAGCCCAAAGGCCCCACAACTCCGCACTACCAATACACCATAGTATGTTACTTGTTTGTAATATGTTTAAAATCACATTTAAGTTCAAAGGTTTGAAATAGGCACCAAAGGGAGGGGGCTAGGCCTTCAACCCAACCCCTGATTACATGTTTAGCTCATACGACCATGTTCACTACCAGTCTAGGGGTTTTTTATGTCGTTTTAACAACTTCCGCCATAAATAACCATTCTTCCATTTTAGTAGAGTGCATCCACCATATTTAGAAAAACTGCCAAACAATATGCCAAATAAAGAGAAGTCCATGAGATTCGATCCCGGGACCTCTGCTAACTAAGCGTCTAAATTTAGCTCCACCCACCAATGTGCCAACCACTTGCTTTATTGCATAGATTCCAGAGGATATAATAAAAGGGGGCTCTCGGTCAGAGTTTGGGATAGAGAAGAGCATGAGAGGTAAGACCAAGTGCACCCGTACAATTTTGTATGGACTTGGGCACAATTTTCGAGATTTTGGCATGCAGTCTGATATTTCCAGTGATTTATTGCAGAAGCAGTGGAATGCAAACCGAGGCATGGGTGCCTCTTGGGCCAAAAAGTGTCCAACTCATATCGATGCTTGGAGACAATCATTTTTAGGTAAAACGACGCCACGAACGCAGTGGTGGTGTTATTTTTCTGATTTGAGCAAAGATTTTGTATCTTAGCTCCAAAATGAGGTATGCTTATGTATTTTTCCCAATTCTTTTGTGGAGTTAATAAAAAGACCCACCCATTTGAGAGAAAGACCCAAAGACATAGTCCACCAGGGATGAACTCCATTATCAAGTTATTTGTGTTCATATCGCATGATTATGTCTCTTTCCTTCTGAGCTTTTCCTTCATTATGTTGTACTTTAGTTTATGCTCATTTTATACGATTCTTTAATAAGTCACCTAACAAAAAGATCATGGATCATGTTGGTATCAGAGCAGTCGTCTTTGACTTGAATTGTTGAGTATGAATGCTTACTATGGCCAAGCATAAAAAGGGTGAAGGAACTCTTAATACTTTCAATCCCAAAGTTGGTCGTGCATCCCGAAGGAAGAAGATCACAGAAGAGGACAAACATGATGAATAAGAGAAAAACTTTCGCATGGTCTTTTGTCAAAAATGGTCAAACAAATGTATGGATATTATGAGAAGAGGATGAATAATAAAGGGAATAAAAAGGAAGCACATGCAGATGATGATTCTTCGGTAAATCAAGGGGTTGGAGGAGATCCTCTTGAGCCTCCATCTTCACCTTCAAGTTCTAGTTCTTCTTCCTCTGAGCATTCTCATCACTCTCAACATTCTAACCATAAAGCCTCTTTTAAGAAACCATTATTAAATCTTGATGTAAAGTTTTCTTTACCTATGTTTAATGGATATTCTAATCCTGAAAAGTTAGACAATTGGATCCAACATTTTGAAGTATATTGTCATGTTCAGCATATTGACAAAGAGGAAGTTAAAGTGAAATTGGCTTCTCTTCGGTTGGAAGGCACCGCTCTTGTATGGTGGGAGAGAAAGCTACATGACATAAGTGAGTTTGGTAATCTTCTCTCCTCATGGTCATAATTTAAATCAGAGATAAGGAAGCAGTTCTATCCATTAGGGTATTTACATAAAGCAATGATGGAATGCCAAACGTTAAGGCAGAGTAAAGGTTAAACTGTACAAAGTTTCACAGAAGAATTTAGGAAGAAATCTCTAGCATTATACATTTCTTTGGATTCTTTTGAAACTTTAATGAAGTATATTGCCGCACTTCATAGTTACATTCGTCATACTTTGCTCTTGTTTAACCCCACTAGGCTTGACGAAGTTTGTGTGCAAGACATTCACCTTGAGAACAGGGGGAAACATGTTCAAGAAGATCCCATGAAGAAACCTTCCAATTTCCCACAAAAGACTTTTAAGAAGTTCAAAAGGAAGGACAATAAGACTGCTACAGTAACGAGAGAAGGAGGAAAACCATATTGCACGCATTTCAAGAGGAGTGGTCACAATGAAGAACACTATTGAAAACTACATCTAGAAAAGAAACCAAAATAGTTCGATGGAAAGGGGAAGACAAAGACTGTTGCTACAGTTCAACAAGATCTTGGTTCTGAATCAGGAGATGAAGGAAAGATCACAGTGGCTGGAGTACAAGGTAAAGACTCTCTTCATGCTAGTTCAAGTTCCAATGATGAATCTCATATTGATGAGCGAAAGAGGAATGAGTTATTTCATATACGAGTTGTATCTAAACATACTAAGATAGATACCTTACTTGATCTGGGTTCCCAAGTAAACTTAATATCTGAAGCACTTGTCAAGAAGATGGGTCTTGTAACGAAACCACATCCAAAGCCTTACCCTCTTGGTTGGGTATGTGATAAATCAAAACTTAATGTCACCAAACAATGTATGGTCAGATTTTCTATTGCTTCCAAGTTGATTGATGAAGTGGATTTGGATGTTATACCACTTGATATATGTGGTATAGTGTTGGGGAGTCCTTATCTTTATGATAAAAAAGCAGTCTTCTTTCGTCATAAGAATAAATACCACCTTACTAAAGGGGGAGTGGAATATATTGTTAGATCTCATAGCATGAGGGTAAATACAACACTTGTTAGTGAAGGGAAAATGAAAAGACTCATAACCACTAATAAGAGATATGTAATCATGGTCGTCAAAGAGAAAGATGTCGAGACATCCGACGCTTTTCAAGGGTGTGGTCCATCTCATAGGAATTAATTTATATTGTTTCTGAGTATGATGATATTTTTTAGGAACCAGATGGATTACCTCCTAAGAGGGAAATCCAACATGAGATACATCTTCAGCAGGATTCTCCTCTTCCGAATGTGGGCATGTACAGGATGTCAGTTGTGGAGATGACAAAGATCAAGAAGCAAGTACAAGGGTTATTGTATCAAGGGGTCATCAGGCCCAGTTCATCTCCTTGTGGTTCTTCGATTGTGATGGTGCCAAAGAAAGATGGAACATGGAAAATGCGTGTCAATTACCGAGCTTTAAATAAAATCACGATGAAAAATTGATACCCTCTTCCTCGCATATATGATTTACTTGATCAGTTGAAGAATGTTGTTTAGTTCACTAAGTTGGATTTGCGCAGCGGATATCATCAAATCAGGGTTGCAGAACAAGATGCATGGAAGACTGCCTTTAAAACCAAACATGGATTGTTTGAGTGGTTAGTTATGTCGCTTGGGCTTTGCAATGCTCCGACAAATTTCATGCATGTGATGAATGATGTATTCAAGCATTTCCTGGATGACTTTGTGATTGTATATTTAGACAAAATTCTTTCTTTTAGCGGGACTTGGGATGGACATGTAAGGCATGTAAAGCAAGTATTGGATAATTTACAAAGGGAAAAGTTGTATCCTTTGCATGCCTTAACCAGTGTGAAGAAAACTTTTCAGTGGGAAGGAAAGAAACAAAAAAAATTCAACATTTTGAAGGAGAAGATCAATACCGCACCAGTATTAGCATTGTTGAATATTCAACAACCTTTTGAGATTGAGACAGATGCCAACAGATATGCCATTGGTGCAGTATTGCTTTCTAGACATTCTATTAATTATTCTATTATTTTGAAGAATACTTCTTTATCTCATGATAGCTATGTAGAACAATATGCCATCGATGAAGATTTTAAAGAGGTATATGAGAAGCTAACCCATGGTGCATAGGTAGAGAACTATTGTCTGCAGGGAAAGTTACTCTATCATTTTGGGAATCTATGTATTCCTACAAGTGAACAAGTCCATGTAATATGAGAAGCTCATACTTCTCTTGTGTTTGGGCATTTTGGGGTAGGAAAAACTATAGCTCATTTGTAGAGGTTTTGTTATTGGCCTCAAATGAAAGAAATTATAACTAAATATGTAAAGGGGTTTGTGATGTGTTCTACTTGTAAGCCCACTAATAGAAAATTGGGGCTATACTCACCACTTCTTGTTCCATCCCTTCCATGGGAAAGCATTTCCATGGATTTTGTAGGGGGTTTACCCATGAACAAAGGGGGTCATGATTATTTGTATGTGGTAGTGGATAGGTTCAACAAGATGTGTATCTTGATGCCATGTAAAAAATATATCATTGTTGAGAAGAGTGCTAATATCTTCTTTCGATATGTTTGGGTTCACTTTGGGTTACCCACTTCCATTGTCTCAGATTGAGATAATCGATTTCTTGGGGATTTTTGGACTAGCTTGTGGAGAATGATGGACACCAAATTGAATAGGAGCACTACTTTTCATCCACAGACTGACGGACAGACAGAAGTGGTAAACAGAACAACGATAATTTTTCTTTGAGGCTACTGCAACAAGCATCCTAAGTTATGGGATGAGAATATACCTTATGTACATCATTCTTATAATCGAGCTTTACATTCATCCACTTAGAGTTCACCTTTTGAGACGTGTTTTTGGTACCTACCAAAGGTTCCTTTGGACTTGATGTATGGGAGAAATGCTGATGTGAATGAAGAACAGACAGAGGAAAGAGCCTGCAAGTTCATTCAGAGGATTAAACATATACACCAGGCAGTCAAGGAACAACTGGAGAAGAGTCAGGAATAGTATAAATCTTGTCATGACAAGCATAGGGTTGATCATCAGTTCCAGGTTGGAGACCAGTGATCAAAATCTGGACCAGGGATCAAATTTTATCTCAAAAATCAATGTTCTCAGAATTGCCTCAAAACAAATGAGAGTGTATCCCTTGTCGTTACGAACCCAACGCAACTCGTTTCGTCTCAAACGGACTTCGGGAGCGAGAGATATCGCGATCTGTTTGAATTGCCAAACAGGGGAAAAAAAGGGGACGCTGACTGTGCAGTCTGTACAGGCTGACGTGGCAGAGGTCGTACGCTGACATGGCAGTTTTGGATTGGCATATTTGGGTAAATCATTTGATGACACATGGAATTATTTTGGTCAATGGTATGGTGCCACGTGGCCCAGTTATGGGCTGCCACGTGGCACCCTGGTGTTGGCTGTTGGTTTGTTTATTAAAATTTTATGAAGTCCATGGGGGTCGAACCCTGGACCTCCCCTATGGCTATACGCTTTGGTAGAGTGTGGGCTACCACTAGCCCACACGGTATTTCTTATTATGTATGCGGAATTTTATTTATTTAACTTTATGTTGTGTAATATTTGGTGGGGGGTCGGGTCGGGGCTTAGCCCCGACCCGCGGTCATATCATTTATTACATGTAACCTTATATATATATCGTGCGAGAGTTGTGTTTTGAACAGAGCCTGTGGTCACATACCGTATATGCCATATGACCATTTGCTACACAGAAATGCGCATGGAGTTTTGGTTTCAACGGTTACAATTACCCGCCATTTGTCATTGCTCCATTCGTTTGGAAAAACAGAGCCCTCTTTTGCACTAGCCCGAGGTCGGATGGTGACCATATGCCCGAGTTCTAGGTGGTTAGGGGCTGGAATGCCCATAACCGTCCTACAGTTTGGATCGTTTTTGGTTATGCGTGTGTGCTGGGTTTAAGCACGCATTTTGGAGCGTGTTCTGGGTTCAACGTACAGGAGGTGCATTTTGGCGAACCAGAGACAACAAGCTTGAAGGAAGAGAATGGCAGGAGGCCTATCTTCTTCACTTTTTTTGGCCAAATGAGGTGCCGTAAAAGCCCAACTAGGGGTTTTTGGACGTTCTGAATCCATTAGCACTTTTATCAAGGCCATTTGAAGACTTCTTTTGTAGGTTTTTAACCATTGAAGTTTCAGCAAGCTCCAGGGAGCTTGAAGCCCTCATTGATTGAGGTCATGTTTTGGTGAGTCCAAGTTTGTTTTCTGTGACTGAATAGTCATTTTTGGCTAATTTTTATGCTATGAACACATTGGGACAGGTTTCAGAGGCTTTTGAGGACTTTTACAGGTGTTTTTTCCAAAGAGAAGCTCATTGAAGCTTATGGCCACATGTAGAAGAGGTCATGCCCGGATGAGCCATGATCCGTTTTCAGAGTTTTATTAGTCATTTTTGGGGTTTTTATGTGTTTTGATCCCAATGGTACAGTCAGAATTTCCATTGGAGTTGAGCAGTAGCTTGTAAAAGAACTTTTGAGAAATTAATCCCAGAGA
>ML778996.1:1054893-1068076 GCA_009831015.1 Picea engelmannii
CGTTTCAACATCTGAGATTCAGCATTTGTGTTTCAGCATTTGCGTTCTAGCTTCTATGTTCCAGCATCTCTTGTGCGTGTTCCATAAGCCAACTGATTGCCATCAATGACAACCTTGACCGTCTGCGTCATCTCTGCTGCTTCACATCATCTCTGCTGCTTCTATGTTTCAGCCTCTGCGTTTCAGCATCTGTGTTCTAGCATCTATGTTTCAGCATCCGTGTTTGCATTTGTGTTGCAGCGTCTGTGTTTCAGCTTCTGTGTTCCTGCATCTGTTCTCCATACACAATCGATTGCCATCAATGACAACCTTGATCATCTGCGTCATCTCTGCTGTAGCCATATTTCCAACATTCACTCTATTCGTCAATACCTTTAAATTCCAGACAAGTCTTTTTTGAGATGAGGTTTCTCCCACAAAAGTAGTCAAATTCCAAACCTCAAGGACTATTTCTATGAAACCCTCTTCCCCCAACCAACACGGGTTCAGTTTAAAAGGAAAGGTAACTCTTCTAACACAATTGCCTAACTAAAGTAACATAAGAACATGGTCTGAGATGAATGGCATAGCTACCCAAGACTGATGTCTCCCAACCACCTTGAGTAAGTCCTCAGCCATGTAAATCTTGTGAAACCTTTTTGATATTTCCTCCTTCCCGCTTCTTCCATTGTGCCATGTAGGCCCACAATTAATAGGAGTTATATCCACTAGCTCTTTTTCATGAAGTATTTATTTAAAGTACCATGCCAAAGGATCTAAACGAGCTTCCCCCCCCCCACACTTCTCCTGCTGAAACAATAAAATTTAGATCACCTTCTATAGTTAAGTTTTTGTAGTCCAACAATCCATTGATTACCATGTTATCCCATAAAGTTTTGTGATCTGTACACGACCCATAGAAATTAATCAAAGTAACTAGTAGATTTTATTCAAGAAGAGTACTTGTCAACAAAATTCCACCAACACTTAAAAAAGGAGAAAGTGTAAATTTAAGTGGGTCCCATGCAACACAAAGACCCCCAGACATCCCCTCCTAACTAACAACACAAACCATCTAGTTTGGTCAAAGAGTACTAACAAAGGCTGGGGATTTATGATCTTTCACCAGGGTTTCTTGGAAGAATACTATATCCGGTAACAAGGTTAATAATAATCTACAGAGGGAAGCACACTTGGGAGTCCCTCCAACTCCCCTTATGTTGAGTGTGATAAGGATCATTATTTGTCCCTGGATAGGGATTTAATACCTCTAAGATCTCCAATATCAGTAAAAGGTGTGTCCGGCTGAGAACTTGAGAAATCTTTTTCCTTTTCTTTGCGTCGAGTACTTTTGGTTTTTAAAGGTGAGAGATCGATCCCCAGACCACTTTTCCCCGGAAAATTTTTAACAGCATGTGCATGGAAGTTAGAAGTCCCCCCATCCATCAGACCCAGTGTGCTACCTTCCTCACGAGTTGCCTCTACCGGACCCTGGTAAATGGGTAAAGGAAAGGTAGTTTGTTGACCATGAAAGGTCGGAAGAAAAGAGTCAAGGACATCTCCCAAAGAAGTCACCCCATCCTTCACCTACCTTTCCCCCCGAGAGTCCCTAGCCCGTTTCCATGAAAAAAAAGAACAACCCACTGAGTCCTGTCTTCAATCACTAGGAGGCACAGTAGTACACCCCTTAGCCATGTCAGTGTCCTCACATCTTGTTTCAAATTATCCCCTAAAACCAATGCCTCATTTGAAAGTAAAAAAGGATCTGGCACAACATCAATAACCACACTAGTAGAGTGATTTAGGGTATCCACTTCTAAGGTAGACATGGTCGAATAGAAAGTAGCACATAATTTTTTTAAATTACCCACTAGAGTATCCGGTCGATCTAATGAGTCCAAATCTTCAGCCATCCAAAGCTCTTCCTCACACCAAGTGGAGGTGATATCCAGATAGTCGCATAAAGAATATTTTTGGAGCATAGAAGACTCTGATTCCTCCTAAAAAACAAAACCAATATTTTTTTTTACGTAAATGACCTGTTCTCCAACAAAAATTGCACCTGAAAGGGATCCCCAGGTAGTCCAATCGTTGAGCTATCACACGACCTTGCCGATCGATGTCCAAAATCTCCAAAAGCCCCTTATGTACATCCAGTTATACTAGTACTCTGGCCATTCTCCTATCTGCCCCTTTAAGATCCTCTTCATCCACATCAAGGTAGCGACCCAGTTCATTGCCAATTGTGGTAAGTGATTTGGTGTTCCAAACCTATAAAGGAAGCCCTAGTAACAAAAACCACACATGCTTGAGTTGAAAATAGTCCAAGACTGGGTCAAAACTCACCCTCCAATGCTTGAGCATGAGACTCCCTTCCTTCACAATCAACGTCATTGAAATAATTTTTTCACAGTACTCTAGTGACAAAAAATGAAAATAGAACCAACCCTTAGTCAGGGTCACCACCTTAGGCGTATACCCCAACAAAGGAGCCCAAGTGTGGTGCACCCATTCCTCTGTCTTCATTATAGACCGGAATCAATACGAAAACCTCCCCACCAGTGCACACAGTGCCAAGGAGAAGGTGTCTTCAAGACCAATGTCACCCCCTAAAACCAACCTGCGCTTCGTCTTATTTGTATTCTATGGCTTCACTCGATTTCCCTTCCTTTCAGCTGGTATACTGAGGCCATGTGAGTCCCTATAGGAAATATTCAGAAAGGTAGGTTCTTTCGGCACTGGAGCCTTGTGTGGAGTAGCTCCCTATAACAACTTCTCCTTCCCTAAACCGTGCTCAACAATAATCCCATAACCCGCTCCAGGTTCAATAGATGAAGACCGTGCAAGGGGTAAGCCTTTACTACCTCGACAAATGTTTCATAGCTTGTCGTCTGAGACAAATAGTCCCTCCTTTCTCTAGAGTTCCTCTTCCTCAACACTCATTAAGGAGATGAACTCAACCTCATCTAATTGATAACCCCATCTAGGCCAGGTCCTACACCAATGATAACCTCATCTAATTGAGTCTTTTTTAGAAGTAGACAGAGGAATTCCATCACTAAAATAAAAAGAAGAGGTGATAAAGGGATCCATTGCTTGAGTCCATGCCCATTCTGAAAAAAAGGAGTAGGACCCCCATTGATCAATACAGAGTAAGTTGCAGTTGTAACACAACACATAATCCAGTTTGTAAGCATCAATCCAAAACCAGTATGGAGTAGGATCAATCGAAGGAAATCCCACTTAACACAAGTTTTAAAATAATAGCCTTCATATTTTTCATTTTTATGCTGTGGAGACATTCCTGAGTTGTTCCAACAACATCTAGTATATGTCTACCCTTTAAAAAACCCAGTTTCTCCCCAGAAAGTGTCCTAGAGAGAACCGTCTTAAGCTTGTTTGCTATTTTTTTTTCTATAATCTTATAAGCCAAATTGCACAGGGAAATAGGCCTGAAATCCACAAAAGAAGAGGGCATGCTCACCTTCATAATGCGGGTTAAAAAGGTAGAATTTAAATATATTTCCATAGTTCCCTCCCTCCTTGACTCCCCCGCGGCCTCAAAAATATCGTCCCCCACCAGATCAAAATAAATTGAGAAGAAATCTACTGTCCAATCGTCAGGACTAGGAATTTTGTCCTTTGCGAAGCCCTTAAGAACACCCAAGATTTCTTCTTTTGTGTAAGGCCCTTCTAAGGCTAAGCACTCAACCTCCTCAATGTAACAGGCAAAAAGTTGGACTGTGCTCACCTATTCCAGGATTGAGTTTTGTCCTGTATCAAAATAGGACTGTTTGAAATGCTTAACCACTTCAGTTATCAATGCCTCCTGTCTCGGGTGAAGTTTATCATCTTCATCCTTGATATCCCAAATAGCTTTGAGATTTCGCCTATGATTCACATACTGGTGAAAAAACTTGGTGTTTTTATCACTTTTTTGAAGCCAAATTCCTCTGCTTCTTTGTCTCCACAGTTCCTCCTTTGCCAAGAGAATATTGCTTCTTTTTTGCTTGAGAAGTTTGAATTGCAAACTATTGTCCTCTGAATCCAATCTTTGTTCCTTCGAATGGTAAGCCATCCTTAATTTATCCTCTAGTAGTTCAAGTTTCTGAAATTTTTTATGCTTCAGTTTTGTGCCCCAAACTTTCACTCTATTCTTCAGTACTTTTAAATTCCAGACAAGTCTTTTTTGAGCTGAGGTTTCTCCCACAAAAGCAGTCAAATTCCAAACCTCAAGGACTAGTTCTATGAAATCCTCTACCCCCAACCAACATGGGTTCAGTTTAAAAGGAAAGGTAACCCTTCTAACACAATTGCCTAACTAAAGTAGCATAGGAGCATGGTCTGAGATGAATGGCATAACTACCCAAGACTGATGTCTCCCAACCACCTTGAGTAAATCCTCAGCCATATAAATTTTGTGCAATCGTTTTGAGATTTCCTCCCTCCCACTTCTTACATTGTGCCATGTAGGCCCACAATCAATAAGAGTTATATCCACTATCCCTTTTTCATGAAATATTTATTTAAAGTACCATTCCTAAGGATCTAAACGAGCTTTTTCCCCCACACTTCTCCTGCTAAAACAATAAAATTTAGATCACTTGCTACAATTAAGTTTTTGTAGTCCAACAATCCATTAATTACCATGTTATCCCATAAAATTTTGTGATCTATACAGGGTCGATAGAAATTAATCAAAGTAACTAGTAGATTTTCTTCAAGAAGAGTACTTGTCAACAAAATTCCACCAACACTTAGAAAAGGAGAAAGTGTAAATTTAAGTGGGTCCCATGCAACACAGAGACCCCCAGATCTCCCCTCCGAACTAACAATACAAACCATCCAGTTTGGAAAAAGAGTAATAACAAAGGCTCGGGATTTATGATCTTCCACCAGGGTTTCTTGGAAGAATACTATATCCGGTAACAATGTTGATAATAATCTATGGAGGGAAGCACACTTGGGAGTCCCTCCAACTCCCCTTATGTTGAGTGTGAGAAGGATCATTATTTGGCCCTAGCTAGGGATTTAATACCTCTAAGAGCTCCAAGATTAGTAAAAGGTGTGTCCGGCTGAGAACTCGAGAAATCTTTTTCTTTTATTTGCGTCAAGCACTTTTGTTTTTTAAAGGTGAGAGATCGATCCCCAGACCACTTGTCCCCAGAAAATTTTTAATAGCCTATGCATGGAAGTTAGAAGTCCCCCCAACCATTAGACCCATTGTGCTACCTTCCTCACAAGTTGTCGCTACTTGAACCTGGTAATTGGGTAAAGGAAAGGTATTTTGTTGACCAAGAAAGTTTGGAAGCAAATAGTCAAGGACATCTCCCAAATAAGTCACCCCATCCTTCACCTGCCTTTCCCCCCGAGAGTCCCTAGCCTGTTTCCATGAAAAAAAAGAGCACCCCACCAAGTCTTGTCTACAATCACTAGGAGGCACAGTAGTACACCCCTTGGCCACATCAGTGTCCTCACATCCCATTTCAAACTATACCCCAAAACCAATGCCTCATTTGAAGGTAAAAAAGGATCTGGCACAAAATCAATAACCACAGTAGTAGAGTGATTTAGGGTATCCACTTCTAAGGTAGACATGGTCGAATATAAAGTAGGACATAAATTTTTAACTTACCCACTAGAGTATCCAGTCGATCTGATGAGTCCAAATCTCCTGCCATCATAAGCTCTTTCTCATACCAAGTGGAGGTGATCTTTAGATAGTCGCAAAAAGAAGATTTATGGAGCATAGAAGACTCTGATTCCTCCTCAAAAACAAAACCAAGACAATTTTTACAAAAATGACCCGTTCTCCAACAAAAATTGCACCTGAAAGGGATCCTCGGGCAATCCAATCATTGATCTATCACACGACCTTGCCAATCGATGTCCAAAGTCTCCAGAAGCCCCTTATGTACATCCAGTTCTACTAGTACTCTGGCCATTCTCCTATCCTCCTCCCCTTTAAGAGCCTCTTCATCCACATCAAGGTAGCGACCCAGTTCATTGCCAATTGTGGTAAGTGATTTGGTGTTCCAAAGCTGTAAAGGAAGCCCCAGTAACAAAACCCACACATGCCCGAGTTGAAAATAGTCCAAGATTTGGTCAAAACTCACCCTCCAATGCTTGAGAATGAGACTCCCTTCCTTGACAATCCATGTCATTGAAATAATTTTTTCACAGTCCTCCAGCGACAAATAATGTTTGAAGTAAGGAAAGTACACTCCCTTTGTCTTCTAAACTATTTTTTAAGGAAATCTAAATATTTTCTCTATGTATCTAATTCTTTTATACATAAGAAATCTAAAACTTTGTTCTTTGTCTTCTAAATTATTTAAAAAAAAAATCTAAATATTTCTCGATGAATCTAATCTTTTATACATAAAAAAAAAAAAATCTAAATATTTTATGTATGAATCTATATATATATATATATAATTAATTTATTATGATTTTCTAGGATCTTACTTTTTTATATAACTTTTTAAATAATTTATGTATGGATGTAATTTTTTATATAAAGTTTTTTATTTATTTATGACTAATTAATTTATTATAATTTTTTATATGAATCTTACTCTCTTTTATATATATATATATATATTTAATTTATTATAGTTTTGATTGATAATTGATTTTATTTAATATTTTAAGTTTATTTCTTATTTATTCTTTTAAAAAATATTTAATAATTTCAAAATTAAATTAGCTTTTACATCTCAACTAATATGCCCTATCAAATGTTCATGTTATTATTGTCCCTTTTATGAAATCCTATCACAATTATATGCGGCAACTTATACCTTTCCATCCATCCATGTAGATGCAACACATGAATGGACATTCTTTATTCACCACTTATGAACTAACCATTCCTTCATTCCTTCAATATGGCCCATTGTCATTGAGTATTTATTTGGACGATGCAGTCTTCATTCTTACTCCATCCCAAAAGGAAGATGCTCTATTTGGGGACATTGCTATGATATTTTCTGGATCTTAATATGATCATCTTGGAGTGACAAAGTCACTTCACTATTTTTGTTCGCCTTTAAAAATTAGTTTGACATTAGTTTTTTTCTTTCTTCAAGTATGCATATATAATGTTTTTGTCTTGTGAAGATATTAGGTTTTGTAGATGTTTATTGTGTTTTTCTATTGCAATATTTCATTTTGAATTTTACTATTTTAATTTGAATAAAACATTAACATGGTACAAGTTAAAAAACATTGTGCTATGAATGTGTCACTTATTGTTTTTTAAATTCATTACTTTATATGTGTTTTTATTTATCACTTTCTTGTCTAGAGTGGTTGGTTACTCAGATTTTTAGGTAGTAATTTACAATTTAAATTAAAACTATTAATGCATGTAAGTTAGAACTTTTCTTAGCATATTTTTCCACATGTTAAGATGGACATAGTTCTTAAACATCGTTTCTTGCTTAACAACACTAGATTTGTGCATACTTAATGTAAATATATTGGTTATTGTCCCAAAAGATTTTTTGATAGCCTTTGTTTATCCCTCCTAAACCACCAAATTCGCCTTATAAAGTTCTACTATTTTTCTTGATCTGGTTGTGTGCACTTTTGCACTTTCTCAAAGGTGTCGTTTGGTGTTAAGCCAATTTTTGCGTCATTGTGAGTTCATGGATCAACAATGTGAAAATGTATTTTCTACAATCAAAAGTAATGGTGCATGTGCTTGGAACACAAAATTTTCATTTAGAAGCTATTACATCATGATATTGTTTCATGATTTGGAGGTTAGAATGTCAATCTGATCTACAGTCTCTCCTCATATTTAATGATCACATGTTTGCAATTAATCCTAGGATTTTATTTTTTTAAAACAACTATGACCCTAACAATTCTTAAGTATTGCATCACCACATAATGATAAGTCTCCATCTCTATATTTAACATATTTGTGATTATAGTTTTCAAAAATAAAAACACTTTTATGTGGTGTGATCATACTGTTTTATAAAGACACAATGCAACATTTGTATAATTGAATATTTATAGTTCAATTTTGTTCACCAAAAAATCTAGTTGAATTATATATAACTTGGTGGAAAATTAATTTCATTTTGTTGTTAGAAGCACATATTTGTTTAAATCTCATTATTTTCCACCACAAAACTTCTTAGTATGTTCATGATTTATCTAATTAAGATCTCCTTATAGTTTATTGGATGTGCTACCAATACCCATCTTTGTTAGAATTTTAATAACTTTATTTTACACATGGTGACCTAACAATGATATAATTAGACTTTTTTAATTGAAAATTATTTTCAACACATCATTTTTCTCTTTGTTGTAAATAATGGAAATAACATGATTATCTATGTTTTTTTTTTAATTATTATTTTATGGAAATGGTGAAGATTTATATTATAAAATGGGGTCATGGTGAAAGCAAGCAACTAAGAAAAATAATAGGTCTATGCCTTATATTCAAAAATAAATGGGCAAAAGGGGCTACCCATAATCTTCATAAACCCAAAATCTTTTACTATAACTTGCCAATCATATTGTTTAAAAAACTAATGGAGCATACAAATAACTTTGAAATACATAAAAAAACAAGAGAGAAACTGAAACCATGGTTTCTACTAAACCTCTTCAAGTCAACTCTTTTTCCCATTCTTTTCCTTGTGCTCCTTGGAAGTTTTCTCTTTATTATTTTCATTTGCAGGGGTATTGAATTACTTGGGGGGGAAAGATGGCCAAGAAGAGTTTGTAATAGAAGAAAAGTGACTCAGGATAGGTTGGGAAAATATATTTTCTGAAATGTCAAGGTGGGTTACTATCCTTTGAAGGAGCTACTTGACAAAGTCAAATTGAAGGGAAATCTCTACATTCCTGTGAATTTGAACACCCATGGAAGCATCTACCTTATTATGCCATTTCCTCATATCTACAACATGTTTGGTTGTATAAATTACACATGTATATATAGTGGAGATCACATCCTAAATTTTCTTCTCTAGCTTAGCTTGCAAACATTCCCACTAGATGTGGGAATCAATAACATTGAAATGAGATTCTCTCACTTCCTTCATGCAATAATTGATTCCTTTCTTTATATATTTTAATTCATATGAGAGACCCTTGTTACATGAATATTGTGCCATCCTTTGACAACTACAAAAGTCATCTGAAAGGCTAACCTTACCTGACCAATTTACATAGAAGCCTTGTTGTAATTTTCCAAGCTTGATTGTCAATCCACCATGGACTAAAGCACCTAGAGATCTAGCTCTAAACCAAGGTGGAGACAAATATTATCTGAAGATGATTTACATGACCTATAGCTAAGACTACCATCCAATGTTGTTGCAATAAATCACTCATATGAAGGCAGGGGAGAGGTGGAATCAAAACTTGGGAAGAGAGGTTCTCGTGAAAGTTTCAAGTTTCCCAATAAACAAGAAGATGCCTATGATCAACATAACCATGAGGGATCCTTGGATGTGTCTGGAGAATTATCATTCCTCAAACCATTAACCCTCATTTAAAATTTGTACAAACTATCCTATTGTTCATATTAATTCACACGAGAGTTGGGTAGTTAAGATGAGTCCCACACTATTGTTGCATTAATATCGAGAGAGGGAGCCTCACCTTGCAAACCAATATGACTAACATTGAAAATTGACATAAAAATATATGGGGGGATAACATAGATTGATACCCCCCATTTATTAGACATTTCCCAATATTCAATCTTGTACCTGCCTTTCCTTGCTGATTATCTAAGTCATTCTGATGGCACAAGACACAAAAGAAAAACAATTTTGTCAAAATTCTAAACCTCCCAACGAATCCTTCTTACCAATTATGCCATGTGAGAGTGGTTGGGTAAAAATTTATTTGTACATCTCTGAAAATAATGAAGGAATCATCTATAATGGATATTTTCTTTTCTTGTTTGTATTTCTAAAGAGCTTGGCCTTTGGATTCATTGCTTGTTGCTATCTTGATTCCCCAAGCATACTCAATTTCTTATTTTCCTTTAGAGTAAAAAATGACTCCCTTACACCTACCGCCCCAAACATGTTTGTCTATGTTATAAGTAATGATTTTTCATTGAAAGTGGAAAGGAATGTAAGAAGTTTTTTAAGCCCCTCTTTTAACATAAAATATTTTCTTAACAAATCTTTACAAAAATTCATGGTATCTATTTAAAACATATTTTTCATAACATAAATTATTCTTAATATAGAGGCTTTCCATTCCATGTTTAGAGATGGTTTGAAATAACCTACAGTCACATTACTTGGATTACTATTTTGTTAAACATATATAATCACATTATTTGGATTGTGTCAAGCATCAATACATTTGAATCCCTTGAGAACTTATATGGCTCAACAATTTGTAACACACCTAACCCCCTAACCCTTCCTTAGGCTGGTGGGGTGTCAAAATTTCCTCTTCCTCAACTTAACTCCTTTCTATGAATGGATACAATAGATGGAGTATTCTCATCGAGAGCTTTCCAACAACTATCACTATGCTCAAAACCAAGTTCAGAATCAAAATTTATGGCCTCTTGAAGTTCTCAAACTTTTCCCCACCAAGTCCAATTCATATCCATGTGACACCTATGTGGATCTCCGCCAACTGCACCATCCTTTGTGGCAACCAGGATGTGTACAATCAATGGAAATATTAGAGGGGTCACATACTTCATTGGGCACCAGGATCCCATGGATTCTTTGTGCTTGACACTAACTAAGGCCCTCTTGGTGGTTGGTTATTCGATGAATTGGTCCCCGAGACCACACCCCAACTGGGACCACACCCCCATTGGCCCCTCAATCTACTGGATGACATATTCCACCGAGTATCAGGCTCACCAGGCACCCCCCCAAATATACCACAAGAACTCAACCTTTTAATTTCCTGATCCGATGATCTAACTGGTGTTCATGACATGTCGACCAGACATGGCAATCCACCTGGCATGGCACCCCATACCCTAGCTAGAAAATTATGCTAACATGGCACAATGATGTGGCCCGCCATGTGGTTGTTGATGCCATCACATTATTCGGTCGTACAAAACTTTGTTTATCCTAGATACACGATGCTTTATCCTCACAAAACATGGACCAACCACTGCTCAACATGTGGAATTACGTAGTACTAAACGTCATCACCGGTATAAGGATCCCCCTCTAAATTGTTCACACATGTCCACTTCTAGTTGGATGACTATGTCATCTTGACATCATTTTGACATCATCGACATGCGCTCCAACTTCCTCTCTCTCACAACTAACAAAGGGAAAGGGTTGGAAATCTTCTCGAAACCTTTCCCAATCGGGTATCAGAAAACTAGGATGATAACAAAGGGGAATGAAGCATGGAAATATTTGGGGGTCTAGGGGTCCAGGGGTCTAGTTATTCCAGGGTGACTAAATCCCTCTTAATCTTGCATTTGAAGATCAACGGATGTGATATTCCCGCATTTAGATCTGACGGTCAACACTTAAATGCGTCGAGGAAAATATTTAAGCTTGACAAGGGCCCTCACTTGACTCACTCCAATCAAATGCAAAAACTTGTCAATTTCACATGGCATTTTGTCCACCACACTAGAACGACACATCGTTATGATGTCAACCTCTCTCTTCCTTTGTTTACAAGTGAAAATGGGGATGGAATCATGCGTTGGAACCCAGCTCCACTGGCATCTAGATTTACAAGATTGTTCTATCAAAAGGGGGACGAGCCTCCAATCCCCTAGTGACCCAGTTATCTGAGGCTTTATCCCTGGTTCCAAAAATTCAATGGCGATGAATCAATGGAGGTTTATCCTTCCCTCCAATCCAACGACTACCGTTCTCTTTGGGTTTAAGAAGGTAACAAATTGTGATAGACCACATAACCTCGATGGTGAAATTATATCCAACTAGAGTCTAGTGATAGCTTTGAGGGATGTTTACAACACTTCACCCAAATCCCTCAGTCCTCCCATGAACGGACAAGATCAATCCTCTATTTCGGATCAATGATTATTGTTTTCTCTCCAAATTTAACAAGGTTTTCATCTGATTTAGAGACTTATTTATGGACTCATTCATTCCATAGTATTTTTGGACATCCAATAGAATATTTGACATCTTGTAGATATCCCACTTCATGAGTAGGAAACCTATAGTGATCATGGCCTCCTCTGTCCTTCCCTACGCAATCATTGGTCGAGGAATTTTAGCTCTTTCAGGGAACATCTTAACACTTAATGCAACTACATATTTCACAGTCATTCATTGTGCTCAAACTAAGGACATAATCAAAATTTACAATCCATAAGTCAATCATAAACATGCTTGGAACTTTTTTCATTAAAACATGAAGTGCAACACCTTTCTATCAATTCCAAATTTGTGAATGATATTAACCAGTAAGCAGTAATACCATGCATAATGATATTTGCAAAATTGGGTATTCGCTTCATTCCTTTTTAGAGTTACTCAGTAAAAGATGCAATTTCCACTCTATATGTGTCAATACACATATCTTTACAATTATATAAAATAGATTCCAAGAGAGACTTATATGTTTTTAGGATAAATATTGGCCAACCAACTGACTGAGGGTGTACGCCTTTCCACCTAACCATAGGCTCTATTGAACTCAAAGTTTCTCCAACAGACCACCCTCATTCTAGGCCATGATACCACCAAGGAAGCTCAAATATATCTCTCTAAAGGGTTGAGGAAAGAAAAGGCCAGTTGTAAGACCCATGTTTCCCCCAATCTATAAGTCTAATTATTATCATGACCAAAACTATAGAAAAACCTATTATGTGGTCATTGAAAGACAATGGACCTTTGATAAATTATGTAATGTAAATATTTGGTTATGAATGCAACAGGGAGATGTTGAACTACTGTTGAAGGGGTGGACTTCATAGGTTACGATGTCATGAGAGGAATGGTGCAATAAGGAAGTTATCACTAGTTGAAATGACCCTGCCAGGAAGAACCCTGACAATTTAAAGAAATGCATACCCTAAACTGTCCTCAACCCCAGAGATTTTATTACCAGCCAGGCTGGTAGTTGGGTAGTCTCCTTCAAGAATCAATGAAGGATGGTAAGAGTACCATCGTGAAGCTTCTTACATGACCCATGAGGTCTTGGGGAAGAATACACAAAAACAAGGGACAAATGACAGTAAGAG
>ML778996.1:1075346-1094339 GCA_009831015.1 Picea engelmannii
CCCCCACGCGGACAAAACCCTCTTACCCACATATATGCTTCTTTTTCATTTATGTATGATGCACATCTGATTACAGTTTGACTTTGATATATATATTGTGTAAACATTCAGCAAAGACTCTTGGTTCTACATTTCTCTCACCATTTGTTGCACACATTTCACACAATTAGTCTGACATCCTTGGGGAACCACAGAACCCCCGTCGTTCACGATGCTTGCTCAACCTCCCTCTGATCTTAGGGGGAGTATCTGGTCATACTCGTTCATCAGTACCTCCTTCACACACTCCTGTGAGTGCTACCATCTTAGGATCAACTTTGCTTGGTTCTACCTTACTTGGGACCAATTCCCAAGGACATACTTTCACTCGCTCTCCTTTGAACGGAAGCGGGGGACCAACTTCCTCTCTAGGAGGGAGCACCAACCCACCTAGTCCCCATCAAGGGTCAGGTTCACAACACACCATGGCCGGAGATAACCCTCCACCCCCACTACAGATGCCATACTTGGCCTCTCTCAACATACCGGATCTCACCAAGCTCACTAATGATCCTATATTGCATGACGCCACATGGCCTGCAATGCCAACCAAACTTCCTTCAGACATACCAAAGTTTGAAGGGAAGGCAGGGGATGACCCCGCCAATCATGTCATGACCTTTCATCTATGGTGTTCTTCCAATAGCATTATGGATGATTCCATCCAATTGCGACTTTTTCAACGCACGCTTACCGGCCCATCAGCCAAATGGTATGTCAAAGAAAAATCAGGGTCCCACACGACCTTTGAGTCATTGGCCAAAGCCTTCTTGACTTTCTTCCAATTACCCATCCGCCATGACAATGGTCTAGAACTACTGTCCAACTTCAAACAGACCTCAGCCACCCACATTCCTGACCACATTCATGAGTGGCGTAGGCGATGTAGTTTGTGTAAAGCAGAAACCACCAAGCAGCAATGCCTCGACTGGTTTCTCAGATCACTTGTCGCTCTCCTTGGTAAGGATGTCGCTTCCACCTTCCCTCAATCTGAAGAGGAAGCCATCAGTAAATCCCAACAATATGACCTCATCTATGCACAATCAGGATACTTATACACGGTACTTCCTGATCTTCCGAAACCTGTGCCATTTGGTCAAGACAAACTTGGGATGTCTCACTCAGCAGACGGACTAATCGGTGCCACCACACACCATAATACACAACCCCAACCACCACTGATGTATGGAACACCTCAATACCCACCAGCATATGGGGGCACTCCTTATTTCCCCCCACCCCCTTATCAACAGCCATATCCTATTGCTATACCTCCACCCATCAGTGGACCACCACCGGCACCCCCCATACATCCACCTATTCCCACAAGCAGTGGTACTCCCTCGACATCAACTTATAGCACTAGTGAAAGCACCACGCCTTCCTATATGCCTTACAGATCAGGACCACCACAAAATCCATACTTCCCTTTTCCTGGTCCCCCACTACCCATGGCTCCCCCACATCCACATGCGGGGGTAAATTTTGTTCAGCCTTCCACTGCTCAACAATACCAGAATTTTGAACAACTAAATATAGCCAATTCGACTCACCCATCGAACAATACCAAGAGGAAAGGAAGGAACAGGAATAACAATAATCCTGGTCAAGGCGGGAATCAACCCCCACAGCATCAACCCACTGGGGGCAACCAGAACCAAGGGAACCAAAACCCCCAAGGGGGCAATAACAACAAACGCCAAGGGCGGAATCCTGTTAAGACCATCCACCCTTGTGATCTTTGTGGCGTGTATGGTCATTACACTCACCATTGCCCCCAGATTGCTGATTTCAAGAGGTTGAAAGACTCTGGGAGCCTTCCCCCCTCCCCAACGCAACCTGCCCCTCAGCAGGCACAACAACAATATGCGCAACAACCCCCTCCAGCAGTACTGCAAAATCCTATCCCACATCATGGTGTCATAAACACCCAACAGGACACGCAACACCCCCCACCTCAGGTGGGGCAATACCACAACCCCAACAATCCCGCCGAGCGTACAATCCTTCTCACCAGTGAGGAAGAAATCCTTTTACAAACACAGAATCGTCAGTATCCAGCTGAGTCTACTCCCATCAACTCAGAGACAAACCCTACACCACCGGGACCCCCGGTGGTACCCCCTCGCATGTCCGCCGAACTACCATTACGCATCCCTCGCATCCCTTTGCGCAGGAATGTTCACAACCCACAGCCTAGGGCAGCTCATAATTACAGCTTGGTAGACGACTTAGCACAATCCCCAGCTGCTATGTCAGTCTTGGAAGTCCTCCAGACTTGTCCAACACAACGGAAGTCACTACTTTCCGCCTTAGGAGCAGTCGACCCGGCCGATACTCGACTCATCACTTTTGACCTTGATAGTTGCGAACCACGTCTTCCCGCAACCGTCGCTATTCAAGTACCAGTAAAAATACGGAACATCACTGTCCATCGCTGTATCATAGATGAAGGAGCATCTACATGCATCATGTCCAAAACGGTATGGCAGAAACTTGGTTCCCCAGAACTCATACCATCTGCCATCACATTACGAGCCTATGACGGATGACCATCATCTCCCGAAGGGCTCTTCCAAAATGTCCCTGTAGAACTCGGGGGAAAAACTATCCTCATTGACATCGAAGTTATCGAAGCTCAACTCGATTACAATATCTTGTTCGGACGTAGCTACATGTATGCTATGAAGGCAGTGGCATCTTCCGTCTTTCGGACAATCATGTTCCCCCACAACGGAAAGATTGTAACCGTTGACCAAGTGTCACATTATGAACCCAACCCCTATGCCAACCTCGATAACATTCTTCCCCTCATCCACACCAACCAAGACGTATATCCACTCGTCAAGATGGGTCCTGGTATTTTCAAAGACCCATCCTTGTTAGGGATGTACCATGGAGCACCACCACTCCTTCCCCCTAGTCAAGTATGCGTCATCTCATCTAACGAAACTCACCAGGAGGATGATCGTCCTCCTCAGGAGGCTTCAGTCACTCCTGATGTCTCAACAGTCACAGCACCACTCCCACCGGAGCCTCCTGCGCATTCGTCGACCCCTCCAGTCCACGAATCCACACCCCCTCAAAAGCCTAGTCCCATTTGGGAGACAGTTCCCCGACCCCTCACTCAAATTCGCTTCTTTTACCCTCCACCCGGTATTGAAGCTTTCCAGGTAGCCGCAACGTTCACACTACCCAATATGGTGTTAGCTATCCCAGTGTGGTATTTACATCCACCTGAGATGATCCCTCACCCTCAGGAAGGACTCCCCATGATGATTCCTATCCTCACCCTCACTACCCCCACCACCCCCTTACTCCCTACCCCCCCTGCTACCGCTGGGGGCAGGAGAAAGAAGAAGGAGCCCACAGCTCCACTTCCTCCGCGCATCTCACCACCTTGTGCATTGTGTGACAAAGAGGGTCACCAAACCAACAACTACCCATCATTATCGGAATTAAGGAATTTGATTCCCCCTAATCCAACCCCCACACCCCCCATTACTACTGCTTGCACTCAACCTTCCAGTAGTAAAGGGTTGAAGACCAAATTCACGTGTGCCATTTGTTCTGAGTATGGCCATTACACCCATCATTGTCCAACATTGCCTCGTTTCCGACAGGCATTAGCTATCATAAGTCAGGACTTTCAGAACAACCCACGCCCTGCTACGTCCTCTTCAACTATCACTGACATTCGCTATGTCACCACTTCCGTCAATGAACGCATGAGATGAACTTGCTCTCTTTGCAATTCATTGGCTCATTTTACCTACCAATGTCTTATAATCATAGACTATAGGCACCGTCAGTTGGCCCTGCTGCACCGACCCACTGCGGCAGTACTTGATCTGACTTCGCCACTGGCAGATCTACACGTCATTTCTACAGAGCCCGAGGCACTACCTACGCATCCATGGTTCTTAGATAACGTATCTGAGGATTTACCCCGTAACCCACCCAAATCTCCTGCTCATTCATCTACTGAGACTCTCCATCCCACCACCACGGGTACCCCTCAGTACCTCAATATATGGTTTATGTCGAGTGAACCCTCACCCTCTCCTAGCCTTACCCCTTTTGTTTCTTCAACAGGGGGAAATCATACTACCACTGAGATCACTCCTCATGATCCATTATATTCCCGTTGTTTCCATTGCGACGAAGACATACTGGAAGAACTACAACGCCCAGACTCTCCCTGGGATGCACTACATCATTGTGCTCTCTTCCTTCCATAGGAAGCCCTTATGCCTCTTATCCTCAATCCCGTTTACGCGGTCGAAACCAAAGACTTTATCCCGTCAGGGCCTATCGATTGGTTCAACAATCCTATTCCTGCCCCTGACGCTTTTGAAGAAGGTAACCTGGCCAACATTTCCCCCACCATCAAAATCGACATTTCCATTAAACCAGGCATCGTCGAAGAAATCATCATTGGAGTTGCTTGCACTCCTCAGGAAATCACCGCATATAAATCCCTCTTCCAGGAATTTAGGGATATCTTTGCCTGGTCATACACGGAGATGCCTGGCCTCGACCCCTCTATCGTCGAACATCGCATCGACACCTGGACCGACATCACACCAGTTCACCAAAAACAGTGACCGCTACACCCATCCAAGGCCGCGGCTATCAAAGCCGAAATTGACAAATTACGTACGGCCGGATTCATTTACCCCATCGCTTATACTTCATGGGTTTCCAACCCTGTACCCGTCGACAAAAGACAGGGCACCATTCGCGTTTGCACCGACTTTCGCGATCTCAATAACGCATGTCCAAAAGACAACTTCCCAACGCCTTTCATCGATCAGATTATTGACGATTGCGCCGACCACGAGGCTCTCTCCTTTATGGATGGATTCTCTGGCTATAACCAAATTCAAATTCACCCAGCCGATCAGTATAAAACCGCATTCATTACCCCATGGGGTACGTTTGCATATCGTGTCATGCCCTTCGGCCTCAAAAATGTCGGCGCAACCTTCCAGCGGGTGATGACATACATCTTTCACGATTTAGCGGCAATCATCCTCACCTACTTGGATGACCTCACCGCTCGATCCAAGAAACACACTCAACACATTGATGATTTACGAATCATCTTTCAACAGTGTCGTCAGTACAACATTCGCTTAAACCCTCTCAAGTGTTTTTTCTGTGTCACCGTCGGGTGCCTCCTCGGTTTTATCGTTTCCCAAAGCGGTATTACCGTAGACCCCCTTAAAGTCAAATCCATCATCGACATTCCACCTCCTCGGAATTTGCGACAACTGCAAAGTCTACAGGGAAAAGCTACCTTTCTGTGACACTTTGTTCCTGATTACGCTATACGCGCACATGGTTTCCTTCGCTTACTACGTCACGACATCCATTTTCATTGGGACGACTATGCCCAATAGTCGTTTGACGATCTTAAAATGACGCTTTCCAATGCACCTCTGATCAGTGCACCTGACTACAACCGCGACTACATCCTCTATGTATCAACATCAGCTGTATCAGTAGCCGGCGTCCTCATCCAGCTCAGAGATGATAATCGTGAACACGTTATTTACTACGTCAGTAAGAACCTCTCAGGACCACCGCTAAAGTACAAAAATGAAGAGAAAATTTCTCTTGCAGTTGTCCTTGCAGTTCAGAAACTGCGCCATTACATTTTGCTTCGCACCACCAAGGTCGTCGCCGATTCCAACCCTATGCAATACTTGCTCAGTCGTCGCCAAGTTAACGGCAAATTCGTTCGATGGATCGTTATCCTTCAGGAGTACGACCTCGAGTTCTCAACACCTAAGAGTAAGAAGACCCTCGTTCTCACTGAACTTGTCACGACCCTTCCCTCTGACACACCCAGTGCCCCCGTCAACACTGACTTTCTTGACGAACATCTCTTTTACATCGCTTCCGATGATCCTTGGTATGACGACCATCTCATCTACCTACGAACTCAAAAGTTCGGTAACCATCTATCACGAGATGATCGTCGGCGCATTCGCCATCAGGCCCCCCGCTATCTCCTCATCGAAGACATCCTATATCAGCGGGGCGTCGACACCATTCTTCGTCGCTGCCTGACTATTGACGAGGCCGAAAGAGTCTTAAACAACTGCCATAGTGGCGCATGTGGGGGCCATCTTTCCGGAATATCCACCGCACAAAAGATCATCCAGGCCAGTTACTTTTGGCCTACCCTGTTCCACGATTGCATTCATGCCGTGAAACGATGTGAGCAATGTCAGCTCTATGCCAACAAAGCCCGTGCTCCCCCCGCCCTTCTCCACCCTGTCATTACGGCGGGCCCCTTTTGTAAATGGGGCATCAACTTTATGACGTGTAATCCCCCCTCCAGCAATGGTCACAAATACATTGTTGTTGCAGTCGATTACTTCACCAAATGGGCGGAAGCTATGCCCACTTTCAACAACACCGCTGACACTGCAACATGCTTTTTCTTTAACCACGTCATATCACATTTTGGCGTACCACTCCAACTCATTTCCGACCATGGGAAACACTTCGAGAATGAGGTCTTCGTCAAACTCTCATCTCGGTTAGGCTTCTCTCACGAGTTTGCCTCACCATATTACCCTCAGTCAAACGTACAGGTCGAGGCAGTGAACAAAGTCCTCAAGACCATGTTACAGCGCATGGTTAATAAACATAAAACTAATTGGCATCATATGTTATTTTCCGCGCTATGGGCTTATCGAACGGCAGTAAAGACTGCTACGGGTTTCACACCATTTCATTTAGTCCATGGGGTTGAGGCAACTCTTCCCATCGAGTGCGAAATTCCCACCCTTCGCACCGCAATTGAGCTTTTACCTGACACTGCTCCAATGGAGTAACACTTACCGAACTTGAAATCTCTGGATGGAGATCGTTGATCCTCATTACAAAACAATGAGGTAGCCAAAAAATGATCCAAAGCTACCTTTGATCGCCATGTCAACCTTCGATCATTTCGCGAAGGCGACCTTGTCCTGGCCTATGATATCGCCCATGATACCTTTGGCCATGGAAAATTCGAATCACTTTGGCATGGCCCTTACATCATTCAACATTGCCTCACAAAAGGCGCATACATCCTGGCCTCCCCCGAAGGCCTCTCACTCAAGGAACCCGTCAATGGGTTATATCTCAAGAAATTTTATGCTTAAATGTAGTCATTCTACTTTAGGTTACTTTTTGTTGTTTAGTGTTTTTTTTAATCTTTTTTCTCCTACCCTCTCGTCTAAACTATCCTTTGTGCGATTGACAGATGACTCCTCCACCAGCTTACCACATTGGTTACGCCGACGGCGCCAGCCGTTGGACACAAAATCTCGCTTCGGCTACTTGGGCTCTTTACACCCCATCACATGAAATGCTACATTCAAGCGGCATATGTTTGGGACCAGCAACCAACAACCAAGCCGAATACACTGCTGTCATTGGCCTCCTAACCGACACCCAACATCATCATATTTGTCACCTTAGCATTTTCCTTGACTCCCAGCTAGTCGTTCTCCAGCTCAACAATGTGTACCGTGTACGCGATCCGTGCCTCTTTCGCAAATACCTGTAGGTTAGATTGTTATCTCGACATTTTGATTCCATTACATTTTCACATATTCCAAGAGAATTGAATCAAACAATAGATGAAGTAGCTAACATGGTGTTAGATTGGCATATATCACATCAAGCTACACATACATAAATATCTCATACATCCTGTCACATCATATAGGAAAAATAGACATCATCATCATCAAAACAAAAACACATGTACACCACATTTGGATCTCAAAAATATGTATACTCATATATATATCGGCCTCTCCAGCCATCTAAATGTTTACATACAAAAAATACATCGGCCCGCAGGCCTGTGCCACATCTCGGTACCAAAAGTGGCTCACCAGCCTATATAATCAAAAAAGATCTAAAAAATACATCAAGGTGCCTCTATCGCACCCCCAGCTGCTCCTCCCTCCGGAGGAGGTGGTGGCCCACCCCCACCAGCCCTAGGCGGTGGTGGTGGAGCATCCGCAGGACCCCCCTGCTCAGGCGGAAGGAATCCGCTAGTCATCGCGGCGAGCACAACTGCTCGTCGCACTATCCCCCGCCATGGTGGCGGTAGTCCAATACACTGCTCCAGGAATCCCTCGTCCTGGATGCGGATCCACATGCCCTCATGCACATCCTGTAAAACCATCTCTAAATGACGGTGTATGTCATCAAAATTGCCTCCGACCGCCGCTGGAGGAGCGTGCGATGGCCCCGCACCAGGGTCATCAAAACGGTGTCTCTGCACCGGTGTCTCGGGCTCTGCTGGTGCCCTCGCGGCCTCACCCCATCTCCACCTCCCTCCATGTGGAGGTCTCTCTGGCTCTCTCTGAGCCGGCGCTCTGTACAACTCCACCTCGCGCCCGCGAGGTGCCAAATCTGCACATGCACAAAACAAGCAACAACCGATCATATCAGTACCTCTATCACATCTCTATAAACTGGTATATAAAAAAAACACAACGTAAATCAAAACGTACAACACTCAACATACCTCGGTCATCAAAAACCTCCCAAGGAGGTAATACCATGTCCGGGTCCCCCTGGAAGTCAACCCCAACATAGGGGTACTGAAGCATAACCTGCGGCATCTACCGCCATATCTGCGCCGCCTGCGCAGTAAAATAATGTCCACCTTCGCCACCACTGTGGTGAACCAAAATCTGAGACCACCGCCTCAGTCGAGGCTCTCGCACCTCAGGAGCCTCTAGAAGAACCCTCGGGCGCAGCATCGACACCCTCTCCAAGAAATAAGCTACCAGGATGGAGCCAAACGCAAACTCCCCGGTACCTGTCGACCGACATCGGTCCAGCTGCGCGATCATCCGCGCATGAAGGGTCAAACCCCAGGCGAACCGCTCATGGCCCACCACCACCCTCTCCATCACCAACAGCTCGCCACCACTGATCCGGTGGGTCGCTCGTGACCCATACACTCGAACAATCATTGCTGCTATGCAACGATGCAACATGGAATCCAACCCACTGATACTCACTACACTCCCATCCATGTAGTTCTCACCTGAACAATATCGCTCGGCGACATCCCGCAGGTGAGTATCCCTCGGCAGCACAGGCTCTGCCGACAACGGTGTTCCCCGGAAGGGGAGCCCAGTCCAGAAGTATATATCCTCCACCGCGGTGAAGGGGATCTACTCTCCTCGCACGAGGAAGCAGTGCTGATCAGGGCTCCACATCTGGAGCAAGAACTGAAGTAGGTACTCCTGTGCCCGTATCAACGGGCACTCAAAAAAATTTAGCAACCCACTGGTTGCTAAAGCCGCTCGAACTGCAGGCCCTGCATTGGCCACCGCGTCTCATAACTGTGACCAGTCTCGCTCATGCCACCGCACATCCATGGTCACTGCTAGCCACCTGCACACAACCCAGAGTCCTATATTAGCTTATGCAAACACCAAATGCATCAAAAATACTCCCCTCTTCACCCTTCAAACTTTCCTCAAAGGCGCGGTTTTACCACCCACAGGCGCGCACACATGCGCACCTATTCGCAATACAGGCGCGCAGGTATGTGCGCCTGTTTTTTCTCACAGGCACGCTCGTGAGCGCGCCTGTTCACAATACAGGCGCGCTCTAGAGCGCGCCTGTCAAACCCACAGGCAAGCTCGAGAGCGCGCCTGTTCACCCCACAGGCGCGCACCCGTGCGTGCCTGTTACCCTCACAGGCGTGCCCCTAGGGCGCGCCTTAAATTCCTTCTCACGCGCACCACTGCGCGTTTATTCAGTGGACAGGCGCGCACGTATGCGCGCCTTCCACTGAATTGCCCGCGCATGTGGGCCCACACCCTACCAAAAAACCCCTCTAAACCCCCATACGACCCCCCGTACCTACCCTGCCCCAAAATTAGAAACCTATTTCTATGCAGGACGATCAGACCACTAACCTGTAACTCGCACACCGTCAATAGGCTACCTCGTGCTCCCCGAATCACCTAATCTCCTCTGAATCTTCTTGGAAACTCACTGTAGCAGCAGGTACAAATGAGGTGGCAATGTGGGCCCTACAACTGTATATAGGCATTTTGTCAAACTTCCACTCACCATTCCGGGAGCCCACGACGTCCATTTTTCAAACCGTCTTCAACCACGGGATCAACATCCCGCCACCTACATCACAGCTGTCCCTAGGCCACTTTTCATCCTGAGCCTCCGGGGCACCTTTTTTTCATATCATGGTCAGGTATGCATGCGCATTGTCACAGTTATCTAATACATGCTCATATCTTAGATTCTCTTCAGATATTGTTCACTTTGGGTATTTGGTTGTTCTATGTGCAGGTACGTGATCATCATCTCTTAACATCATTCCTTCAGGTACATATTCATCACTGGCATGTAGTCTCTCCCGCTGTATTGCATTTACATTCCCAGTCACACCCTCTGATATTGACCTCTAGGACACCCATTCCCGGCTCTGCAGTACTCACACCTCCCTTTGCATCTTCAGTACTGTAACCCGGTAGCATTCTCACCCACATGAGTTGTCCCATTCATAGCACCTTTCGGCACTTTCGACACTCATGTTGTTCTTCATTACCCTTTAGGGATGGGAGTCCTGATAGTCTTTCATCATGTTGTAGATCAACCACATACTTCTTCTCCTCATTTTGCTAGCTTCCCATATGGACTCCCAGATCATCACTTTATGGTTATGTTCTTTTTACCTGCACCTCCGTAGGATCGAGAACCCACCATTTCATCCACCATCAATTTGCCCATTTGCGAACCTATCTTCATTCCACTTACCTCATACAGAAACTCACCAATGGGGCCCCCACCCTTCATCAGTTTTCCAAGAAATTTCTGCCCTCCCTGGGGCACTCACCTCACACTGGGGCACCCGCTTCTGTATTTGTACATTTTTCCACAACTATTCATTATTTATTGTACAAACGCCTTTATTTCCAGTCATTACATTTTATTTTATCATCACCGTTGGCGACTTGCTTTCTCTTTTTGGCCACACGCAACCCATGTCCCCTTGGTTGGAGCATTACTTCTCATCTACCCTTGTCGGCATCATCCATATCTTCAGAGTACTCCACAGGTCACTTACCTCTACCCTTTGAATTTGTTCACCTTGTCCCGCCTCTGGCACAACTTATCCTCAGTCTTGGCGTCCCCCTGACACTCGACTTTGTCACACGGTTGCGGCCATTGTTTATCTCATTCATCCTCCAGCCAAGGGCAGTCTTGAGTCTTCCCACTTCTTGACTGCGTCCATGTACCTCTGCCACTTCTTCACCTCAGTAGATTCCACGGAGCCCTTTGCTCTTGGGAGTCACGTCTTCCTTTTTGTCGACATCAACACAATTTTCTAGAAGAGTGACAGTATCTTGATTCTCATTTTCCATTCAATGAGAGATCTCGGATGGCACAGGCGGAACCACCATTGCTCCCTGATGTCGTTGACCCCCATAACATTCGACGCCAACACTTCCTCATGTTATGGTGGGTCTTACTTTGCGACTATTGCAGTTATTATTATTATCAGTTGCCGAAGACCTCTGAACTTGGCAGGGCTATCACTGCCCGCAACATCGTCGCTGCTTATTACTGCGATCATTGCCTCTTGTTCAGAGTATGTTCCTTTGCAGAATTGTCTTCTGCCTTTATCATTACCGCCCCTAAGGGCGCCGTAGTTGTCTACACCAACATTTTCGTCATCTTTTTTCAGAGTTACATAATACGAGCATGGGGCATGCCTGCCTCGTTTGTACACAGTTGTATATTGTTACACACCTTCTGGAAGGTTGGGTTCTACTAGTTCCTTTCTTCTCCAAAAGATTGCTCTACACAGTCCCACTATTTCTCTTCCTTACAAACACCATTCTCATTAAAATAAACATTGATGGATTTTGGCTATACGTATGCTCCTAACCTCATCCATCAGGGGGCATCTGTTATCACTGAAATTTCGTCCGCACATGGCGACAAGAACTCCGCATCGTCAAAACAGGAAAGAAATTATTCATGGCACAAGATGAATTCCACAGCATGGAAAAAGGGTCAAAAACTATATAAAATGACCAAAAAATTGAAGGGCGCTTTACAGAACCGAGGTGTGCACGCATATGCGCGTAAAAACAATGTACAATGCGCGCATGCGCGCATGATGTGCAGCTGTTGGGCGAAAAACCCGCGCACCTTCTAAACGACGCATTTATTGAAATTGGTCGGCCTCCCAACCACTAATGGATCAGCTCCCAAGTCGATTTGACACCAAATCCGAGCTCAATCTGCATGGTGGGCTGGTCAAAGACCTAATTGTGTCCTAAAGAGCCCCTTTTGACATTCCAAAGAGGTCACATAATAACCCAATGCTAGGCTATAAAAAGCCATGAATAACCATCACTTTCTCAAGGAATTCTATGTATTGTTATGCTGCTAAGATTGCTAAGGACTCATTCTTTGGCAAAAACACCTTTGGCATCATTTCATAGGGCTATCCACCCCCCTCTTAAGTGGATATGCTTGGAGTTCTTTCACCATCATTCTCATCTTTTTCATTGTAAGGAGAGAAAGTAGTGAGGGCCTCAAGAGCCTTCCTTTGGAGGAAGAAGGAACCACAGTTCCCTTTCTTCATAGTGTTCTGGATTTCATCAATAGACCAGCTCAAAATATTGGTGATATGAGTCTTGTTGTCTTTGTTATTTATTTTTCATATGCTTATAGTATTAGTTTGTTTTCTGTTTATAGTTTTGTTGTTTCTCTTTCTAACCTTTTACTCTACAGCTGTCATGCCTAGCAGAGTCCAACTGGGCATGTAAGCATCCTTTATTTGCTCATTAAGTGACGAATTGGGTGCAAACAACGACTATGCCACATCTCATGGAGATTTGACATGTTGAGGGATGATGCATAATGCATTATGGGTGCCACGAGTCATGATAGGTGGCAGGTTGTGGTAGTGCCAACATGTTTAGAGGATGACATCTATCATCTTGTAATTTGTAGAAATATATGAGTATGAGTCCACGTCAGATTAAGTCTAGAAACAGGTTCCTAAATCATAATCGTTAGATCCATGGGCCGAGAGACCTCAACCATTCATTGGAGTTTGAGGGGCTAGCAAGGTCATGTGTCAGTCAAAAATGTTGACGATGATAAAGGCATCCACGATGCGATGAGAGTCATTGATCTATGGTAGGTCGGAGTTAATCTTCACTGAAGATTTTTTAGGAACCCTTATAGGTTATAGAATGGGTGATGATGTCCTAAGTGACATGGCATGCTAGTGCAATAACCAACTGGTTCCCGAGGTGACATGTGTCACCTATTGATTGGTAAGAGGAACCAGAATGGTCCCAGAGGGCCAAGAGGCTCTTGGGTATTTGATCACCATTTAGATCATTGGATTTCACCACTCGAGAGACCTCAACCATACATTGGTAGAGTGTCGACAAAGGTCTAGAGAGAAAATTTGATGACAATATGGGCCTAAGGACTATTGAGAACCATCGATCTCGGCGGGGATGTGGCGAAAATGAGATCTGGACCATCATTTTTAGATGTATCATTGGAGAAATATGAAAGGTTGGCATGGTTGACTGCTTGCCAAGAATGTCGACAATGACAAAGGCATTGCAAAAACAACAACAATTGTTGATTGGCGTAAGAGCGTGGGGAGGTGAAAACCATCGATCTATGGTAGGTCCCACACAATCAACGTAAGAGTTGGTTAGGATGGGAAATAACCTCCTTGCTAGTTGGGATTGTCGACATAGTCAGAGCCATTGGATGATTGGTGTAAGGATCGTTAGATATAGGAACATCATATAGGAGGAGTATTAACTACCGCACAAGCTAGAGTCACCGAATCACTTAGGGTCATTAGATTATTGGCACGAGGACCATCGAATCTAGGATGGTTTCAATTAAAGGATCATTGTCGAAACTTTTGGTTGGGGATCTCTACAACCCAAGGGAATAAAATCTTGATGACTACTAGAGGATCTGTAGAGTCGAAACTGTGGGTCAATGAGATATATGGAAAAGCACCATATCAGATCCATGAATGTGCCACGTCAAATGACACATGGGTTAGGAATCCACGTATATTCCACATGGAAACAAGGTGGTACTTTGCTAATGAGGGCTAAGAACTTTGGAACACCATAAATTTTGATCCAAAGCTTGGTTTGGAGCATGGTGACAATCATTGGTAAGCTCTTGACGAGCAGAAGAAAATGGTGCCCTTGAGAAGAGGTATCGAGATGATTAAGAAAAAGTGAAATTTTAATACCCCATCCCTTAAAAATGGTACTTAGGGGGTTGGGTTGTATTATAGAGTGGTATTAGAGTAGGAGATAATATTTGTCCTGCTTGGGCTCATGAAAGAGTCGAATATAATTTCTTAGAGAACTTGTAAGGAGGAGGGCACCCTACCCTACCCTATTCATAAGAGTCTATTAAAACCTTACTACCGAATAGAGGATTGTGATTTTTTGTTGTTTTTACATGTTTTAAACCTGAATTGAGTGATGTTGTTATATGATAAATAATAAAGTTGATCTCATCTTATATAATTTTATTTTATACATTTTCCATGATTTAATGGATACGTAACTAACAAAAAATGTTGATCATCAACACTTAACCAGACAGTGGATTTCCAAGAAAATCTATAAGAGAAAATGATGGTGACATATCATGAGATGGGAGAAGGCTCCCATAATAGAGAAGAAGAGTCTGATGAAAGGAGAGTGGTAGAAACCCCTCCAAATCTATCTGAGACTGTGAGAAGTCTCATGGCAGAGCTACAAAGCTTTAAGGTCGATAATGAGAGGCTTATTAAAGAGCAAGAAAAGCAAATTGAAATAAATGTGGTCTTGCTGCAAAGTATGTCGGATATACTGAGATAGTTGCAACATGGGTCAGCAACCAGTAATGTGGACAAACATCAGCCTGAGAAAAACCAGAGGATACCTGAGATACAAAGGCATGGTCCTGAAAGCAACAATGCAAGAAGAAGAAATTCCAATAAGGCCCGACATGGAGCCAAGAGGCATGCCATAGTCAAAGACTCATATGAAGAATCCTCTAATGAAGGAGTAGAAATCTCCAAGGAACTATCCAACAATGAGACTAATTCACATTCTCATAGGAGAAGAAAGAGGAGAAATCACTCTAAGGGAGGTGACCCTGAAGAATTTAAGAAATCCAAGCCACCCACTTTTGATGGGAAAATCAAAAAAGGGGGAAGAAGAATAAGCTTGGATACTCTGTTTGAAGAAGTACTTCAGAGTTCACGACTAATCTGAAAACTTGAATCCCCAAATAGATATATTCAAATTGAATGGAAAGGCCTCTATCTGGTGGGAGGACCTTAGAAATGTAAATGGAATATGTGAGAAGGAGTTATCTTGGAAAAATTTGAGAAACACTTTGAGAAGATGTACCTGTCAGAGAGGGACTATGATGAAAAGACTAAGGATTTATATGAACTCAAACTAGGACAACTCACCATAGATGATTATATCAACAAGTTTCTGGAGTTGCTGAGGCATGTGCCTTATATAAAGGAAGAAAAGGAGAAGATGTAGTGATTCCTTAGTGGGTTGCATCAATCCTTCAGGAAAATAATTTATTTTGATGAACCCAAGACCTTAGAAGATGCCATTAAGAAGGCTAGGTACTTCTATGAACAATTCAACTTCAAGGTAAAATATCCCAAGGATTAGAAGAAGAAAGGTAAACTAGGATTTCAGAAGAGGGGGGTTAAACCCTCAAATCTTAAGAATTATGGGAAGAGTTTTAAGATGAGATTTCCCACTAAAAGTGTGAATCGGTAGAAATTTCCATCTCAGAGTGGAAATAAAACCTTTGGATCAACCCCGAGAAATACTAATGGTACAAAGAGAGAGCCATTGAAATGTTGGGGATGTGGAGAACATTTGATGAGGAAATACCCTCATAGGAATCCATATAGTAGGAGAGTCTACAACGTACAAGAGGATGCCACAATTGATGATGTGTCCAGAAGCATAACGTAAATTCATTTAGCCTTGGATAATATAAAAGTAGGCCACCAAGCTTCGGTGGTGGAAATGGAAGGTATGATTACCAACCATCTTGTTTCTATTTTGAATAACCCTGGTTCTAATTTGAGCTAGGTTCCCCCTCAAACTGTTGAGAAATATAATTTTCAACAAGTAAAACATGCTAAACCATGGTTGATATAGTTGGCCACTGGAACAAAGAGGAAGGTAACAGAGGTCATACCAGCATGCCAATTCATTATGAATGGGTTGTCTACCCAAGAAACCCTAAACATACTCCCTTTATGATCTTATGACATGTTGATTGGAATGGAAGGGTTGGTTGCCCATAAATCCAAGTTGGACTGTTATAATAAAACATTAGAGTGTGAATATGAGGAAGGAAAGAGAAGGACCCTACAAGGAATTCAAAAGTCTGTCTCAGTGAGACAAATATCAACCCTTCAAATGAAGAAGTATTGCAGGAAATGATGTCCTTTGTATGCAATACAAGTACTGAAATTTGTTGAGGACCATAAACCAAGCCTAGAGGACCATCCTATATTGAGAGAATATTGAGATGTGTTCCCATAAGAGATAATAGGTCTACCTCCAAGAATATACATTGATTTATCAATAGAACTTGTACTTGGAGTGGTGTCAATGTCTAGAGCACCTTATAGGATGAGTGCCCTAGATCTAGTTGAGCTCAAATTATAACTGAAGGAGATGTTAGAAAAAGGTTATATTTGGCCTTGTATGTCTCCTTAGGGAGAACCAGTCTTGTTTGTGAAGAAGAAGGATGGCACACTCAGGTTGTGCATAGACTACAAAAAAATTAACAAAGTGACAACTAAAAACATGTATCCCTTACTAAGAATTGATGACTTATTTTACCAGTTAAGGGGCGCTACAATTTTCTCCAAGATTGACTTGAGGTATGGATACCATCAGGTTCAGATTAAGGATGAAGACATCCACAAAATAACCTTTAGGACAAGGTATTCACACTATTAATTTTTGGTGGTGCCATTTGGGCTTACCAATGTAGCAACCACTTTCATGTGCTTGATGAATAGTGTGCTCAACAATTTTTTGGATAGATTTGTGTTAGTTTTCATGATGATATCCTAATATATTCGAAGAGTAGGGAAGAGAATGAAGAGCACCTCAAGTTAGTTTTTCAAGTGCTAAGAGAGCACAAGCTCTATGAAAAGTTTAGTAAGTGTGACGTTTTCCAAAAACAAGTCCATTACTTAGGCCATATCATCAGTAAGAAAGGGGTGGCAGTTGATCCTGAAAATATCAAAGCCATCATGGATTGACCTACACCAAAATATGTAAATGATATGAGATCCTTTATGGGCCTAGTGGGGTGCTATAGAAGGTTCATAAAGGGGTTTTACAATAGTGGTTTTCCAATATTGGTTATCCAATCACTTCCCTTAAAAAAAAGGAGTTAAATTTGTTTGGACGACTGAGTGTGAAGAGAGATTTCAGCAACTGAAGCATTTATTGACGAATGCACCTGTACTGAATATTGCAGGTGTAAACAAGGATTTCCTTGTGTGCACAGATGCCTACAAAGAATGACTCGGAGGAGTCTGTTGAGCACGCAACATGCCCTAAAAAGCCTATGTCAAATTTTACCTTTTTGGGTACCACTTGATCTTTCGCACTGTCTGATTATACTTCAGTATGAAAATTGTTGCCTTTGCTTATCATTTCATTTTCATTTGAGTCTTCTAAAGTCTGCTTGAGCATGTAAAAATCATCATAACTTTAAAAAATACTAACATTTACTTAAAGGATCGGCAATCGAATCTTGTCCCCCGACGCGCTTAAGAAATTCGACATCGGGAAGGATTAGAGGTGACAGAGAAAAATGCAAAAAGAGATAGTCCAAACTAAAGGAAGAGCCTTCACAAGAAAACATAAATACCATCGATAAATTGGCCGGATCACAATATTTGGAGAACCATTCCACTATTAAACGTTGTAGATTCTAATTGGTCCTTGGTGGCGGGTTTGGTTCCTACCATTGAATCAAGGATCTAGGACCCATCAACAGAATTGGAACTAGAAGGAGGGCCTGAGAATGAATGGCTGAATATATATTTTACATAGTATTTCAAACAACCTATAGATTCATAACATCCCACATGCATGGCTAGTCATTCCCAAGACAACCCACACACGTTGTGTACTCCTGAAACAAGTAACTCACCCTAGCCCAAGGAAGAATAATTGTTCCTTGATATACCTTACGCTCTTCCTCACGAGGAATTAAATCATTTTAGAAGGATCACAAGAGCATATGCCCAACAGATCAGTCTGTTACCCTTAGCTCCGATACTTCCTCGAAGGAAACAAAAAAGCAGATCGATGGTCAATACTCCTGACGAAGTTTTCATGCACACAGTAGAAGACCTAAAATATTTTTCGATCACCAAAATCGAACACCCTTTGAATCTTATACCCAAAACGCCAGCCGGCGACATCTTTGAACCAGGTGATTTCTCGGAAGAGGAGGAGTTTAACTCAGAATCCTAAGATATGGAAGGTAATAATGACTATGAGGAAGAAGGGGAAAAACCACCTTAGAACAACCAACCTTGGTTGGTCGGAGACGCTGTAGCCATCCTGGGATGAGTGCATAATCTTCCTCGGCACCCAGAGAAGCTACTTCATAAATTCGACCCTGAAACCTCAGGATTACCTAAAGATCATATCAAGAAGTTCATACTCGTGATCAGACTTATGAATGTTAAGCCCTAATATTGGCTCATTACCCCTTAATTGGGGCATATTATATTAGTAATGTTATTTTATTTATGTCAGCTTTAGGCCATTAGTTGTAATTATACCTCCTAGTCTCCTATATATACCAAGGAGACATTTT
>ML778996.1:1114155-1131583 GCA_009831015.1 Picea engelmannii
CTTCTCTTTGTCTTAACTATGGCATACCCATGATATCCTATTTTGAACTCTTTATGAGTCTACTTGTTTTCAACATAGATCTTTTTCATATCTTGTGCCACTTTGGGTTATGCTTAATTCTTGCTACTTCTTCTTCCATTTCCTTCAACATATTGGTCCCAAGGGTAATATTGTCCATCAAATTATCCCAACTAACTGGAATTCTACATTTTATTCCATATAGAGCCTCAAAAGGGATCATTTTCAATGACTCCCGGTTTCCATTGTTGTCAACAAATTCTACCAAAGGTAAATATTCCCCCCATTTTTTGGGCTGGTACATAACATACATCCTCAACATATCTTCTAGCACTCTCTTCACCTTTTAAGTTTTTCCATCTGTTTGAGGATGGTAAGCAGTGTTGAAATCCAGTTGCATTCCAAATCCTGTAAATAAACTTTTCCAGAAAGTTGATGTAAATTCCGCATCTTGATTTGAAATAATTTCCTTGGGCATGCCATGCAATCCAAAATTTTCTTTTATAAAAACATCAGCACTGTTTATATCTTTATAAGTGGATTTAATGGGGATAAAGTGAGTTTCCTTACTCAAATTTTCCACCACCACCATGATTGCATAATGTTGTTTTGTTTTCTATGGCAATCCTATGATGAAGTCCATGGAAATAATATCCAATTTCCATTCTAGAATATGTACTGGCTGCAACAAACCTTCTGGGTTTTTGTGCTCAACGTTGACTTGTTGTCACTCCAAGCACCCAACGCTGTATTCTGCAATGTCTCTTTCCATCCATGGCCAAAAATACAACTTTCTTAATGTTGTTATCATATTTTGATAGCCTAGATGACCCACATAGGGTCTCCTATGAAAATCATCCATGATAAGATTTTTCAATCCAATCAAATTGGGTATGTACAATATGTTTTTGTACATCAACATCCCATCCTCAGTGAGCTGATATCCTTCATGTTTTCCCCCCCTGAGTTCTTGCTGAAAACTTTCCTTTATTGAGTTGAACCATTCATCACCTTGTAGGGCATCTCATATTCTTTTCTTTATATCAGATTCACATGTGCTTGTGGCTACTAAGTGAACTGTCTCCATTCTTCTACTGACTGCAACTACTACTCAATTTTATTTTCCTTTGATGTGTTTGATTTCAAAATCAAACTCACTGATTAGAGCCATCCATTTAACATGTCTGGAATTTAAACATGGTTGATCGAATAAGTGCCTCAGCCCATAATGGTTTGTCATTAATAAATACATTTTCCCAAGTAAATAGTGTCTCTACATATTTAATGCATGCACAATGGCTACCAGTTCTAAGTCATTAGTGAGATAATGTTTCTCCTTGTTCAAATTTATGGATTCATAGAAAACCACATGTTGTTCTTGCATGAGGACTCCACCAACTCCTTCCTTACAAGCATCAATACAATCTAGGAAATCCTTATCAGGGTCTGCAATATTTAGGATAGGGGCATTGGTCAACGGATATTTTAGCTCTTGGAAGCTAATTCACAATTTTTCGACCACACAAACTTCACCCCTTTTCTTTGCAAGGAAGTGATTGGGTGGTCGATTTTGGAAAACCCATTAATGAACCTTATATACTATCCATCTAACCCCATAAATGACCTCACCTCAGACACATTTCTAGGGGTTGGCCAATCCATGATGGCTTTAATCTTCTCTGTTTATATCATCACTCCATCTCCCAAAATTATATGACCCAAATATTGGATTTGTTTTTGGAAGAAATCACACTTGTTGTACTTAGCATACAGTCGATGTTCTCTCAACACCTACAACACCAATTTGAGGTGTTCCTCATGCTCATCATGAGTCTTTGAATAGATTAGGATGTCATCAATGAATACCAAGACAAACCTATCCAAATATTTGTTGAGAATATTGTTCATAAAACACATGAAGGTGGTTGGTGCATTGGTGATTCCAAAAGGCACCACCACAAAATCATAGTGCCCATATCCCGTCCTGAATGCAATCTCATGAATATATTCATTCTCATTTATGACTTGATGGTACCCAGATCTCAAGGATATTTTAGAGAATATGGTAGCCCCTCTGAGTTGGTCAAAAATATCATCAATTTTGGGCAGTGAGTATTTATTCTTGATGGTCATCTTATTTAACTGTATGTAGTCAATACATAGTCTAAAAGTACCATCCCTTTTCTTTACAAATAAGGTTGGTGCTCCCCACGGGGATACACTGGGCCTAATATACCCCTTGTTTAGTATCCCATTTAACTATATTTTTAAATCCAATGACTCTAGTGTGCTCATCCTATAAGGTTCTTTAGATGTAGGTATCGCTCCTAGCATCACTTCTAATGAGAAGTTAAGGTCCCTCCTAGGAGGCAGTCTTGGTATCTCCTATGAAAACACATATCTGAAGTCATGCAACATCGAGTGGTCCTCTATTTACAACTTGTTGCTTTCTAATAAATTTAATTCTTGTATGGAAAATAGGGAACACCCTTTTCTGCTATTCTTCTTGAGTTGTAATGTTGATATATTCCTTATAGATACATGCTTTTGGATGCCCTACAACACTTTCTTGTTTCCTTTTTCATCCTCACAGTCTAAAGTTTTATTAAAACAATCTAATTTTACTTTGTGGGAAGCCAACCAATCCATTCCCATCGGCATGTCATATGACCCCAAGGGAAGCACGTTCAGGGATGCATGAGTATGCAATCCATTCATTTCAAATGGGAAGGGTTCAATCATTTTCATCACCTTCCTCTTAGTCCTCGTGGCTAGATGAACTAACCATGATTTTGCGTGCTTCCTTTTATCTAAAGCACATGTTTTAACAACTTGGGTTGAGATATATCTAAGGTTAGAACCGTGGTCAATTAAATTGAAATAGTTCATTTTTCAATTTTACCTTCTAGATCCAACACTGAAGCTTGGTGGTTCGCCTGTCGATTCTCAACAACGGTGTAAATCTTGGGCACACTTTTGGCTACAATGTCAACTATAGTCACCTCCTAGACATTGTAGAATCTTCTATTTTCATTTTTCCTATGGGGGAAGCATCTCAATAAGTGTGTTTCTCCTCATCCCCAACATTGGAGAGGTCCTCTCTTCTACTCTTCCTTCTTTTCCCTTGTTTGATTTGCTGGCATGTTCCCCCTTTCAGTTGGAAAGTTCTATTGATGCATACTTCTAGTGGGGTGATTGGACTGGGTATTTATTTTTGGATTGTGGTACTAGGATGATTTAAATCCATTCTTCTTGAATCCATATTTTCCCTTCTTTTTCCAATCCTTGTGATGCTCTTGCCTAGGCTTGGATTGATCATAAAAGTACTTGGCCTTCTTGATGGTGTCCTCTAGAGTTTCAGGCTCATCAAACTCTATTCTTTCCTGATAAGACTACGAAAAAATGTTGAGGACATGTTGCACCCTTTATTTTTCATTCTTGAGGTAGGGAACATACCTCAAAAATTCTAAGAACCTCCTGGAATAAGTATCCATGGTAAGGTGTCCTAACTTGTGTTCATGGAATTCCTTGATCTTTCCATCATAATATTTCTTAGACATATACGCTTTCCTGAAATGATTATCAAACTGTTTCTAGGTTAGATTACTCTCCTTAAATCCTTTAACTTCCTTGAGGTATTTCCACCATATGGAGGCCCCTCCATTCAAATTGAAAATGGCTATCCCAGACTTTCTATTTTTTAATTAATTATTCATTTACTTATTCATCCCTAATATCCAAGCCTCAACCTCTTCCCCTTTCTTGATCTCTCCATCAAAGTTAGGTGGCTTCACCTTCTTAAATTCTTCTATCATATAAATCCATGAATGCTTATTCTTCTTATTCTTAGGGTAACTTGAATCGGTGTCACTATTGGACCATTCTTCTGTAGTGGTCTTCCCACTATATGACTTTGTGGGATTATCCCCACTAGTATTTCTTCCTTTGGTATATTGATGTTTTTTCCTGGAATAACTTCTCCCCACATTGCTATGGGATGGTCCATGCTTCAGGATATCCAAAGGGATATTTACTTTCTCTAAGTGTTGTAGTCCTACATCACTAGTAGTTAAACCTTGTTGCAATTGTCTTTGAATCTCAAATAGGATCTGAAATAATAATGCATTCAATTATTCCTGCTCTACATGATATCTCATGAGACTTTCATTACCTTCCTTCAGACTTCTTAATGTGTCTACCAAATCTGGAGGGGTTTCTCAGGCCCTCCTTTCATCGAACTCTTCATCTATGAAAGGATAGGTATTTTCCATGCTGACTTGCACCATTCACTTTTCAATATATCCATTGTGATGGGATAGAAAAATGTTATTAGTAATTCACATTTCAAAATTATTAACATACAATTTTGGTCCTTTAAAATATCAATATGTTTTCAACAATCCTAATTCAAGACAACATTCCTATTATTAATATGGCTCAGAATTGTTGTTAGTATTCAATAGTAAAACTAAATCATTAGGTTACTAAAGCATAAACTTTTATCACATGCAATATTACAGAACTCATTCATGTTGAGTGACCCATTCAAGCCTAGAGTTTGAATCTCTACTTTGATACCATTTGTAACACACCCAACCCGCTAACCCTTCCTTAGGCTGATGGGGTGTCAAAATTTCCTCTTCCTCCACTCAACTCCTTTCTCTAAACAAAGTTAATAGATGGAATATTCTCATGGAGATATTTCCAACGACTATTACCATGGTCAAAACCAAGCTTATAATCAAAAGTTATGACCTCTTAAAGTTCTCAGACTTTTCCCTACCAAGTCCAACTCATATCCACATGGAAATTATGTGGATCTATGCCAAATGCACCATCCACTGTGGCGACACCTGGCGCTGACTTGTCGGGACACATGTACAACTAATGATGGTCTTAGAGGGGTCACATACTTCACTGGGCATCAACATCCCATGGATTCCCCACGCTTGACACTGACTAAGTCCCTCTTGGTAGCTGGTTATCCAGTGAACTAGTCCCCGGGCCCAAACCCCAACCGATACCACATCCCCACTGGCCCCTCAACATACCAGATTTCATATTCCACCAGATATCTGGATCACCAGGCACTGCCCCCCCTGAGTATACCCCAAGCACTCAACCTTCGAATTGCTTGATCCAGTGATCCAACTGGCATTCATGACACGTGGACTGGACATGGCATGCCACCTAGGATGACACTTCATACCCAAACCAAACACTTATGATGATGTGGCCCATCATGTGGCATGACACATGGTTGTCAATGTCATCATGTTCTTCGGTCATATGGAACTCTATTTATCCAAGATATGTGGTGCTTTATCCTCAGGACACATGGACCAACCACCACTAAACAAGTGGAATGACGTCATTAGAACACACTCCAACTTCCTCTCACTCACAACTAACAAAGGGAAAGGGCTAGAACTTTGCCTGAAATATTACCCAACAGGGTATCGGGAAACCAAGATGACAACAAAGGGAAATGAGGCATTGGAATATTTGGGGGTCCAATTATCCGAAGGTGAAAAAGTCCCTCCTGATATTACCTTTGAAGATCGACGATTGTGATCTTCCTGCATTCAGATATGACAGTCGAAACTTAAAGGCACTGAGGCAAAGGTTTAAGCTCGATAGTTGACATACTCTGATCAAATGCCAACACTTGTCACTTTCACATCAAATTATTTATGCCACACTGACGTGACACATCGTAATGATCCCATCCTCTCTCTTTCTTTGTTTACAAGTGAAAATGGGGATGGAACTGTGTGTTGGAACCCAGCTCCACCAACACCGGGATTCACAAGTTTGTGCTAACAAAAGGGGTCCGGGCCTTCAATCCCCCGTTGACTCGGTTATCTGAGGTTCTATCACTGGTTCCAAAACTCCAGTGGCGATCAGTTGATGGATTTGTATCCTTCCCTCCAATCCAACGACTACCATTTGCTCCAAGTTTAAGTAGGTAAGCGATCGAGATAGATAGTGAAACTCTAACAATGAAATCATATCCAACCAGAGCCCAGTGATTCCTTCAAGGGTCGGTTACAACACTTCACCCAACTCACTCGGTCCTCCTGCAGATGATTGATATCGATACTCAACTATGGATAAACGAATATTTTTTTCTCTCCAAATTTAACAAGGTTTTCATCTGATTTAGAGACTTATTTATGGACTCATCCGTTCCACAGTCCTTTTGGACATCCAGTTGAAGATTTACATCTTGCAGATCTCCCAATTCATGAGCAAGACTTTTAGCTCTTTCATGGAACATCTTAAAAATTGATACAAATACATATTTCATAGTCATTCATTGTGCTCAAACTAAGGACATAATAAAAATTTACAATCCACAATTCAATCATAAACATGTCTTGAACATTTTGGTTAAAACACGAAGTGCAACACCTTTCTATCAATTCCAAATTAGTGAAAGATATTAACCAGTAAGTAGTAATACCATGCATACAAATATTTACTAAATTGGGTATTCACTTCATTCCTTATTAGAGTTACACAGTCAAAGATGCAATTTCCACTCTAACTTTATCAATGCACATATCATTACAATTACAAAGAATAGAGCACAAGAGAGACTTATTTGTTTTTAGGATAAAGACAAGGCAACCAACCGACTGAGGTTGTACGCCTTTTCACCCAACCATAGGGTCTATTGAACTCAAATTTTCTCCAGCATGCCACCCTTGTGCCAATCCATGATATTGATAGGGAATATCAAATCTCTCTTTTTCAAGGGTTTAGGAAAGAAAAGTCAATTCTCCTTCGTTGTTCACCACATCATCAAAGGAGTTTTTGTTTTCTTGCTACTCTCCCTTTCCCCATCCACACCTTGCTCTCTTTCTTGTCTTCTTCCCAAAGGAACTCTTGTTTCAAATCCCAAAATGAGGGGAGCACCTACCATATCCGAGGATGACAGTCTTCAGTTGTCCTAGCCCCTCCCCCCCCCCATGCTTCCATTAAGGTGGGGAGTTGGTGGCTCAACTATCAGGCCTCTCTAGATTAATTGATTTCTTTGCAAAAAGGAAAAAGAGGGAATTAAATAAAGAAAAATATTTTTGTAGGTAAGGTAATTCCCCAAACCCCCTCACCATATTTCCTTTAGTGGTATCATGGCCATTACTTCAATGCTTCACCCTTTAGTCATGTTGTTAGCAATTCTCATTAAACAAAAATTTAATACATTGTCTTGCAGTCATAGACTTTAATTCATAACTTATAATTGCAGACTGGGCGGAAATTGGGTGTTACACAAATCTTGAACAATGTTTTTTTTTTTAAAACTAAATTTTGCCAATTTGGATAAATTTTAAAACTTTTAAAGAAACTTGGGATACAATTTTCCATATTTTCATTAAAAATAAAAAGTTTGTAGCTTAATTTATGATAACAATTCTCTATTTATTTATACTTTTCACCTAAAAATAAAATATTTCCATGAATATATAATAGGATTTCTTAACCTTTTTCCCAAATCAATGATTGTGCATCTCAATTTTTATGGAATATTCTTTACAACTTAATATTTATGCAACCATTGATACTCTTAGGAATACCATGAACTTGTATTGGAAATCATGTTAATTATTTGTATCAAATAACAATTTTTAGTACTTGACATTTTTTGTTCATGTATTTCAACATGTAGATATTAGACCCTGTTGTATATAGTGTTTTCATATTGGAGTTTTTATCGAATTGAAGAAAATATTTTATCCATTTCTAAATATATTTTCCAATGCTATTGTTTTTTGTAGTAAGTTCTCTCTAATTTCTATGAAAGGTTGATTTTTATTTAAATGTTGTAATATAGGATTTATTATTATTTTTTGTCAATGATGCACATTAAACACTCATGTATTTGTGTTGTTGTCTAATTTTGAAGGTAGTAACAAAATATAAATGGTTCATCGCCTAAGATAAATATTTTTTTAATATAAATATGATTCGATCGTCAAATAGTTTGATAGGTTATGACTTATATGATTTGAAAAAAAACATTGATCTTGATGACATGGAGAAGGAATATGTTGAAGAAACAACATTGGATCTCAACTCTGGACTAGATCAACCTAACAACGATACATACCCACCCCCTGAGGATCCATTGGCTAATGCCCAAGAAGAATAGAAGGAAGCAGAAGTGGAAGAGGAAGATGAAGAACATGGAGATGATTCAAATGCGAAAAAAGAGGAAGTAGAGGAAACATGAGGGGGGGAGGGGGAGAAGGGAATCGGGTTAGGAAGAGGAAAATGAAGCGGAAAGTGCAAGTCCATTCTAATTTTGTTAAATCCTTCTCTTGTGTTGAAGTCCTAAAAAATAATTCCCCAAATCCTTCCCCTCTTCTTACACGGGGAAGGAAATCTAATCATTACAGAATTGCTTATGAAGCAGAAATGAATGTTCTATTGGGACATCAAGAAACTCTTGGCTTTCCCTTGATTAAAATAGGGGTCAAAGAAAACATGCAATAATTATGTTATGTTTATGTATTTACCTCGGTATTAATTTGTTAGAATCTATCATTTTTCAAGTTATAGACATTAAATGGTATTTTTTTTTACTTTTAATAGGGATAAGTCTTCTTATGCTGAGCATGAGGTACTAATATTGTCCATGGATTCTACTTCATTTTTTCAAATGATCCTTTTCCCCCTCACATAAGTGCCTCCTACATCCTACAGGGGTAAAGCTTCACAAAAGTTTACAATCTTTACCCTTTTTCTAGAAGATTGGGTATTAAGAGGGAAATGTTTCCCTAAATAAAAATTCTCCACCACATTTAGTTCCTTATGTTATTCTATGGTGTTTACATCTAGCAGGAGCCTCCATGAGGGTTTCTTGTTCTTGTTATAGGAATCCTTCATGTTTATCACATCCACAAAGGTTAAGGGTTTATTTTGATCATATTGTTGATACACCAGGGCCTTCAACTACTTTAGTATTCTCTACTAACTTAGACTCCCTAAATATTCCTTTTTAGGGACTTGAAAATTGATATTTTTCTCTAGCAATGCCTTGTAAATTTTCAACAATTATAGAAGTGGTATCCTCATATACTGGCTTACCTTTTGACGAAGGAGTGTTTAAATTTTCCTTAACAACCTTTGACTAGTTGAAAGCTTGTTCCTCAACCTCTGAAAGCTCTTAGACATCTTCTTCATTAGTAGGTATGTCCTTCTTAGGTCATCTACACTTAATATAACCATACATATCACATATAGAGCACTTTTAAGGGATATTTATTTATCATATCTCCTATTAGTATGATCAAGTCCCCACCTGAAAATAAATACCTTTCGATAGACCATATCCCAGGTTCATTTGGCTTAGACTGACAATGTTTTTAGAGGTCCTTTTGGCTTAGACAGACAATGTTTTTAGAGGATAGACAAGACCCATAATAAATCTTGAACCCTTTATCATTGCACAGATTCATATGTAAATACCCAAAAACCTTGTGCGTTCATATTTTTTACCCTCATGGATTTTAGAACTTGAGTTCTACAATCCAATTTGGAGAGCTCCATTCTCATCAATGGTTGCACCAACATTCAGCATGATTGATCCCCTGAGAAAAATAAACTCTTGAGGAGGTGCCAAGGAAATGACTCTAGAAGTACCACAATACCCCACATTATGGAACAAAAAAACTTCCACAAACTATCAAAACAATACCAAAAATTCCTAATACTACAAGATAACTAACCTTAAAAGAATAGTTGATTAAACCCTAGCCACCATCACTAAAATCTCTAACCCTCCCTCCATCTCCATCACAATGCAACTCTAGCTCTTCATTGAGTAAAAATGAAAATTAAATAACAAAACCTCATCCAATTGAATTTTATTTATTATAAAATATCATATTTTATTTAAAATACTATTAAATCATATAAAAATATTTAGTAAAAATAATTTGATTGTAATATTTTTTCCAAAATTTATAATAATATCTAAATTTATTATGGTTTAATTATAATATTAAGAAATGTTTTTATAAATTTTAAAATTGATAAACCTTTAAATCTTTGTGTACGTGAAAAACAAATAACATCATCCAAATAAAGATACCAACATCTTGTCCATGTTGAAAAATTTTAGTAGTTTTTCCTCGGAAACTGACAAGTCCACAAACACAAGAAAATAACTACCCTCTAAATGCCTCATATTCTGATGGTCGAGTATTAAACAATCTAAAACTTCTTCGAAATTCAAGTCCCTACCGGTGGCGACACACTCCAAAATTTATTTATAATTTTTGAGAAACACTTCATGGCTAGGATGTTGGTATAGGTTGTATGCCAGTTCATCCCAGATGATGTTTGATATGTAATAACACATTCTACCATTGACAAACAACATGATTTTGTCTGTTCCCCTTCTCTCCAGATGGAAATCCTCCTCCTCTTCTTTTTCTTCATAAATCTTTAGGCAATCCATCGTTGATTCCCTGCCCACAGTCCGAGAAGGTCGTCCATGTCCACAAATTGTAGTAGAAAAAGGGGATATGTTATATGCGAAATAGATGGCCTTTATGCAAGGATACCATACACATTTTAACCCAAGGATAGAGTTTAAACCCACAATGATATGATTAAAGTGCGGCATCCATTTTCAAACCCACAACGATATGATTAAAGTGTGGCATCTATTTTCCTCAATGGACCATTTAAGATGAGGTACTGGAATGTCCCATATTTGGAGAGCTTAGAAAAATTAAATATTTAATCAATTATTTGGTTATGTTGTCTATGTTTAATTTGAAAACTAACCTTTAATTAATTATTATTTAATTTTAAGTGGCTTAAATAAAAGATAAAAATTATAAAGTCAAATTATTAAAACGTGTTCTTCTAGAAGCTTTGAGGAGGTCAAGTTAGATCTTTCTAGAAAGATCCAATGAGCCTTTAAAAGGAGAGAAGACAAAGTCATTTGGGCATATTAGATTTGAATCATTTTCTTGTGGAGTGCTCGGTGAGCCAGGGTTTTCGTTAGGGTTTTGGAAAACCCCTTTCATTAGAGTTTGGCTTCGGTGGTGAAACTATCCACCCTAGTTAAACAAGGAGGGGAATCCATATAGGGTCTAGTGGAGCTTCAGTCCAGTTTAGCTGCAGTCCAGTTTCATATTTGGTGTTCTGCTTGAAGAGATCGGGCATTGTTCCAGGTTATGTCTATTATTATTGACGTATTGCAGCTGCCATAACATCCATTTTTGCTTATAAAGTTGTATTCAGTGATCCCATAATAATAAAATCCCCTGTTATATATTTCATTTATGTGTACTTTGGGTGTGTATATGATATGTTTGAATAAATTACAAAGGTTTGTAACAGAGTTAATACTTTAATTTTATTTACAAATTAAAACCCTAGTTTTCTTATAAACGAGATCTTACAGTGGTATTAGAGCATGATATTCGACAGCTGTGAGGGTTTGTTTCAGATTTTGGTTTAGTTCATGGTGAAGAGGATATCCCTTCAGTCCAATTCCAGTTTCAGTGTTTGAGAATTTTTCTTCAGGAGGGTTTTTGAGATTATTTCAGAAAAGTGATTCTTCCCACTTAACATGAATTGGTAGAGACAATATCTGCAAGGAGAAAACCCTCTTCCCTATGATTCGAATTGCCCATTCGAGCTTTATTTCATGATTTTTCTCAGTGAATGGTTCAACAATTTTCCCAAAGGAGCCGATTTGTCTCTTTGCAGGATTAGAGAGGTCGATTTACCACTTTGGGAGGTCGTTGGGTTTATTGGAGGGTCGCTTTCATTCATCGCATCACCATGAGGACCCGCGAGGTTTTATTGTAGAAGTACATGAGTATAGGGGAGGTCGGGGATCAGTTTTGACAGAGTCATATGGGATGTGGGGAATTTATAACCCACTGTGAGGGATGCTAGGGGTTATCTGGAGAGCCTGATCCTTCTTTTCTTGCAGCAATGTGAGGATAGGAAGACCGCAGGAGTATTTGGATGACCCGAGTCTTCCCTTTGTGTGACAAGTGAGGATCAAGAGAGGTCGTGGGTCTTTTGCAGGTTGAGAGGGATCAAGGAGCGGTTGTGAGTTCTTGGGACGGTGATGGGATAATTTGAGGTAGGCTGAGGGCTTTAGGAAATGGTAGCGGTTGAATTATATTTAGAAAGGAGGTTGACTAGAAAAAGAGAGTCAAGTTTCTCTACTTTTGGGTATCATTGATTCAGGTGGATATTGGTGGCCACCCACCTTTTCCAACTGGCTCAAAACAATTTTCTGGCAGTTTTGGTAATTTACTATTTTGAGCAGTTTTTAACTTCTGGGGCCATTTTAAGGGCCTAAATGAATATTTTTCAGGATAGAGATTCTCAACAGTATTCAAATTCTTTGATTGAGCCCCCAAAATGAATTTCCTCGATGGTACCATTCCAACAAGCTATCATGCACCCAAAACAGAGATCGTATGCCAAAGTTACGACCCCGGGAAGTTGATACACCAAACTACCCAAAACAGGGTCCACAAAACTGTTGGATTTTCATCTTCCAGGGTTAGGGTTTTTTATTTTATTTATGATAAAAATTCCTTTGGAGCGTAATTGTAAAATTTTATTTTCACGAATTCCAGTAGTTGTCACATCTCTTCCCAAAGATAAGATGCCACCATTCTAGCAAGTCTTTCACTCTGTATTTTACAGTCTTTGTACATTTTTGCTCATTAATAGAAAATTGTGTATTACGGTATATCTGTGTTTATGGTTTCATCTATGATACATTTATGTTATAATATTGGATATTTGAGATATCTATGTACATTTATTTATTATATCTCCACTTTCGTTTCATGTCGAAAATAATCCGGATCAGTGGTATCAGAGTAGGCTACTCTTGATCATTTTTTTTTCAGTGCATGTCTCCAACGAGGTCCGAGTATAGCAATTTGGGTGTCGGGCTTGTCTCTCTTGAAGAAAATCTCTCTCGCACTCCCAAAAAACCCTCCATGGCAGAAGAAAAGAAAAACGAAGGAGCAGACGATTCTATCAATCTGTTGCTTGAGCAAGCTCTCACACGACAGAGGGACGAAATGATGGAGAATATTTCCCACATTCTTCAATGCATGCCGATAGAAACATATGCATATTCATCAAACAACCACTCTGGAATAACCTCTCCTTTCAAGGTACAGGTTAATTTTGATATTCCAGTATTTGAAGGTCAGATAGATGCAGATGCCCTAGACAAATGGTTAAATATTTTAGAAGGTTATTTCTCTATTCACCATTTTTTCGAGAGGGAAAATATCACCTTCACACTCCTTAAAGCTCTCCCACATGTCAATCGTTGGTGGGAAAATTACTCGGAGAAAAGTTCCATAGAAGAGTCTGGAATATATGGGGCCGATCCCACTTGGGATTTTTTTGTGAACATAGTAAAGGAAGAGTATTACCATGTTGGCAAATATGAGGAGCAGTATATGAAATAGACCACACTGCGGTAAGAGAGGGGCCAAGAAGTTATGGAGTTCACCAATACCTTCCATACCCTGCGCACCAAGCTGGGTATCAAAGACTCCAGACGACATTTGGTTCTGAAATACCGTGGGGCTCTACATAGATACATCCAAACTGAAATGGATTTTCTAGACATGTCATCACTCGGTGTTGCTTATCGATATGTTTCTAAAATCGAGCAGAACTTTAAGCACCAGAACAAACAAGAGTTCTGGTCTGCAAATCCATAACAACTAAAGTATGATAAAGAAGGCCAGCAATTTCAATTGTCATATGACATCCAACCCTTCAAGGATGAGGTATTATGTGATGTTGTCCCGCTGGATGTCTGTGATGTTATCTTGGTCCAGCCATATATGTGGAAGTGCCATGCTATCTATAAGTCTCAACCCCGTAGTGTCATTGTTATTCTGGGGGGTCATCTCTACAGGATACCAAAGGTGGTTGCGATTACTTTCCCACCTAAACAGTTCCACAAGGTAGTATCTCATACTACAAAATTTAGCTTCTTCACAATTTGTTCAAAAGGTGAACATAAGGATACTGCAACCACTACAGCCTTGGCCCAAGCACTTTCTATGCAAAAAAATCAAGTCGACAAGACTGAAACAAAGAATAATTATTCCTTCTACACACAAACATCTCATGTATCTAGACTAGTTAAAAAGGTCCAAACCTTTCAGCCACAGGTTCGTGATAGCCTTCAAAAAGCTAAGAAACACAACTTCTCCAACAAGGCAAGCAACTCATCAAGATGCAAATTCAACGAAGTCTTTTCCCTTTCCCTCAGACACTCAACGCAATGGACACCATTTATTCCTAAGGAGGGAGGATTTATATAGGTGGATATCGATGGCCACCCACATTTTCCAATTAGCTAAAAACTATTTTCTGGCAATTTTGGCAATTTACTATTTTTAGCAGTTTTTAACTTTCGGGGCCATTTTGAGGGCCTAAATGAAGGTTTTTCATGATCTCACTTCTCAAGAATATTCGAAGGCTCTTATTGAGCCCCCAAAATTAATCTCCTCAACGATACCTTTCCAACGAGCTATCGTGTGCCCCAAATGGAGATTGTATGCCAAAGTTACGCCCTCAGGAAGTTGATACACCAAACTACCCAAAACGGGGTCCACAAAGATATTGTCTTTTCATCTTCCAGGGTTAGGGTTTTGGATTTTCTTTATGATATAAAGGCCTTTGGAGCCTCATTGTAAAATTATCTTTTCACAAATACGAGTAGCCGTCACATCCCTTCTCAAAGATAAGCTGTCACCATTCTAGCGGGTCTTTCACTCTATATTTTACAGTCTTTGTACATTTTCCCTCATTAATAGAAAATTGTGTATTACTGTATATATGTGTTTATGGTTGCATCTCTGATACATTTATGTTATAATATTGGATATCTGAGATATCTCTGTACATTTCTTTATTATATCTCCACTCTCATTTCATGCCGAAAATAATTTAGATCAGTGTTATCAGAGTAGGCTGCTCTTGATCGTTTTTTTCAGTACATGCCCTCGACGAGGTCCGAGTATAGCAAGTTGGGTCTCGAGCCTGTCTCTCTTGAAGAAAATATCTCTCACACGCCCAACAAACCCTCCATGGTGGAAGAAAAGAAAAATGACGGAGCAAACGATTCTATCAATCTGTTGCTTGAGCAAGCTCTCACAGGACAGAGGGATGAAATGATGGATAATATTTCCCACATCCTTCAACGCCTGTCGATAGCAACAGGCACATATTCATCAAACAACCACTTTGAAAGCAGCTCTCCTTTCAAGGTACATGTTAATTTTGATATTCTCGTATTTGAAGGTCAGATAGATGGGGATGTCGTAGACAAATGGTTAAATATGTTAGAAGGTTATTTCTCTTTTCACCATTTTTTCGACAGGGAAAATTTCACCTTTACACTCCTTAAAGATCTCCCCCATGTCAAACATTGGTTGGAAACTTAGTGGGATATAAGTTCCATATAAGATTCTGGAATATATGGGGCCGATCCCACTTGGGATTTTTTTGTGGACGCAGTGAAGGAACAATATTACCCTATTGGAAACTATGAGGAGAAGTATATGAGATGGACCACACTTCAGAAAGAGAGGGGCCAAGAAGTTTCGAAGTTCACCAATACCTTCCATACCTTGTGCACCAAGCTAGGTATCAAAGACTCTGAACCTAATTTGGTTCTGAAATATCTTGGGGATCTACACAGATACATCCTAACTGAAATGGATTTCCTGGACATCTCATCACTCTGTGCTTCTTATCGATATGTTGTTAAAATCGAGCCAAAATTTAAGCACCAGAACAAGCAGGAGTTCAGTTCTGCAAATCTGCAACAACCAAAGTATGATAAAGACGGACCTAACAAACAGTCTCTCGAAAACTAGTCCAAGCCATATGAAAAGATAGGTCATGGGAAGATGAAGAAGGACACCGTAAAATAGTGTGATTTCCACAAAATCCCTTGGCACAACACCGATGAATGTCGCTCAAAATAGTCATTGGTGGCCGAAATCAAAGACAAGTAGCCAAACCCTGATTTAGAATCTATTTTAGAAAATACTGACAGAAGACAGATCATCGATGTAGACCCCACTTCTATTGTCGCGACCACAACAATTCAACCAAAATAACCAACAGATCATGAAAAGGGGGAGCTCTTTTTTCATTCACATATGTGGGTGATGGGGACCTCGCTACATTTATTGTTGATAGCGGAAGCCAAAAGAACCTCATCTTAGCAGAGGTCATCATACAATTGGGATTTTCGACAACACCACACCCATAACCATATAACATCAGGTGGCTTCTCCAAGGACAAGAAATCCATGTCATCCAATAGTGTCGACTGTCATACAACATCCATACCTTAAAGAATGAGGTATTATGTGATGTTGCCCCACTATATGTGTTGGACAACTGAGAGGGGGGGGTGAATCAGTTGTTACCGTTCTTAAACAATTATATTTATTTTAAAAATCTTTGCTGAGACACTAAATGATGATCACAATAATGCAGGGAAATAAACAATGGCACATTTAGCATCAGTCACATATATGAGATACACAGAGACAGATATTTCCTAAGGAAACCCATACAGGGTAAAAACCTCCTTTTCTTTATATATGATAAGTAATAGTTACAATCTTTACAGTATCATACATATGAGCACCCTCTCATAATGAGGCTACAACCTCAGTTTTGCAAGCTGCAACTTGCTGAGAGAACCAACCCTCTGTTTTCTCTAGCACCCACTAGAAGGAAGCACCCACTCCTTGGTTTCTCTAGCACCAACTAGAAGGGAGCACCAACTCCCTGTGTTCAAGCACCCACCTGAACCTTTGAGGACAACAGTCCTCCCTAGCACCTCCCAACCACCCTGAAATGTAAATCTTTGCAACTGAAATTATTACAGTGATATGATGTTCGATGATGGCATACCTGACTTTATCATTGTTCTGCTCCACTTGATTGCTCTGTCTGTTCTTCTGTTTTTCAAGCTCTGAGCACCATCCCCATTCTCTACACAGATACTCTTCTATTCAAATTCGCTGCTGCCCTATGATCCTTCTTCCCACTTGAATCACCACCACGACCTCCAATAGCAACCCCAAAAATTCCAACAGCAACAACACCTTATCTCTTCTTTGTACCGTGTATTTATAGCGTCTGTGCACCTTCTGCATGCAATGTTTGCCATGCCACTGCATGTGGACTCTGCGTCATTATCCTCCACCTCTTGAGTCCTCTATCTGATCATCATCTTGACTTTTCAACTTCTCTCGTGATTACACGGCGGTCTTCTGCAACTTCTATGGCAGACGTCTTCAATGGCTTCTGGCAGTCTCACTGTGTCGTGCCTCAGTAGCCCTCTGATCACTTCTTGATC
>ML778996.1:1137938-1179743 GCA_009831015.1 Picea engelmannii
TTCCTCTGCTGACGTCACTCATGGTTTGACACGTGTTAACTTCTACCACGTGTCACCCTGATTCGTTACCCACATGTGCCTCAATTGCTTGAATCAGTCTGACACTTGTCACTCCCTGGTTGTGCCACGTGTCACTTTGCTGATGTGATCTGTTGACATGTGTTGGATCGATGGTCCATATCTCATGCGTGTTTTAACGGCTGCGATCAAATCGCGAACTCGCACATCGCGAAATCGGTGTTTCCATTGTCATGAGTTCTTTAAATTTTGAAATTGCGATCCCCGATTCTCCGATGAATGAGATCAACAGTGCAGACCTCTTTTTCTCTTTAACGGTTGCGATCATATCGCGAAATCGCATATCGCAAAATCGGAGTTTCTGTTGTCAAGTGTTCTTTGCATTTTGAAATCGCGATCCCCGATTCTCCGATGGCTTATCTCCCTCGCAGCTTCTGCATATCTGACAGTTGTTGGGGTTTGCTTCCAATATGACGGCTGAGATCACTTCTTTTCTGCGCTTAACTCCTGCGCTTAACATCTACGCAGCTTCTCCCGATCCAACAGCTCTCGGGATTTTCGAGTGAGATCCGACGGTTCTCGGTCTCTTTCCTATGCTTCTTGCGCATATAAGACTGCTATTCCTCCTGAGCTTAATTTTCTTTGTCTTCTGTTTGCCTGTCATCTTCACTGTTGTACTTGCCATCAATGACAAGCATATGCTAACTGTTACACATTTCCAACAATATGTCTATGATGTTCTCTTGGGCCAACCATATATGTGGAAGCACCATGCTATCTATGAGTCTCGACCCCGTAGTGTCATTGTTACTCTGGGAGGTCATCTCTACAGAATACCATAGGTGGTTTCGCATACTATCCCACATAAACATTGGTGCAAGGTAGTATCTTTTACTACAAAATTTAGTCTCTTCACAATCTGTTCAAAAGGTGAACAAAAGGATATTGCAACCACTACAGCCTTGGCCCAAGCACCTACTATCCAACAGAAGCAGGTTGAAAAGACTACAACAAAGCACAAAGATTCCTTCTACACACAAACATATAATGTATCAAGACTGATTAAAAAGGTCCAACCCTTCCAGCCACAGGTTCGTGACAAGATTCAAAAAGAGAAGCAACACAACTTCTCCAACAAGGAAAGCAGCTCATCAATATGCAGATTCAACAAACTCTTTTCCCTCTCCCCCGGGAACTCAACGCAATGGATACCATTGATTCTTGAGGGAGGATTGATCTAGATGGATATCGGTGGCCACCCAACTTTTCCAACTGGCTCAAAACAATTTTATGACAATTTTGGTAATTTACTATTTTTAGCAGTTTTTAACTTCCGGGGCCATTTTGAGGGCCTAAATGAAGGTTTTTCAGGATCAAGCTTCTCAATGATAGCTGAAGGCTCTGTTTTATCCCCCAAAATGAATCTTCTTGACGATACCTTTCCAACAAGCTATTGTGCGCCCCAAATGGAGATTGTATGCCAAAGTTATGCCCCCAAAAGTTGATACACCAAACTACACAAAACGGGGTCCACAAAACTATTGGATTTTCATATTTCGGGGTTAGGGTTTTGGATTTTATTTATGATAAAAAGGCCTTTGGAGCCTCATTGTAAAATCATCTTCTCACGAATGCGAGTATCCGTCACATCTCTTCTCAGAGATAAGCTACCACCATTCTAGCGAGTCTTTCACTCTATATTTACAATCTTTGTACATTTTCCCTCATTAATAGAAAATTGTGTATTACTGTACATACGTTTTTATGGTTGCATATATGATATATTTTTGTTTTAATATTGGATATCCGAGATATCTCTGTACATTTATTTATTATATCTCCACTCTCATTTCGTGCTGAAAATAATCTGGATCAGTGGTATTAGAGCAGGCTTCTCTTTATCATTTTTTTCAGTGCATGTCCCCGACGAGGTCTGAATATAGCAAGTTGGGTCTCTAGCTTGTTTCTCTTGAAGACAATTGCTCTCACACGCCCAACAAACCCTCCATGGAAGAAGAAAATAAAAATGACGGAGCAGGCGATTCTATCAATCTGTTGCTTGAGAAATCTCTCATGAGATAGAGGGACGAAATGATTGAGAATATTTCCCACATCCTTCAATGTATGCTGATAGAAATAGGCACATCTTCACCAAACAACCCCTTTGGAAGCACCTCTCCTTTCAAGGTACATGTTAATTTTTATATTCTCGTATTTGAAGGTCAGATAGATGCAGATGCCCTAGAGAAATGGTTAGATCTGTTAGAATTTTATTTCTTTGTTCACCATTTTTCCGACAGGGAAAATATCACCTTCGCACTCCTTAAAGCTCTCCCCCATGTCAAACATTGGTGGGAAACATATTGGGAGCAAAGTTCCAAAAAAGAGTCTATAATATATGGGGTTGATGCCACTTGGGATTTTGTTGTGGATGCAATAAAGGAATAATATTACCCTATTGGCAACTATGAGGAGTAGCATATGAGATGGATCACACTGTGGCAAGAGAGGGGCCAAGCAGTTTAGGAATTCACCAATACCTTCCATACCTTGCGCACCAAGATGGGTATCAAAGACTCCGAACGGAATTTGGTTCTAAAATACCGTGGGGCTCTACAAAGATACATCCAAACTGAAATGGATTTTCTAGACATCTCATCACTCAATGCTGCTTATCTATATGCTATTCAAATCGAGAAGAAATTTAAGCACCAGAACAAACATGAGTTCAGGTTTGCAAATCCGCAACAACCAAAGTATGATAAAGACGGTCGTAACAAATAGTCTCCCAAAAACTAGTCCAAGCCATAGGAAAAGAAGGGTCATGAGAAGATGAAGAAGGAAACTGGAAAATGGTGCGATTTCCACAAAATCCCCTGGAACAACACCGATGAATGTTGCTCAAAACAGTCATTGGTGTCCGAAATAAAAAACAAGGAGTCGAATCATGATTCAGAAAATACGGACATAAGATAGATCATCGATGTAGACCCCACTACTATTGTCATGACCACATTAATTCAACCAGAAGAACCAACAGATCCTGAAGAGGTTGAGCACCTTTTTCATTCACAGATGTGGGTGAAGGGGACCCCACTGCATTTTATTGTTGATAGTGGTAGCCAGAAGAACATCATCTCAGCAGAGGTCGTCAAACAATTGGGATTGTTAACAACACCACACCCACAACCATACAACATCGAGTAGATTAACTAGGGACGAGATCTTCGTGTCAGCCAACATTGTCAATTGTCATATGGCATCCAACCCTTCAAGGATGAGGTATTATGTGATGTTACCCCGCTGGATCTTTGTGATGTTCTCTTGGGCCAGCCATATATGTGGAAGCACCATGCTATCTATGAGTCTTGACCCCGTAGTGTCATTGTTACTCTGGGGCGTCATCTCTATAGGATAATAGAGGTGGTTTGACCTAATTTACCAACTAAACAATGTTGCAAGGTAGTATATCATACTACAAAATTTACCTTCTTCATAATCTGTTCAAAAGGTGAACAAAATGATACTGCAACCACTACAGGCTTGGCCCAAGCACCTTCTATCCAACAGAAGCAGGTCGACAAGACTACAACAAAGCGCAAAGATTCCTTCTACACACATACATATCATGTATCCAGACTAGTTAAAAATTTCCAACCCTTCTAGCCACAGGTTCATGACAAGCTTCAAAAAGCTACGCAACACAACTTCTCCAACAAGGTAAGCAACTCATTAAGATGCAGATTCAACAAACTCTTTTCCTTTTCCCCTGGGCACTTAATGAAATGGAGACCATTTATTCCTAAGGAGGGAGGATTGATCTAGGAGTATATCAGTGGCCACCCACCCTTACCAACTGGGTCAAAAACATTTTCTGGCAATTTTGGTAATTTACTATTTTTAGTGGTTTTTAACTTCCGGGGCCATATTGAGGGCCTAAATGAAATTTTTTCAGTATCAATCTTCCCAATGATATCCAAAGGCTTTGAATGAACCCCCAAAATGAATATCCTCTACAATACCTTTCCAACGAGTTATCGTGCACTAGAAATGGAGATCGTATGCCAAAGTTACGCCCTCGAGAAGTTGATACACCAAACTACCCAAAACGGGGTCCACAAAACTGTTGGATTTTCATTTTCTGGGGTTATGGTTTTGGATTTTATTTATGATAAAAATTCCTTTGGAGCCTCATTGTAAAATCATCTTCTCACAGATTCGAGTAGTCATTACATCTCTTAGAGATAAGCTGCCACCATTCTAGCAAGTCTTTCACTCTGTATTTTACAGTCTTTGTACATTTTCGCTCATTAATAGAAAATTGTGTATTACTGTATATTTGTGTTTATGATTGCATATCTGATACATTTGTTTTATAATATTGGATATCTGAGATATCTCTTTACATTTGTTTATTATATCTCCACTCTCATTTCGTGCCGAAAATAATCTGGATCAGTGGTATTAGAGCAGGTTGCTCTTGATCATTTTCTTCATTTTCTTCAGTGCATGTCCTCGACGAGGTCTGAGTATAGAAAGTTGGGTCTCAATCTTGTCTCTCTTGAATACAATCACTCTTTCACGCCCAAGAAACCCTCCATGGCAGAAGAAAAGAAAAACGACGAAGCAAACAATTCTATCAATATGTTACTGGAGCAATCTCTCACGCGAAAGAGGGATGAAATGATGGAGAATATTTCCCACATCCTTCAATGCCTGTTGATAGAAACAAGAACATATTCAAAAAAAACCCACTTGGAAGCACCTCTCCTTTCAAGGTACAAGTTAATTTTGATATTCTCGTATTTGAAGGTTAGATAGATGCAGATGCCCTAGAAAAATGGTTAAATGTGTTAGAAGGTTATTTCTTTGTTCACCATTTTTCCAATAGGGAAAAGATCACCTTCGCACTCCTTAAATCTCTCCCCCATGTAAAACATTGGTGGGAAACTTACTGGGAGAAAAGTTCCACAGAAGAGTCTGGCATATATGGGGCCAATCCCACTTGAGATTTTTTTGTGGATGCACTAAAGGAACAGTATTACCCTGTTGGCAACTATGAGGAGAAATATATGAGATGGACCACACTATGACAAGAGAGAGGCCAAGAATTTCTGTAGTTCACCAATACCTTCCATACCTTGCACACCAAGTTGGGTATCAAAGAATCTGAATGACATTTGGTTCTAAAATACAGTGGGTCTCTATGCAGATACATCCAAATTGAAATGGATTTTATGGAAATCTCATCACTCAGTGTTGTTTATCGATATGCTGTTAAAATTGAGAAGAAATTTAAGCACCAGAACAAACAAGAGTTCAGGTATGAAAATCCACAAGAACCAAAGTATGATCAAGACATTCCTGACAAATAGTCTCCCGAAAACCATTCCAAGCCACGGGAAAAGAAGGGTCACGGGAAGACGAAGAACAAAACTGGAAAATGGTGCGATTTCCACAGAATCCCCTGACACAACACCGATAAATGTCGCTCAAAATAGTCATTAGTGGCCGAAATCAAAGACAAGGAGCTGAACCTTGATTCAGAATCTGATTCATAAAATACTGATAGAAGAAAGATCATCGACACAGACCCCACTGCTATTATCGAGACCGCATAAATTCAACGAGAAGAACCAACAGATCCTGAAGAGGGGGAGCACCTTTTTCATTCAAATATGTGTGTGAAGGCGACCCCTTTGCATTTTATTGTTGATAGCAGAAGCTAAAAGAACCTGATCTTAGCAAAGGTCGTCAAACAATTGGGATTGTCGACAACACCACACCCACAACCATACAACATCGGGTGGCTTCACCAGGGATGAGATCTCCATGTCAGCCAATAGTGTTGATTGTCATATGGAATCCAACCCTTCAAGGATGAAGTATTATGTGATGTTTCCCCGCTGGATGTCCGTGATATTCTCTTGGGCCAGCCATATATGTGGAAGCGCCATGCTATCTATGAGTCTCAACCCCATAGTGTCATTTTTACTCTGGGGGTCATCTCTACAGGATACGATAGGTGGCTCCGACTATTGTCCCACCTAAACAGTTCCGTAAGGTATTATCTCATACTACAAAATTTAGCTTCTTCACAATTTGTTCAAAAAGTGAACAAAAGGATACTGCAACCACTACAGCCTTGGCCGAAGCACCTTCTATCCAACAGAAGCAGGTCGACAAGACTGTATCAAATAAAAAAGATTCCTTTTGAACACAGACATATCATGTAGCCAGACTGGTTAAAAAGGTCCAACCCTTCCAGCCACAGGTTCATGACAACCTTCAAAAAGCTAAGAAACACAACTTCTCCAACAAGGCAAGTAGCTCATCAAGATGCAGATTCAACAAACTCTTTTTTCTCTCCATTGGGAACTCAATGCAATGGATACTATTGCTTCCTAAGGAGGGAGGATTCATCAAGGTGGATATCAGTGGCCACCCACCTTTCGCAACTGGCTCAAAATAATTTTCTGGCAATTTTGGTAATTTACTATTTTTAGTAGTTCTTAACTTTTGGGGCGATTTTAAGGGCCTAAATGAAGGTTTTTTAGGATCGACATTCTCAATGATGTCCAAAGTCTCTGATTGAGCCCCAAAAATGAATCTCCTTGACGATACCTTTCCAACGAGCTATCGTGCACCCCAAACAGAGATTGTATGCCAAAGTTACGCCCCCGGAAAGTTGATACACCAAACTACCCAAAACAAAGTCCACAAAACTGTTCGCTTTTCATCTTCCGGGGTTAGGGTTTTGGATTTTCTTTATGATAAAAATTCCTTTGGAGCCTCATTGTAAAATCATCTTCTAACGAATGGGAGTAGTTGTCACATCTCTTCTCAGAGATAAGTTGCCACCATTCTAGCAAGTCTTTCACTCTGTATTTTACAGTCTTTGTACATTTTCACTCATTAATAGAAAATTGTGTATTACTGTATATCAGTGTTTATGGTTTCATATCTGATACATTTATGTTATAATATTTGATATCCAAGATATCTTTGTACATTCCTTTATTATATCTCCACTCTCATTTCATGCCGAAAATAATCCAAGTCAATGGTATCAGAGCAGGCTGCTCTTGACCGTTTTTTCATTATATGTCACCAACGAGGTCCGAGTATAGCAAGTTGGGTCTCGAGCTTGTCTCTCTTGACAATCACTCTCGCATGATAGAGAAAACATCCATGGGGGAAGAAAAGAAAAACGACGGAGCAAATGATTCTACCAATCTGTTGCTTGAGCAAGCTATCACCTGACAGAGGGACAAAATGATCGAGAATGTGTCCCACTTCTTTCAATGGTTGTCGATAGTAACATAAAAATATTCATCAAACAACCACTTTGGAAGCACCTCTCCTTTCAAGGTACAGGTTAATTTTGATATTCCCGTATTTGAAGGTCAAATAGATGTGGATTCCCTAGACAAATGGTTAAATCTATTAGAATGTTATTTCTCTGTTCACCATTTTTTCATCAAGGAAAATATCACCTTCACACTCCTTAAAGCTCTCCCCCATGTCAAACATTGGTGGGAAACTTACTGGGACCAAAGTTCCACAGAAGAGTCTAGAATATATGGGGCCGATCCCACTTGGTATTTTTTTGTGGATGTAGTAAAGGAACAATATTACCCTATTGGAAACTATGAGGAGAAATATATGAGATGGACCACACTATGACAAGAGAGGGGCCAAGCAGTTCCGTAGTTCACCAGTACCTTCCATACCTTTTGCACCAAGATGGGTATCAAAGACTCTGAATGACATTTGGTTTTGAAATATCGTGGGGCTCTACATAGATACATCCAAAATGAAATGGATTTTCTAGACATCTCATCACTCAGTCTTGCTTATCGATATGTTGTTAAAATCGAGCAGAAAATTAAGCACCAGAACAAACAGGAGTTCGGGTCTACAAATACAAAACAACCAAAGTATGATAAATATGACCCTAACAAAATGTCTCCTGAAAACTAGTCCAAGCCACAAGAAAAGAAGGGTCACGGGAAGAAGAAGAAGGACATCGAAAAATGGTGTGAATTCCACAAAATCCCCTGGCACAACACCGATGAATGTCGCTCAAAACAGTCATCGGTGGCTGAAATAAAAGACAAGGTTCCGAACCCTGATTCAAAATCTGATTCAGAAAATATTGACAGAAGATAGATCATTGACGCAGACCCCACTGCTATTGTCATGACCGAATAAATTCAACCAGAAGAACCAATAGATCCTGAAGAGGGGGAGCACCTTTTTCATTCACAGATGTGGGTGAAGGGGACCCCGATTCATTTTATTGTTGATAGTGGAAGCCAAAATAACCTCATCTCAGCATAGGTCATCAAACAATTTGGATTGTCGACAAAACCACACCCATAGTCGTACAACATCAGGTGGCTTTCCCAGGTATAAGATCTCTGTGTTAGCTAGCAGTGTCAATTTTCATACGACATCCAACCCTTCAAGAATGAGGTATTATATGATGTTGCCCTGCTAGATGTCTGTGATGTTCTCTTGGGCCAGCCATATATGTGGAAGCACCATGCTATCTATGAGTCTTGACCCCGTAGTCTCATTGTTACTTTAGGGGGTCATCTCTATAGGATACCATAGGTGGTTCTGACTACTGTCCCACCTAAACAGTGTCGCAAGGTAGTATCTCATACTAAAAAAATTAGCTTCTTCACAATCTGTTCAAAAGGTGAATAGAAGGATACTACAACCACTACAACCTTGGCCCAAGCACCTTCTATCCAACAGAAGTAGGTCGACAAGACTGCAACAAAGTGAAAAGATTCCTTCTGCACACAGACATCTCATGTATCCAGACTAGTTAAAAAGGTCCAACCCTTCCAGCCAAACATTCGTGACAACCTTCAAAAAGATAAGCAACACAACTTTTCCAACAAGGCAAGTAGCTCATCAAGATGCAGATTCAACAAACTCTTTCCCCTCTTTCTTGGGAACTCAATGCAATGGATACCATTTCTTCCTAAGGAGGCAGGATTGATCCAGGTGGATATTGGTGGCCACCCACTTTTTCTAACTGGCTCAAAACAAATTTCTAGTAATTTTGGTAATTTACTATTTTGAGCAGATTTTAACTTCGGGGGCCATTTTGAGGGCCTAAATGAAGGTTTTTTAGGATCAAGATTCTCAATGATACACAAAGGCTTTGATTGATCCCACAAAATTAATCTCCTCTAATATACCTTTCAAACAAGCTATTGTGCTCCTCAAACAGAGATCGTATGCCAAAGTTATGCCCCTGGGAAGTTGATACACCAAACTACCCAAAATGGGGTCCACAAAACTGTTGGCTTTTCATCTTCCGGGTTTAGGGTTTTGGATTTTATTTATGATAAAAAGGCCTTTGGAGCCTCATTGTAAAATCATCTTCTCACGGATGCGAGTAGTCATCACATCTCTTCTCAGAGATAAACTGCCACCATTCTAACGAGTGTTTCACTATATATTTTATAGTCTTTGTACATTTTCGCTCATTAATAGAAAATTGTATATTATTGTATATATGTGATTATGATTGCATCTTTGATACATTTTTGTTATAATATAGGATATCTGAGATATCTCTGTACATTTATTTATTATATCTCCACTCTCATTCCGTGCCGAAAATAATCTGGATCAGTAGTATAAGAGCAGGTTGCTCTTGATCATTCTTTTCAGTGCATGTCCCCGACGAGATCCAAGTATAGCAAGTTGGGTCTCGATTTTGTCTCTCTTGAAGACAATCACTCTCACATGCCCAAGAAACCCTTCATCGCGGAAGAAAAGAAAAACGACAGAGCAGACGATTCTATCAATCTGTTGCTTGAGAAATCTCTCATGCGACAGAGGGACGAAATGATGGAGAATATTTCCCACTTCCTTCATTGTTTGTTGATAGCAATAGGCACATCTTTGTGAAACAACCACTTTGGAAGCACCTCTCCATTCAAGGTACAAGTTAATTTTTATATTCTCATATTTTAAGGTTAGATAGATGCAAATTCCCTAGAAAAACGATTAAATATCTTAGAAGGTTATTTCTCTGTTCACCATTTCTTCGACAGGGAAAAAATCACCTTCGCACTCCTTAAATTTGTTCCCCATGTCAAACATTGGTGGGAAACTTACTGGGAGGAAAGTTCCACAGAAGATTTTGGAATATATGGGGCCAATCCCACTTGGGATTTTTTGTGGACGTAGTAAAGGAACAATATTACCCTGTTGGCAACTATGAGGAGCAGTATATGAGATGGACCACACTGCGGAAAGAGAGGGGCCAAGCAATTTCGGAGTTCACCAATACCTTCCATACCTTGTGCACCAAGATGGGTATCAAAGACTCCGAATGAAATTTGGTTTTGAAATACTGTTGGGATCTACACAGATACATCCAAACTGAAATGGATTTTCTAGACATCTCATCACTCGGTGTTTCTTATCGATATGTTGTTAAAATCGAGCAAACATTTAAGCACCATAACAAATAGGAGTTCAGTTCTGCAAATCCACAACAACCATAGTATGATAAAGAAGTCCCTAACAAACAGTCTCCTGAAAACTAGTCCAAGCCACAAGAAAAGAAGGGTCATGGGAAGACGAAGAAGGAAACCAGAAAATGGTGCGATTTCGACAAAATCCCTTGGAACAACATCGATGAATGTCGCTCAAAACATTCATTGGTAGCCAAAATCAAAGACAAGGAGTCAAACCTTGATTCAAAATCTGATGCAAAAAATACTGACATAAGACAGATCATCGACGCAAACCCCACTGCCATTGTCATGACTGCAGCGATTCAACCAGAAGAAACAATAGATCCTGAAGAGGGGGAACACATTTTTCATTCACAGAAGTGCGTGAATGGGACCCCACTTTATTTTATTTTTTATAGTGGAATCCAAAAGAACCTCATCTCAACAGAGGTCGTCAAACAATTGGGATTGTCGACAACACCACACCCACAACCATACAACATCGAGTGGCTTTGTTGGGGATGAGATCTCTGTGTCATATAGCTATGTCGATTGTCATACGACATCCACCCTTCAAGGATGAGGTATTATGTGATGTTGCCCCACTTGATGTCTGCGATGTTCTTTTAGGCCAACTATATATGTGGAAGCGCCATGCTAACTATGAGTCTCGACACCGTAGTGTCATTGTTACTCTGGGGGGTCATCTCTATAGGATACCAGAGGTGGTTTCGACTATTGTCACACCTAAACAGTGCTGCAAGGTAGTATCTCATACTCCAAAATTTAGCTTCTTCAAAATCTATTCAAAAGGTGAATAGAAGGATACTGCAACCACTATAGCCTTGGCCCAAGCACCTTCTATCCAACAGAAGTAGGTCGACAAGACTGCAAAAAAGCACAAGTATTCCTTCTGCACAGAGACATCTCATGTAGCCATAAATGTTAAAAAGTTCCAACCCTTCCAACCACAGGTTCGTGACAACCTTCAAGAAGCTAAGCAACACAACTTCTCCAACAAGGAGAGAAAATCATCAAGATGCAGATGCAACAAACTCTTTTCCCTCTCCCACAGACACTCAATGCAATGAATACCATTGATTCCTAAGGAGGGAGGATTGATCTAGGTGGATATCGGTGGCCACCCAAATTTTCCAATTGGCTCAAAACAATTTTCTGGCAATTTTGGTAATTTACTATTTTTAGCAGTTTTTAACTTTCGGGGCCATTTTGAGGGCCTAAAAGAATTTTTTTCAGGATCAATATTCTCAATGATAGATGAAGGCTCTATTTTATCCCCCAAAATTAATCTCCTGGACGATACCTTTCCAATGAGCTATCGTGCACCCCAAACGAAGATTGTATGCCAAAGTTACACCCCCGAGAAGTTGATACTCCAAACTACCCAAAACAGGGTCCACAAAATTGTTGGCTTTTCATCTTCCGGAGTTATGGTTTTGGATTTTATTTATGATAAAAAGGCTTTTGGAGCCTCATTGTAAAATCATCTTCTCACGGATGTGAGTAGCTGTCACATCTCTTCTCATAGATAAGTTGCCACCATTCTAGCGAGTCTTTCACTCTCTATTTTATAGTCTTTGTACATTTTCGCTCATTAATAAAAAAATGTGTATTATTGTATATCTGTGTTTATGGTTGCATCGCTGATACATTTTTGTTATAATATTGGATATCCAAGATATCTTTGTGCATTTATTTATTATATCTCCACTCTCATTTGTGCCGAAAATAATCTGGATCAGTGGGATCATAGCAGGCTACTCATGATCATTTTTTTCAGTGCATATCCCCGATGAGGTTCGAGTATAGAAAGTTGGGTCTTGATCTTGTCTCTCTCGAAGAAAATCACTCTTGCACGCCCAAGAAACCCTCCATGGCGAAAGAAAATAAAAACGATGGAGCAAACGATTCTATCAATCTGTTGCTTGAGCAAGCTATCACGCGACAAAGGGACGAAATGATGGAGAATATTTCTCACATCCTTCAATGCTTGTCGATAACAACAAGCACATATTTATCAAACAACCACTTTGGAAGCACCTCTCCTTTCAAGGTACATGTTAATTTTGATGTTCCATTATTTAAAGGTCAGATAGATGCCGATACCCTAGACAAATGGTTAAATATGTCAGAAGGTTATTTCTTTGTTCACCATTTTTATGACAGGGAAAAGATCACCTTCAGACTCCTTAAAGCTCTCCCACATGTCAATCATTGTTGGGAAACTTACTAGGGGAAAAGTTACATAGAAGAGTCTGGAATATATGGGGCCGATCCCACTTGGGATTTTTTTGTGGATGCAGTAAAGGAACAATATTGTTCGGTTGGCAAATATGAGGAGCAGTATATGAGATGGACCACACTGCAGAAAGAGAGGGGCCAAGCAATTGCAGAGTTCACCAATACCTTCCATACCTTGCACACCAAGCTGGATATCAAAGACTCCGAACGACATTTGGTTCTTAAATACCGTGGGGCTCTATACAGATACATCCAAACTGAAATGGATTTTCTGGACATCACATCACTGGGTGTTGCTTATCGATATGTTGTTAAAATCGAACAGAAATTTAAGCACTAGAACATACAAGAGTTCGGGTCTGCAAATCCGCAACAACTAAAGTGTGATAAAGAGGGCCCTAACAAATAGTCTCCCAAAAACCAGTCCAAGCCACAGGAAAAGAAGAGTCACGGGAAGATGAAGAGGGACACTGACAAATGGTATGATTTCCACTAAATCCCCTGGCACAACACCGATGAATGTTGCTCAAAATAGTCATTGGTGGCCAAAATCAAAGACCAGGAGACAAACCCTGATTAAGAGTCTGATTCATAAAATACTAACAGAAGACAGATCATAGAGGTAGACCCCACTGCTATTTTTGCGACCACAACAATTCAACCAGAAGAACCAACAGATCATGAAGAGGGGGAGTGCCTTTTTCATTCACAGATGTGGGTGAAGGGGACCCCGCTGCATTTTATTGTTGATAGATAAAGTTAGAAGAACCTCATCTCAGCAAAGGTCTTCAAACAATTGGTATTGTTAACAATACCACACCCACAACCATACAACATCGGGTGGCTTCGCCAGGGACGAGATCTCCATGTCATCCAACAGTGTTTATTATCATATGACATCTAGCCCTTCAAGGATGAGGTATTATGTGATGTTGCCCTGTTGGATGTCTGTGATGTTATCTTGGGCCATCCATATATGTGGAAGTGACATGATATCTATGAGTCTCAACCTCGTAGTGTCATTTTTATTTTGGGGGGTCATCTCTACAGGATACTAGAGGTGGTTGCAACTACTGTCCCACCTAAACAGTGTCACAAGGTAGTATCTCATACTACAAAATTTAGCTTCTTCACAATTTGTTCAAAAGGTGAATAAAAGGATACTGCAACCACTATAGCCTTGGCCAAAGCACCTTCTATGCCACAGAAGCAGGTCGACAAGATTGAAACAAATATTATTATTCCTTCTACACACAAACATCTCATGTAGTCAGACTAGTTAAAAAGGTCCAACCCTTCCAGCCACAAGTTTGTGACAACCTTCAAAAATCTAAGCAACACAACTTCTCCAACAAGGCAAGAAGCTCAACAAGATGCAAATTCAACAAAGTTTTTTCCCTCTCCCTTGGGCACTCAACGTAATGAATACCATTGCTTCCTAAGGAGGGAGGATTGATCCAGGTGGATATTAGTGACCACCCACATTTTCCAACTGGCTCAAAACTATTTTCTAGCAATTTTCTTTGTTCACCATTTTTCCAACAGGGAAAAGATCACCTTCACACTCCTTAAAGCTCTCCCCCATGTCAAACATTGGTGGGAAACTTAATGCGAGAAAATTTCCATAGAAGAGTCTGAAATATATAGGGTCGATGCCACTTGGGATTTTTTTGTGGATGTAGTAAAGGAATAATATTACCCTATTGGTAACAATGAGGAGAATTATATGAGATGGACCACACTACGACAAGAGAGTGGCCAAGAAGTTCATGAGTTCACCAATACCTTCCATACCTTACGCACCAAGATGGGTATCAAAGACTTCGAATAGAATTTGGTTCTGAACTACCGTGGGGCTCTACACAGATACATCCAAACTGAAATGGATTTTCTGGACATCTCATCACTCGATGTTTCTTATCTATATGTTATTAAAATCAAGGAGAAATTTAAGCACCAGAACCAACATGAGTTCAGGTCTGCAAATCCACAACAACCAAAGTATGATAAATATGTTCGTAAAAATAGTCTCCCGAAAACTAGTCTAAGCCAGAGGAAAAGAAGGGTCACGGGAAGACACAGAAGGACACTGGAAAATGGTTTGATTTCCACAAAATCCTTTTGAAAAACACTGATGAATGTCACTCAAAACAATCATTGGTGTCCAAAATCAAAGACAAGGAGTCGAGCCCTGATTCAGAAAATATGGTCAGAAGACAGATCATCGATGTAGACCCCACTACTATTGTTGTGACTGAATTAATTCAACCAGAAGAACCAACAGGTCCTGAAGAGGGGGAGCACCTTTTTTATTCATATATGTGGGTGAAGGGGACCCCACTGCATTTTATTATTGAAAGCGGTAGCCAAAAGAACCTCATCTCAGCAGAGGTCGTAAAACAATTGGGATTGTTGACAACACCACACCCACAACCATACAACTTTGGGTGGCTTCACTAGGGACGAGATATTCATGTCATCTAGCAGTGTCAATTGCCATATGACATCCAACCCTTCAAGGATGAGGTATTATGTGATGTTGCCCCGCTAGATGTTTGTGATGTTCTCTTGGACCAGCCATATATGTGGAAGCGCCATGCTATCTATGATTCTTGTCCCCGTAGTGTCATTGTTACTCTGGGGGGTCATCTCTACAAGATACCATAGGTTGTTCTGCCTACTTTTCCAACTAAACAATGCTGCAAGGTAGTATATCATACTACAAAATTTAGCTTCTTCATAATCTGTTCAAAAGGTGAACAAAAGGATACTGCAACCACTACAACCTTGGCCCAAGCACCTTCTATCCAACAGAAGCAAGTCGATAAGACTACAAAAAAGTGCAAATATTCCTTCTGCACACAGACATCTCATGTAGCCATACTAGTTAAAAATGCCCAACCCTTCCATCCACAGGTTCGTGACAAGCTTCAAAAAGTTACGCAACACAACTTCTCCAACAAGCCAAGCAACTCTTTAAGATGCAAATTCAACAAAATATTTTCCCTCTCCCCTGGGCACTCAATCCAATGGAGACCATTTCTTCCTAAGGAGGGAGGATTGATGCATGAGGATATCAGTGGCCAATCACCCTTTCCAACTGGCTCAAAAACATTTTCTAGCAATTTTGGTAATTTACTATTTTTAGCGGTTTTTAACTTCCAGGGCTATTTTGAGGGCCTAAATGACGTTTTTTTCAGGATCAAGCTTCTCAAAGATTGCCAAACACTCTAATTGAACCACCAAAATAAATATCCTCGATGATAACTTTCCAACGAGCTATCGTGTGCCCCAAACGGAAATCGTATGCCAAAGTTACGCCCCTGGGAAGTTGATACACCAAACTACCCAAAACGGGGTCCACAAAACTGTTGGATTTTCATTTTCTGGGGTTAGGATTTTGGATTTTATTTATGATAAAAATGCGTTTGGAGCCTCATTGTAAAATCGTCTTCTCACGTATTCGAGTAGTCGTCACATCTCTTAGAGATAAGCTGCCACCATTCTAGCAAGCCTTTCACTCTGTATTTTACAGTCTTTGTACATTTTCGCTCATTAATAGAAAATTGTGTATTATTGTATATTTGTGTTTATGGTTGCATCTCCGATACATTTATTTTATAATATTGGATATTCGAGATATCTCTGTACATTTGTTTATTGTATCTCCACTCTCATTTCGTGTCGAAAATAATCTGGATCAGTGGTATCAGAGCAAGTTGTTCTTGATCATTTTTTTTAGTGTATGTCCTCGACGAGGTCCGAGTATAGAAAGTTGGGTCTCAAGCTTTTCTCTCTTGAATACAATCGCTCTTGCATGCCCAATAAACCCTCCATGGCAGAAGAAAAGAAAAACGACGGAGCAGATGATTCTATCAATATGTTGCTTGAGCAAGATCTCACACGACAGAGGGACGAAACGATGGAGAATATTTCCCACATCCTTCAACACCTACCGATAGAAACAAGCACATATTCATAAAAAAGTCACTTTGGAAACACCTCTCCTTTCAAGGTGCAAGTTAATTTTGATATTCTTGTATTTGAAGGTTAGATAGATGCAGATGCCCTAGAAAAATGGTTAAATGTGTTAGAAGGTTATTTCTTTGTTCACCATTTTTCCGAAAGGGAAAAGATCACCTTCGCACTCCTTAAATCTCTCCCCCATGTAAAACATTGGTGGGAAACTTACTGGGAGAAAAGTTCCACATAAGATTCTGGCATATATGGGGCCGATCCCACTTGGGATTTTTTTGTGGACGCAGTAAAGGAACAATATTACCCTGTTGGCAACTATGAGGAGCAGTATATGAGATGGACCACACTACGACAAGAGAGGGGCCAATAAATTATAGAGTTCACCAATTCCTTCCATACCTTTTGCACTAATATGGGTATCAAAGACTTCGAACGACATTTAGTTCTGAAATACCATGGGGCTCTACGCAGATACATCCAAACTGAAATGGATTTTCTAGACATCTCATCACTCGATGTTGTTTATCGATATGCTGTTAAAATTGAACATATATTTAAGAACAAGAACAAACAAGAGTTCGGGTATGAAAATTCGCAACAACCAAAGTATGATCAAGACGGCCTTAACAAACAGTCTCCCGAAAACCATTCCAAGCCACAGGAAAAGAAGGGTCACAGGAAGACAAAGAACGACACCAGAAAATGGTGCGATTTCCACAAAATCCCTTGACACAACACCGATGAATGTCGCTCAAAATAGTCATTGGTGGCTGAAATCAAAGACAAGGAGCCAAACCCTGATTCAGAATCTGATTCATAAAATATTGACAGAAGAAAGATCATCTATGCATACCCCCCTACTATTTTTGAGACCGCAACAATTCAATGAGAAGAACCAACATATCCTGAAGAGGGGGAGCACCTTTTTCATTCACAGATATGGGTGAAGGAGACCCCATTGCATTTTATTGTTGATAGCGGAAGCCAGAAGAACCTGATCTCAACAGAGGTCGTCAAATAATTGGGATTGTCGACAACACCACACCCACAACCATACAACATTGGGTGGCTTCACCAGGGACGAGATATCCATGTCAGCCAACAGTTTTGATACTCATATGGAATCCAACCCTTCAAGGATGAGGTATTATGTGATGTTGTTCAACTGGATGTCTATGATGTTCTCTTCGGCCAACCATATATGTGGAAGCACCATGTTATCTATGAGTCTCGACCCCGTAGTGTCATTTTTACTCTGGGGGGTCATCTCTACAAGATACAAGAGGTGGTTCTGACTATTGTCCCACCTAAACAGTGTCGCAAGGTAGTATCTCATACTACAAAATTTAGCTTCTTCACAATTTGTTCAAAAGGTGAACAGAAGGATACTACAACCACTACAGCCTTGGCCCAAGCACCTTCTATCCAACAGAAGCAGGTTGAAAAAACTGTATCAAATAAAAAATATTCCTTCTAAACACAAACATATTATGTAGCCAGACTGGTTAAAAGGGTCCAACCCTTCCGACCACAGGTTCGTGACAACCTTCAAAAAGCTAAGCAACACAACTTCTCCAACAAGGCAAGTAGCTCATCAAGATGCAGATTCAACAAACTCTTTTTCCTCTACCCCGGGCACTCAACGTAATGGATACCATTGCTTCCTAAGGAGGGAGGATTGATCAAGGTGTATATCAGTGGCCACCCACCTTTTGCAACTGGCTCAAAATAATTTTCTGGCAATTTTGGTAATTTACTATTTTTAGTAGTTCTTAACTTTCGGGACCATTTTGAGGGCCTAACTGAAGGTTTTTTAGGATCGATATTCTCAATGATAGCCAAATAATATGATTGAGCCCCCAAAATGAATCTCCTCGACGATATCTTTACAATGAGCTCTCGTGCGCCCCAAACAGAGATCATATGCCAAAGTTATGCCCCCAGGAAGTTGATACACCAAACTACCCAAAACAGAGTCCACAAAACTGTTGGATTTTCGTCTTCCGGGGTTAGGGTTTTGGATTTTATTTATGATAAAAATGCCTTTGGAGCCTCATTGTAAAATCATCTTCTAACGAATGGGAGTAGTCGTCAAATCTCTTCTCAGAGATAAGTTGCCACAATTCTAGCGAGTCTTTCACTCTGTATTTTACAGTCTGTGTACATTTTCGCTCATTAATAGAAAATTGTGTATTACTCTATATCAGTGTTTATGGTTTCACCTATGATACATTTCTGTTATAATATTGGATATCCAAGATATCTCTGTACATTTCTTTATTATATCTCCACTCTCATTTCATGTCGAAAATAATCTGGATCAGTGGTATCAGAGCGGGCTGCTCTTGATCGTTTTTTCAGTGCATGTCCCATACGAGGTCCGAGTATAGAAACTTGGGTCTCAAGCTTGTCTCTCTTGAAGATAATCACTCTCGCATGCCAGATAAAACCTCCATGGAGGAAGAAAAGAAAAACGACAGAGAAAATGATTCTATCAATCTGTTGCTTGAGCAAGCTGTCATGCGATAGAGGGACGAAATGATCGAGAATGTTTCCCACATCCTTCAATGCCTGCCGATAGCAATATGCAAATATTCATCAAACAACCACTTTGGAAGCACCTCTCCTTTAAAGGTACAGGTTAATTTTGATATTCTCATTTTTGAAGGTCAAATAGATGTGGATGCCCTAGACAAATGGTTAGATTTGTTAGAATGTTATTTCTCCGTTCACCATTTTTTCGTTAAGGAAAAGATCACCTTCACACTCCTTAAAGTTCTCCCCCATGTCAAACATTGGTGGGAAACTTACTAGGACCAAAGTTCCACAAAAGAGTCTGGAATATATGGGGCCAATCCCACTTGGTATTTTTTTGTGGACGCAGTAAAGGAACAATATTACCCTGTTGAAAACTATGAGGAACAATATATGAGATGGACCACACTATGACAAGAGAGGGGCCAAGAAGTTCTGTATTTCACCAATACCTTCCATACCTTGTGCACCAAGTTGGGTATCAAAGACTCTGAATGACATTTGGTTCTAAAATACCGTGGGGCTCTACATAGATACATCCAAATTAAAATGGATTTTTTGGACATCTCATCACTCTGTGTTTCTTATCGATATGCTGTTAAAATCGAGCAGGAAATTAAGCACTAGAACAAACAGGAGTTCAGATCTACAAATACAAAACAACCAAAGTATGATAAAGATAACCCTAACAAACTGTCTCCCGAAAACCAGTCCAAGCCATAGGAAAAGAAGGGTCACGAGAAGATGAAGAAGGACATGGGAAAATGGTGTGAATTCCACAAAATCCCCTGGCACAACACCAATGAATGTCACCCAAAATAGTCATTGGTGGACAAAATAAAAGACAAGGATCCAAACCCTAATTTAGAATCTGATTCAGAAAATATTGACAGAAGACAGATCATCGACACAGACTCCATTGTTATTGTCACGATTGAAGAAATTCAACCAGAAGAACCAACAGATCCTGAAGAGGGGGAGCACCTTTTTCATTCACAGATGTGGGTGAAGGGGACCCCGATGCATTTTATTGTTGATAGTAGAAGCCAGAATAACCTCATCTCAACATAGGTCGTCAAACAGTTTGGATTGTCGACAACACCACACCCACAACCATACAACATCGGGTGGCTTCGCCAAGGACGACATCTCTGTGTCAGCTAGCAATTTCAATTGTCATATGACATCCAGCCCTTCAAGGATGAGGTATTATGTGATCTTTCCCTACTGGATGTCTATGATGTTCTCTTGGGCCAACCATATATGTGGAAGCGCCATGCTATCTATGAGTATTGACCTCGTAGTTTCATTGTTACTTTGGGGGGTCATCTCTACAGGATACCATAGGTGGTTCTGACTACTATCCCACCTAAACAGTTCCGCAAGGTAGTATCTCATACTAAAAAAATTAGCTTCTTCACAATCTGTTCAAAAGGTGAACAGAGGGACACTGCAACCACTACAGCCTTGGCAAAAGCACCTTCTATCCAACAGAAGAAGGTCAACAAGACTTCAAAAAAGCACAAAAATTCCTTCTGCACATAGACATCTCATGTAGCCAGACTAGTTAAAAAGGTCCAACCCTTCCAGCCACACATTTGTGAAAACCTTCAAAAAGCTAAGCAACACAACTTCTCCAACAAGGCAAGCAGCTCACCAAGATGCAGATTCAACAAACTCTTTCCCCTCTTGTCCGGGCACTCAATGCAATGGAGACCATTGATTCTTAAGGAGGGAGGATTGATCCAGGTGGATATCGGTGGCCACCCACCTTTTCCAACTGGCTCAAAATAATTTTCTGGCAATTTTGGTAATTTACTATTTTTAGCAGTTTTTAACTTCTGGGGCCATTTTGAGGGCCTAAATGAAGGTTTTTCAGGATCAAGATTCCCAATGATACCCAAAGGCTCTGATTGAGCCCACAAAATTAATATCTTCGAATATACCTTTCAAACGAGGTATCATTCTCCTCAAATGAAAATCGTATGCCAAAGTTACACCTCCGGGAAGTTGATACACCAAACTACCCAAAATGGGGTCCACAAAACTGTTGGCTTTTCATCTTTCAGGGTTAGGGTTTTGTATTTTCTTTATGATAAAAATACCTTTGGAGCCTCATTGTAAAATCATCTTCTCATGGATGCAAGTATCCATCACATCTCTTTTTAGAGATAAGCTGCCACCATTCTAGCGAGTCTTTCACTCTCTATTTTACAATCTTTATACATTTTCGCTCATTAATAGAAAATTGTGTATTACTGTATATTTGTGTTTATGGTTGCATATTTGATACATTTATGTTATAACATTGGATATCCGAGATATATCTACGTATTTCTTTATTATATCTCCACTCTCATTTCGTGCCGAAAATAATCTGGATCAATCATTCTCTATTCCGGGGAGAGTTTTCCATTGTGGGATGAATTTATTTATTGCTGAGCAAATTTATACAGTTGGGGCGAATTTCCTTGAATGTTGGACACATCTATTTCTTGCTATACTGAGCTATAGATCCTGTGGTCAATTTTCGAGTTTCTTTTGGACCATTCCATTCATCTGGGTTGCATTTAATTGTTGGGTATATCATTCTTGTAGGTGGGGTCGATTCTTTATTTGCAGGGTGAACTAGCTCCTTGGATGACTTATATTCAGGATAGGGCTGAACCTCATTTTATTTGGAGGCCAAGTACAGTTATAGGGGAGGTCGATTCTCTCTGTTGGAGGATGGGGAAGTATATATGAGTTTTTTGGTACTTGTTGGAAGTTTAAATAAGCTCACTACAATGCCTCAACACACTATAGTCCTCATACTTCCCATTGTTATTTAGATCTCGAGCGCTAATGTAACCCAAAAATTTGCAAAAGTGGATTGCTTATGTTTTCAGATTATGGGCGGGGCACACCTCTATAAGTAACTCGTGGTATCAAAAGGGGAAAACCATGCCATTATTTGTAGGTTGTGGGAACCTCAACAAGGATCCAATCTAGTACTACCAGATCGTGTGGGTCTTAGGAAGAGGGTGCATCATTATTTGTGAAATTGTGAGAGCTTCATAAGTGAGCTTTATTGGTGCAGATTGCTCTGATACTGCCCAACCCTTTTCTCCTCAACAAATCTATCATTCAAGTGTAGATATAGGAATTTCTAAGGGATGCTACAATACATTGTTGGAGTTTCCATCATTCTATCTAATATCTTCATCAAATCAAACCACATATCTGTTGACTAGTGGTGTTTAAAAGGAGATTATTGCTGCACACACACACACACACACACACACACACACACACACACACACACACACACACACATATATATATATATATATATCAATGTTGTTTTAGTTGTTGCCACAACAGGTTGAATAATGTTATTACCATTTTCCGTCAAAACCTTCTATATTGAATGTAATAAAATTTTGTTGTGTGGGCCAAATCAAATATGGGACCATTGAGAACTATTTGACAAAAATATCTCAACCAAATAAACATCAAAACACATATACAACAAACACTAAACATATGAACAATAAAAAGGGGATTCTTGCAATGTTTTCAATCCATTTGACGAAATCATTGAACCAAGAAACCATATAATATACAAGTAGTAAGGCAAGGAATATTACCCATTGTTTGCTACAACAGTGAGGGGAAAATTGCATGAGTAGTACAAATTCTATCTCATCAACCTAGGGAGTATATTGCATAATTGGATTTGAGAAAGATGAAAACCATTGAAGAACTTAGAGAAAAACTTGTGCAACTCATGCAAGAGTATCATAAAATTTTAAAAACCTTGTTAGAACATCCAGAGTGGTTCGGGGAGGTGGTAAAAGGATCCAAAACCATTGATGAAGCAAATACACCACATCGGGACAAGAACTTGGGAAAGCCTCATGTTGACTATTTGGAGCATATAATTGGAAATGATAGCGATGTATACATGGAAGATGACCGAGTAGTAGACATTGATGAGATATTTGATGCTAGTGTGTTGATGGAGATTGTCACTAGTACCGAGGAGGAGGGGGAAACATTTGGTCCCATCGATGATGACTATGAGGGGGATGACACAACAACATCAAGTGAAACATTGGAATTGTTCGGTGGAGCCCAGGACACTAGAACCAATGATGGTCAGAATAACACATGTGTTGGGATTGCTGGTGAGGGTGGAGCTGAGATAGCACCTATGTACGAGGATGAGCCATCTTTAGTCCTTGGTTATGATTCCTACTATGAGGATGAGGGGAGCACTCTTACAGATTGTTGCTCTGGCCAGTTGGACACGGTAGGGAAGAGGCCTTTAGCACTGTACGATTTGGAGGATTTCTTGTTGGTGATTGATGATCAGGTTACATAGGTGTTTAACAGAACCGATGGAGCCTGTAGTTTCATTGAGGATCTTGTGTGGAGAGACCAGATGGAGGAGAGACACACTGAGATAGTAGGTGGAGTTACTAGTGGCCAGCTGTGCATCATCATGGAGCCACTAGAACAACTGAAGTCAGATTACTTGCTGTTGTTTATGGACATGGACATTTCTCTCAAGTTTTCGAAGGACAAGGACTGAGATGTTGAGGAGATACATTATCAATTGAGAATGGAATGCTCTTCACCACTTATGACAGATACACCATCATCTTTGGGAGCAGTGACACAGGAGAGAGGGAGTCTCACACATGATGTGAGGGAGAAGACTATTATGATCAGTCAATATGAGGAGCAGTTAGAGATGTATGTACCTGAGGAGACTGATAGTTTGGTTTTCAATCTTGATTGGCACTGGAAGGACCAAGAGCATTTTCCTTTGGAGAGAACCTTAGAGGCTTAGGGTTTAACTATGGAGGATATGGTTGAGTACATTCCTTGTGGACCATACTGCAAGGAGATATACATATACTCGGTTTGGGTGGACAGATACATGACATATATGGACACACTTTGGGATACAAGTTCAATCATAATCAGTAGAGTTTTGGGTTCAGTAGTGCATACATGATACTGGATGATGTAGGAAGACACAATGGTGTGTAGCAGTATACAAGAGCCCTCGTTGACACAAGGTGGTATATGATGGAGCTTCGGGGGGTTTCCTCCAAGGAGGCCTCCTAATAGAGTCCTTTATTTTATCATCAAGATAGAGGACAGTCGTGAATTGATGGATGTTGAGATGCAGTATGAGTATGATGATCAGACAATTATGATCAAAGCGGTGCAACATCAGCATGGTGGCATCTCTTTGAGATCGGTGTGGGACCCTGGGGTCACAGTTGTTGACAACTTGATAGCCGACATCGATGGGATTGATGGTTGACATAGATTTGATTGTTGGGAGGAGAAGTATTTTGAGGAGATGATTGATTTTATGATTTCTTGGTTGATCAGGGGCAGTCGGGCATAATATTGTGATAGCACCTCACAAATTCGTGCTATGAGCAGAGGATGCTTCACATTTTCTAGTATGGTATGGGACCCATGTATCATCACTTTGAGATAGGTTCATTCGACTAAGCATCAGATTGTGATAACATTGCTTGAGGACAAGCAATCTTGGGAAAGGAGGATTTGTAATGTCCCATTTTTGGCGATTTTAGAAAAATTAAATATTTAATTAATTATTTGGTTATGTTGTCTAAATTTAATTTGACAACTAATCTTTAATTAATTACTATTAAATTATAAGTGGCTTAAATATAAGATAAACATTATAGAGTCACATTATTAAAAAGTTGTCTTCTAGAAGTTTTGAGGAGGTCAAGTTAGATCTTTCTAGAAAGATCCAATGAGCCTTTAAAAGGAGAGAAGAGCAAGTCATTTGGGCATATTAGATTTGGATCATTTTCTCGTGGAGTGCCCGGTGAACTAGGGTTTTCGTTAGGGTTTTGGAAAAACCCTTTCATTGGAGTTTGGATTTGGTGGTGAAACTATCCACCCTAGTTAAAAAAGGAGGGGAATCCATCCAGGGTTTCCAGTGGAGCTTCAGTCCAGTTTATCTTCATTCCACTTTCATCTTTAATGTTCTGTCTGAAGAGATCGGGCATTGTTCAGGTTATGTTTGTTATTATTGATGTATTGCAGCTGCCATAGCAACCATTTATGTTTATAAAGTTGTATTCAATGATCTCGTAATAATAAAATGCCCCTATTATATCTTCCATTTATGTGTACTTTGGGTGTGTATATGATATGTTTGAAGAAATTACAAGGCTTTGTAGCAAAGTTAATGCCCTAATTTTATTTACAAATTAAAACCCTAGTTTTCTTATAAACGAGATCTTACAAGTACGATATCTTAATATTCTCTTTGGGATAGGAATTCATTATCATAATTAAAAAAATACTTAAATTATTTAATATACAAGTTTTATTCATTCTATATTATAAAATTGGGTGTTCATTAAACTTTTCTAATCAATTAAATTTTTCAAATTTATCAATTTATCTTATAGAAATTTCTTTTCCATAAATTTATTTTATAACACAATGCTTTTGTCATATGACTTTGTTTTTTCCATACATTTGAGATTAGTTGATAGAGAGATGTTTGGGGATAGCAATTTTATTTTTTAAGCTATCTAATTGTATTATATTATAAGAGGTAAAATTACCATTTTTCTAAATATGGGTTGTTGCTTGGGAAACCATCCTACTTGTAGAACAAATGCTTCATTGGGCACAAAACTCAGGATACACTTCTAGAGTAGAAGTGGCTATATAAGTATATACATCAATTTTTTTTTTATCATATTCTTGTTTGTTGTCTGGTGGTGATGTTGAGGTACAAAATAGAAGAGCTTTCTTTCAAGATGATTGAAAGTCATATACAAAACTAAGAAGGGGGGAGGATTTTCATTGGGAGGAACCTAGGGGAGTTCCTTGTCTGAATCGCTAAAGGTGATACCCATTTTTGTTACGATGATTGTAAGCTTCTTGTCCTACAATTGGTTTTGAAGCTGGATGAATTCAATTTGTTGAGCCATGTTGTTCTAGACAATAGTTTGGGAAGTAATGGCTTTGATTAGCATCATCTTCATCTTCCAGTAGAGATCCATTGTATGAAGGTACTTTGTATCTCTTGTTCTACAAGAGCCATGATCTCTAATCCAAGGCATCATCTATGCGTCGACCTCGACATCTAGTGTTCTATACCTTTATTGTTTGACTTCTTCCTCTATATTTTCCATGATTCATCACTCCTCTACAGTAGTGTGCTCATGGTAGAAGGAAACATTGGAAGTTGCATCTCACTGGACCTAAGCAGGAGGAGGGCGGTCGCCTGGTCAATTCCTTCTGGTAGAACGTTGGCCAAAAAGAGAATTCATTCTAACTAAACATTGAGTGTGGTGAGAGGAAAACGAGGAGATGACACTATAGCTCTCTACTAGAGGGAGCAATCAAAGACACTGGTCAAGTTCTATGTTGTTTACGATGGAATTAAAGGAAATGAAAAAACTAGTTGCTCTTACCAGATTTTGCAGAATTTTCAAGCCCACGTACATGGGGATAAGGTTACATAAATATAGTATCCTCCTTCCTGTTTCCTAGAGGCCGGATTTCTGCATTGTTTTTATTGTGGTGATGTCATTGAAGTCGTTGACGAGCCAAGCCATGATTTGAGACGTTGTCATGAAACTTTTGCAAGTACTGTCGTTTAAGGCGGATATCCAGATTGAACTGTGTCATGAAGTTGGTATTGAAGAGGAGAGAATTCTATTTAGAAATGAGTAAAATAGAATTGATGTCACTTAAAGGGTGAGAGTTGTGGGTTCCGTGGAGCCTTCAAATCCCGAAGGTTCTGGACAATTCCCATGGTTCACCTGATCCAGATTATTTTCGGCATGAAATGATAGTTGAGATATAATAAAGAAATGTACAGAGATATCACGGATATCCAATAATATAACATAAATGTATCAGAGATGCAACCATAAACAAAGAGATACAATAATACACAATTTTCTATTAATGAGTGAAAATGTACAAAGACTGTAAAAACATAGAGTGAAAGAATCGCTAGAATGGTGGCAGCTTATTTATGAGAAGAGATGTGACAGATACTCACATTAACAAGAAGATGCTTGTTACAGTGAGGCTCCAAAGGCCTTTTTAACATAAGTAAAATACAAAACCCTAACCCCATAAGATGAAAAGCCAAAAGGTTTGCGGGCCCTGACGGGGGTAGTTGATACATCAACTTCCCAAGGGCATAACTTTTTCATATGATCTTCGTTTGGGGCACTCGATACACCGTTGGAAAGGTCTAATTGAGAAGAAAGATTTTCGACTAACCCAAGTTAGAGCCTTTGGTAGTCATATGGGCCCCAAATCCCCAAAAAACTTTGTTTAGGGCCTCAAAATGGCCCAGGAAGTTTTGAACCCGAACAAATGCCAAAAAACTGCCAAGATGGAGAACTGTTTTCCGAGCCCATGGAATAGGTGGGCAGCCATTGATATCCACCTGGATCAATCCTCCTTCCTTAGGAAGAAATGGTCTCCATTGCATTGAGTTCCCGAGGGAGAGGGGAAAGCGATTGTTGAATCTGAATCTTGGTGAGCTTCTTGCCTTGTTGAAGACGTCGCATTGCTTGGTTTGTGGAAGGTTGTCATGAACCTGTTGTTGGTGAGGATGAGTTTGTTCAACAAGTTGAGTGACATGAGAGGATTGTGTGCATAAGGAATATTTGTGCTTTGCTGCAACCTTGTCGACCTGCTTCTTTTGGATAGAAGGTGCTTGGGGCGAGGCTGTAGTGGTTGCAGTGTCCTTTTGTTCACCTTTTGGACAGATTGTGAAGAAGTTGAATTTTGTAGTATGAGATACTACCTTGCGACACTATTTAGGTGGAACAGTAGTCAGAACTACTTCTGGTATTATGTAGAGATGACCCCCCCAGAGAAATAATGACACTGTGGGGTCGAGACTCATAAACAACATAGTGTTTCCACACATATGGTTGGCCCAAGAGAACATCACAAACATCCAGTGGGGAAACATCACATAATACCTCATCCTTGAAGGGTTGGATATCGTATGACAATCAAAACTGTTGGTTGACATGAAGATCTTGTCCCTAGCGAAGCCACCCGATGTTGTATGGTTGCAGGTGTGGTGTTGTCAACAACCCCAACTTTGACGATATTTGCTGAGATGAGGTTCTTTTGGCTTCTGATATCAAAAATAAAATGCAGCAGGGTCCCCTTCACCCACATCTGTGAATAAAAAAGGTGCTCCCCCTCTTCAGTATCTCTTGGTTCTTATGGTTGAATTGTTACGATCATGACAATAGCAGTGTGGTCTGCATCGATGATCTGTCTTTTACCAGTATTTTCATAATCAAATTCTGAATCAAGGTTCGACTCCTTGTCTTTGATCTCAACCACCAATGACTTTTTTTAGTGACATTCATCGATGTTGTGCCAGGGGATTTTGTGGAAATCGCACCATTTTCCAGTGTCCTTCTTCGTCTTCCTGTATCCTTCTTTTCCTACGGCTTAGGATGGTTTTCAGGAAGTTGTTTGTTAGGACCGTCTTTCTCATACTTTGGTTGTTGCGGATTAGCAGATCCAAACTCCCATTTGTTCTAGTGCCTAAATTTCTACTCAATTTTAACAACATATCGATAAGCAGAACCGAGTGATGAGATGTCCAAAAAATCCATTTCAGTTTGGATGTATATGTGTAGAGCCCCGTGGTATTTCATAACCAAATGTCGTTCAGAGTCTTTGATACCTAGCTTGGTGCACAGGGTATGGAAGGTATTGGTGAACTCTGAAATTTCTTGGCCCCTTTCATGACATAGTGTGGTCCGTCTCATGTAATAGTCCTCATAATTTCCAACATGGTAATATTGTTCCTTTACCGCATCCACAAAAAAATCCCAAGTGGGCTCGACCCCATATATTCCATAATCCTCTGTGGAACTTTGCTCCCAGTAAGTTTCCCACCAATGTTTGACATGGGGGAGAGCCTTAAGGAGTGTGAAGGTGATCTTTTCCCTGTCAGAAAAATGGTGAACAAATAAATAACCTTCTAGAAGATTTAACCATTTGTCTAGGGCATCCGCATCTATCGGACGTTCAAATATGGGAATATAAAAATTAACATGTACCTTAAAAGGCGAGGTGCCTCGAAAGTGGTTGCTTGATGAAGATGTGTCTTTTGTTATCGGCATGCGTTGAAGGACGTGGGAAATATTCTCCATCATTTTGTCCCTCTGTCGCGTGAGAGCTTGCTCAAGCAACAAATTAATAGAATATTCTGCTCTGTTGTTTTTATTTTCTTCCCCCATGGATGGTTTCTTGGGTGTGCAAGAGCGATTTTCCTCAAGAGAGACAAGCTCGAGACCCAACTTGCTATACTCGAACCTCCTCGGGGACATGCACTGAAAAATGATCAAGAGTGGCATGCTCTGATACCACTGATCCGGATTATTTTCGGCATGAAATAAGAGAAGAGATATAAAAAAGAAATGTACAGAGATATCACAGATATCTAATAATATAATAGAAATGTATCATAGATGCAACCATAAACAAAGAGATACAGTAATACACAATTTTCTATTATTGAGCGAAAAATGTATAAAGACTGTAAAAATACAGAGTGAAAGACTCGCTAGAATGGTAGCAACTTATCTCTGAGAAGAGATGTGATGGATACTCGCATTCGCAAGAAGATGCCCGTTACAATGAGGCCCCAAAGGCCTTTTTAACATAAGTAAAATCCAAAACCCTAACCTCGGAAGATGAAAATCCAAAAGGTTTGCGAGCCCCAATGGGGGTAGTTGATACGTCAACTTCCCAGGGGCATAAATTTTTCATACGATCTCCATTTGGGGCACTCGATACACCGTTGGAAAGGTCTAACCAATAAGAACGATTTTCAACTGACCCAAATCATTGTTTTTCGTAATCACTTGGGCCCCAAATCACCAAAAAACGTCGTTTAGGGCCTCAAAACGACCCCAGAAATTTGGAACCTGAAAAACTGTTGAAACACTGCCAAGATGGAAAATTGTTTTTCGAGCCCGTGAAATAGGTATGCGGCCACTTATATCCATCTGGATCAATCATCCCTCCTTAGGAAGAAATCATCTCCATTGCGTTGATTTCCCGAGGGAGAGGGGAAAGCGATTACTGAATCTGAATCTTGGTGAGCTTCTTGCCTTGCTAGAGATGTCACGCTGCTTGGTTTGTGGAAGGCTGTCACAAACCTGTTGTTGGTGAGGCTGAGTCTATTCAAAAAGTTGAGCTACATGAGAGGATTGTGTGCAAAAGGAATCTTTGCGCTTTGTTGCAACCTTGTCAACCTGCTTCTATTGGATAGAAGGTGCTTGGGGCAAGGCTGTAGTGGTTGCAGTGTCCTTCTGTTCACCTTTTGGATAGATTGTGAAGATGCTGAATTTTTTAGTATGAGATACTACCTTGTAGCACTGTTTAGGTGGAAAAGTAGTCGAAACTACTTCTGGTATTCTGTAGAGATGACCCCCCGGAGAAACAATGACACTGCGGGGTTGAGAGTTATACACAACATGGTGTTTCCACACATATGGTTGGCCCAATAGAACATCACATACATCCAGTGGGGAAACATCACATAATACCTCATCCTTGAAGGGTTGGATGCCATATGACAATCAACACTATTGGCTGACACGAAGATCTCGTCCCTGGCGAAGCGACCCGATGTTGTATGGTTGTGGTGTTGTTGACAATCCCAAATGTTTGATGATCTTTACTGAGATGAGGTTCTTTTGGCTTCCGCTATCAACAATAAAATGCAACGGGTTCCCCTTCACCCACATCTGTGAATGAAAAAGGTGCTCCACCTCTTCAGGATCGGTTGGTTCCTCTGGTTGAATTGATGCAGTCGCGACAATAGTAGTGGGTCTGTGTCGTTGATCTGTCTTTTACCAGTATTTTTAGAATTAGATTCTGAATCAGGGTTTGGCTCCTTGTCTTTGATCTCGGCCACCAATGACTTTTTTGAGCGACTTTCATCGGTGTTGTGCCAAGGGCTTTTGTGGAAATCGCACCATTTTCCAGTGTCCTTCTTCATCTTCATGTGACCCTTCTTTTCTTGCGGCTTAGGCTGGTTTTCAGGAAGCTGTTTGTTAGGATAGTCTTTCTCATACTTTGGTTGTTACGGATTTGCAGATACGAACTCCTGTTTTTTCTGGTGCCTAAATTTCTGCTCAATTTTAACAACATATCGATAAGCAGAACCAAGTGATGAGATGTCCACAAAATCTATTTTAGTTTGGATGTATCTGTGTAGAACCCCGCGGTATTTAAGAACCAAATGTCATTCAGAGTCTTTGATACCTAGCTTGGTGCGCAGGGTATGGAAGGTATTGGTGAACTCCGAAACTGATTGGCCCCTTTCTTGTCATAGTGTTGTCCATCTCATGTACCGGTCCTCATAATTTCCAACAAGGTAATATTGTTCCTTTACCGCATCCAGAAAAAACTCCGAAGTGAGCTTGACCCCATATATTCCAGATTCCTCTGTGAAACTTTGCTCTTAGTAATTTTCCCACCAATGTTTGACATGGGGGAGAGCCTTAAGGAGTGCGAAGGTGATATTTTCCCTGTCAGAAAAATGGTGAACAGAGAAATAACCTTCTAGCAGATTTAACCATTTGTCTAGGGCATCCACATCTATCTGACCTTCAAATATGGGAATATCAAAATTAACCTATACCTTGAAAGGCGAGGTTCCTCCAAAGTGGTTGCTTGATGAAGACGTGCCTATTGTTATCGACATGCATTGAAGGATGTGGGAAAAATTCTATATCATTTTGTCCCTTTGTCACGTGAGATCTTGCAGAAGCAATAGATTAATAGAATCTTCTGCTCCGTCATTTTTATTTTCTTCCACCATGGATGGTTTCTTGGGTGTGCGAGAGAGATTGTCATCAAGAGAGACAAGCTCGAGCCCCAACTTTCTATACTCGGACCTCATCGGGGAAATGCACTGAAAAACGATCAAGAGCAGCCTGTTGTGATACCACTAGTCCGAATTATTTTCGACACGAAATGAGAGTGGAGATGTAATAAAGAAATGTATAGAGATATCGCGAATATCCAGTAATATAACATAAATGTATCAGAGATGCAACCATAAACACAGAGATTTAGTAATACACAATTTTCTATTAATGAGCGAAAATGTGCAAAGACTATAAAAATACAGAGTGAAAGACTCGCTAGAATGGTGGCATCTTATCTATGAGAAGAGATGTGACGGATGCTCGCATTCGCAAGAAGATGCATGCTACAATGAGGCTCCAAAGGCCTTTTTAACATAAGTAGAATCCAAAACCCTAACATCGGAAGATGAAAAGCCAAAAGGTTTGCGGGCCCCAATGAGGGTAGTTGATACGTCAACTTTCCAGGGGCGTAACTTTTGCATACGATCTCCGTTTGGGGTGCTCAATACACAGTTGGAAAGGTCTAACCGAGAAGAACGATTTTCGACTAGCCTAGATAAGAGCTTAAGGCAGTCACTTGGGCCCTAAATCCCAAACAAATGTCGTTTGGGGCCTCAAAACGGCCCTGGATGTTTGGAACCCGAAAAACTGTTGAAAAACGGCCAAGATGGAAAAAAGAATTTTGAGCCCGTGGAATAGGTGGGCGGCCACCAATATCCACCTGGATCATCGCCCGAATTGGGGTGTTGGGGGATAGTATTGTTACAACATAATAGTGCACTTAATAAGGAGTTAGCTATTATAATTGTTAAAATAAAGAGGATGACACGGTCAAAGTTAACCACCCCATTTTGGATCTACCTATAAAAGAAGTTTTTGTTTTTTTTTGAGTGAATAGAAGTATTTCGCTCTGCACTATTTCTTCTATTTACATATCTGAGAAGCTAATACTAATCAAACCCTTTCACCCCCCACATCGTTGGAATCTCTCTTCTCCAACTATTAGGATGTTTTTACGAAACCCACCACTTTGCGACCTCCATGACATATTCAACATACCATCAACCTTGCACTTGGAATGCCCCTTCCTAATACCTAGCCCTATCATCTTACCCCTACCAAGCCAATTGACATTGACAAACAAATTTAGACATTTTTGCAAGTAGGCAAGATTCGCCCCAACTCCTCACGTTGTGGGTTTCCTTCCTTTATTATCCCTAAGAAGGAATCCCATGAATTACAACTACTCACTGAATATAGAGCTCTCAATGAGGTGACCATTGAGAAAATATATCGATTTCCTTGTATCAGGGATTTGATGAACCATTTATTGGGTTCTTATTATTTTCCAAAGATGGATTTAACTTCAAGATACCATCAAGTTAGAATGAAGGGAACTGTTGTGTGGAAGACGACACAAGACCAAGCTCAAGCATTATAAGTGGTTGGTTATGTCCTTTGGTCTCATCAACGATCTCACCACCTTTATGAGACTCACTGATGAGTTGTTCCATCCACACCTTGGAAATTTTGACATTAGTTATTTGGATGATATATTGATTTTTAACAAGACCCAAGATGACCATGTCCTCCACCTTTGTCAAGATCAAGATATTTTGCATGCCAATCAGCTATAGGTAAAACTCAAAAATTATGTGATTGCCTAACACTTAGTTTCTTACTTGGTATTTTTAATTTCTACAGAAGGAATTCAACCAAACCCCTATAATATTAAGACCCTCCTAGACTAACCATTACCCCACACTACCATTGACCTTAAAAAATTTCAGGGTAGTGTCAATTTTTATCAAAAGTTGAGTTTCTAGTTTTCTAAGATGACACATCCTTTCCATGTAGTCTCCAATCAATGTATTTTTTATTGGACCCCAAACATCAAAGCCACCTTTTAGCACCTGAAGCATCTCTTGTGTTTTCGACCCATCTTCTATCTGCCTAACTTCCAACAACCCTTTGAGATAGAGTGTGATGCTTCAAATTACATTGTTGGGGTCATTCTTAAATAGGGAGGCCATCATGTCACATATCATTTGAAATTCTATCAGTGGCCAAACTGAAGTGTGACATATATGACAAGGAATTTTATGCATTGGTTGAGAGTTTAAAACACTAGCATCACCATTTGCTCTGTAAATAAATTGTGCTCCACACAACTCGCCATCTTTTGACCTCTCATTTCGCAATCTAAGCTTAAGAAAGAACATTACCTTAAATGTGCCACCTATATCCAATAATCCCATCTAGTGCACATATATAAAAATGGGTCACATAATCAAGTATATAACTCCCTTATCAATGACCAATTTCACTAGTAATTTCAAAGCCATCATTTATACATTTTTGTTTATATAATGCGATTTATATAATGCAAAAGAATCATGAATAATTCGAAAAATTCATGAATAATGTGCCTCATGCACCACAATATTCTTCAATGTTTTTAGCTAGCACCATCAAAATAACACCAAGCATTCAACTTATCTATTGGAGGATGAGCTAATATCGTAGTTTACAAAACCTTTGAGGGACTCTTATGCTTCCAAAACTTTCCAATGCACATTCAAAGACGGGCAATAATCTTTCTTGAAATGTTTCATCATTTATGGCTAGCTATATGCCCCAAGAAACCGATAGGGTGAGATCTCTAAAGGCCTTGCATTCTCTTCGTTTTTAACCAATTTTTCAAACACTCCTCTACTTTCCCCCTTGCCATCCACCACTATACCCTACCAACTCATATTAGGTTAAACAAATACCACTAAACAAAGCAGTAATAAGTCTTGAAATTAAAAAGATTACACATAGGCGAATAGCTTCTAAATTTAAATTAATATAAATACTTAAAAAAAGAGACGAAGGCCATTGCTGGAGCTATGACACGTCTGGTTAGCGGTCATCCATCTTTACCGGAGTTTAAAAGTTGGAATGTCTCACAACATCGTATTCTATCACGTCTAGTGAGTTGTCCACCATCTTTACCGGAGGTGAAAAGTTATCATGCCTCATAACATCATATTCTATGCAAGGTAGTTTAAATTTAAATGGGCATGATATTCTATCCCAAGAAGTTTAAGTTTAAAGTGGCATACTATTTTATTTTTAAATAATTTTTTAAATTTCAATTTATTATTATTATTATTTTATATATGACTATATTTGAAAGTTGGTAAAATCAAATATAGATACGTTGTATATTAAAAAAAGTTTATCCATTTTTGAAAAATCTTTTATGGTGTGTTATTATATGATTTTTGTCACACTATAATTTTCAATTTAATGGGATTGTTATTTTATGTAGAAATACATTTAATAAAAATATTTGATTTTTTAAATATTTAATATAAATTCATACTAATATATATGTGTGTGGGGGGGGTCAAATTTTAAATTAATTACATAATTTGATGTCCATTGAGTTGGTAGTCATTTTTGCGAGCATAAGTAAAGGATGGATTAATGAGGTTAATGTGGTTAATACGATCCATATTTTTATGAAAGCAGAGGAATTGTATTTTTTGATGATGCATCATGACATTCAATATTTTTTGCCCATGTGATTGGATGTTTTTGTTGCATGAAGATTTCGAGAGATGTAGACTTTGGAGGATAGTAGTGCTACAACATAATACTACATTTAATGAGTTAATTTTTGTTATTAAAATAGAGAGGATGACACTATCAAAGTTAACCACCCCATTTTGGATCTACTTATAAAAGAAGCCTCTTTTTTAGTTAATAGAAATACTCAATGATGCACTATTTCTTCTATTTACATATCCAAGAAGCTAATCCCAATCAAACCTCTTTACTCCCCACATCACTGGAATCTCTCCTCTCCAAATATAAGGATGCTTTTACTAAACTCACCACTTTGCCACCCCGCGACGTATTGAGCATAGCCCTGGCCTTATGCCTAGCACCACCTTTCCTAATACCTAATCGTTCTCATCTTACCCCTACCAAGACAACTGAGATTGAAAACCAAATTTAGGCAATGTTCCAAGTAGGAAAAAGACTTCCTAGCTCCTCACCTTGCAGATTGCTTGCCTTTGTTATCCATAAGAAGGAAATCCAGGAATGGCGGCTAGTCATTGACTATAGAGCTCTCAATAAGGTGACTGTAAAGAACATATACCAATTTCCTTGTATCAAGGATTTGTTGGACCATTTGTAGGGTGCTTGCTATTTTTCAAAGTTGGATCTAACTTCAGGATACCATCAAGTTAGAATGAAGGAAATTGATGTGTGGAAGACAACACAAGACCACGTTTGAGCTTTATGAGTGGTTGGTTATGCCCTTTGGTCTCGTCAACACCCCTGCCACTTTTATGAGACTCATTGATGACCTGCGATGACCACATCCTCCACCTTTGTCAATTGTAGGATATTTTGCATGCCAATCAATTATAGGTAAAACTAAAAAAAATGTAATTAGACAACACTTTGTTTCTCACTTGGGGTTTTTAATCTTTGCAGAAGGCATTCAATTGGACCCCTGTAATGTCAAGACACTCCTAAATTGGCCATTACCCCACACTACGACTAGACTTAAAAATTTTATGGGTTGTGTCAATTTTTATCGAAAGTTGAGTTTCTAGTTTTCCAATCTGACATGTCCTCTCCATGTACTCTCCAATCAATGTCTTTTTGATTGGACCCTAGACACTGAAGCCACCTTTCAACACCCCAAGCATCTCTTGTGTTATGTACCCATCCTCTGATTTCCTGACTTCCAACAACCCTTTCAGATAGATTGTGATGCTTCGAATTACTCTATTGGGGTCATTCTCACATAGGGAGGCCATCATGTAACATATCATTTAGAAGCCTTATCAGTGACCAAACTGAAGTACAACATATCTGACAAGGAATTTTATGCATTGGTTTAGAGTTGAAAACATTGGTGTCATTATTTACTTGATAAAAAAATTGTGCTCCACACAGATCATCATCTGTTGATCTTTCTCATTTCATAATCTAAGCTTCAGAAAGAGCATCACATTAAATGTTCCACCTATATCCAACAATTTCATCTAGTGCGCAAATACAAGAAGGGGTCACACAATCAAGGAGAAGATTTTTTGAGTCATCCACTTACTCTAGTCTTGCAACCTTTGGCGGTAAGGGTATCCACTTTTGATGATTGGAAACAACGATAAGCCATAGATCTAGTTTTTGGTCCAATTGTATATTCCCTACAACACACTACTGTAGTGAACTAGTTTCTATTTCTGGATTACACACTCTGGAGGGTTGGGTGTACTTCTTGTAGAAGATTTTTGTACCTACTATTGGTGTCCATTTGTTATTGATCAGTGAAGGACATTCTTCTCTCTATGATAGACACTTCGACATCCAAAATACTCTTGCATTTGTAGAAACATTTCTATTGACCTTATGGGTCCCAACAAGTTAGTGAATTTGTGAGGCATTGTGCCTTGTGCATCTGGAATAAGATTACCAATTGTAAGGTTAGATTTTTCCAACCACTTCCACTTCTCACACATCCTTGGGAGGATGTTTCTGTGGATTTTATTTCAGGATCTCCACCAACCCTCTAGAAACATGCTTATGTTTTTTTTGTAGTGTGTTGTTTTTCAAAGACGACCTTATTCATGCCCTGCAACAAAAGTATTGCTACAAAACAAACAACAAACTTGTATTTTATCCATGTTCAGACATCTGTATCCTTCCTTGCACTATCACTTTTAATATGGATGGTCACTTTCTTAGTAATTTTTGAAGATGCTTTGGCAAACATAGGAGTGCAATACAAATTTTTCTATTGCTTCCATTCACAAACTGATCTAGGTGGATATATGTAGCCACCCACATCTTTCACTAACTCATCACAGTTCTCCATCTTGGTCGTTTTTTGTTATGATTTTTAGGTCCTAAACTTTTGGCATTGTTTTGAGGCCCCAAACGATGTTTTTTGGCCATTTAAGGGCCTAGGGGCACCATGGATCACCTCATCCTTGCTAATAATTGTACTTCTTGGTTAGATCTTTCCAACGAGCTGCTATGAGTCCCAAATGGAGATTGTATGCAAACATTTTACCCCTAGGAAGATGGTGTATCAACTAACCAGCTCAGGGCCCGCAGACCTTTTGACACTTCGCCTCCTAGGGTTAGGGATTTGGACCCTTAGGGTTCTTTCTTTATGTTAAAAGGTCATTCTTTTCGCCTCTTGTAATATATTTTTGCGAATGAACATAACCAACATCTCTTTCTCTTCAGAGATAAGCTACCACCATTCTAGCCAGTTTGTGTTCTACAATATTCTACCATTTTATTCATTAATAGAAGTTGGTTTCATTGTATTTTTGTGTTCTTTGCTATAGTTTTGTTTGTATCTCATTTTGTTCTCAATATAATCTAGATCAATGGTATCATAGTGGTATGTTCCTTGTTATTTCTTAGTGCATGTCCCCGATGAGGTTAGGGTATAGAGAGTTGAGTCTCGAGCTAGTTTCACTTGGGGATGACTACTCTCATCGACCCAAGAAACCTACCATGGTGAATAAAAAAAGATGTGATGGAGCAAGAGATCATTTCAAAATATTTCTCGAGGAATCCCTCGCGCAACAACGGAACAAGATGATGGACAACCTCTCCCAAATCCTTCAATGATTGTTGATGAAAAGTGAGGCACCTTCAATAAGAAACCATTTTGGAGGTGTGACACCCTTCAAGGTACAAGTTAACTTTTACATCCCCTTATTTGAAGGCTAGATAGATGTAGATTCTTTGGGGAAATGGTTGAATCTATTAGAATGGTATTACTTTATTCAAAACAAATTTGACACTTGAAATATCACCTTCACCCTCCTTAAATCTCTCCCCCATGTCAAATATTGGTGGGAATGTTACTAGGAGAGACATAACAAAGATGAGTCTATGGAATTCGGGACAAGAACCACTTGGGAAACCTTTGTTGATTCCCTTAAGGAGTTCTACCCTGTAAAAAATTATGATTACCAAGACATGAGATTGACGAATTTGCATCAGGAAAGAGACCAAACAATGTCGTAGTACACTAACATCTTCTATACCTTACGCTAAAAGTTGGTAATCAAAGACTTCGAGTGGCACCTGGTTCTAAAGTACCTCAGTGTCCTACACATGTACATCCAAACAAAGATGGATTTATTGGACATCTCCTCACTGGGAGATGCTTATCAATATGTTGTCAAAATCGAGCATAAATTTAAGAAACAGAATAAGCAAGAGTTTGGGTTTGTAAATCCACAACAATTGAAGCATGGAAAAGATGGCCCTAACTCATAGAACAAACAATAGAGAAAGGAAGGTCAACCTCAAGATAACTAGTCCAAGCTATAGGCAATCAAGGGTAGCAAAAATATGAAGAAGGACACTAGAAAGTGGTGTGGGTTCCACAAAATCCCCTAGCACAACACTGATGAATGTCTCTCAAAACAACCCTTGTTGGCTAAGCCTAAAGAAAAACAGCCAGACCCCGACTCAGACTTTGATTCGAAGTAGGATAACGGAAAGCGATTCATCGATGCAGAACCTGGTGCTACCATTGCAACTGTAAATATACAACCATATGATTCATAGGAGCTTGAGGAAAGGGAGCGTGAATTCCATTCATAGAGGTGGGTGAAGGGAACCCCACTGCATTTCATTGTTGACAGTGGGAGTTATAAGAACCTAATATTAGTCGAGTTCATCAAGATATTGAAGCTATCGACGATGCCACACCTCAAACCATACACCATTGGTTGGTTGAGACAAGGTCAAACCTTCGCATCAACCAACAGTGCTACCTATCATACATCATCAAGCCCTTCAATGATGAGATATTGTGTGATGTTTCCCCACTCAAAGTTTTTTATGTTCTTTTATGACAACCTTATATGTGTAAAAATCATGTTGTTTATGAGTCCCAACCCCGTAGTGTCATTATCACTCTGGGGGGTCATCCCTATAGGTTACCCGAGGTAGTTCCAACTACTATAATTTCATTGATCTCGAAAAAACAATGCCAAAAATTATGCTTACATACTGCAAAGTTTGTCCTCTTCATGGTTCGGTCAGAAGGGGAATGAAAGGTCACTGCGACCACCATAACTTCAATACAAGGTCTCTCTACACAACAAAAATAGGTGGATAAGCTTGTAGATGAATACATAGACCTCTTTGTTTTGCCTGTAGGGGTGCCTCTACATTGTCAAGTCAAAAATCCCATTGATTTGATACCTTGTGCTCCCTTTCCCAATGGTCCAAATACAAATGCCCCCTTTTGGAGAATGAGAAAATAAAGCATCAAATTTATGAGCTCATACATAAGGACAAGTAAGTGAAAAATGGGTGCATAACTAATTTATTGTTTCCAAACCTTCCTCACCCACATGATCATCGGTTTTTCAAAGATGAGTTTGCTGTGAAATTTCCCAACCGATGTTATTTCATGATAGAAATGAACCTGCTCCATCACTACATCCTAGCCCATTACCATCTTCATTTCTTTTTCTCTCAACTTAACACACTTAGGCACCTTTCTCATTCTCTTAACCACTTCTTCCACAACTCCTTAAGAGTCCCCTATCTTTTCTACCACCTTGGAAACAACTTGGGATTTATATTGTTTGGATGGATCCTGAACCTCGCCACCTTTCCTAGATGCTACCAAAAATATTGGATTTGACACCTCCAAAGTTAAATGGGAGTCTTCAACGCCATTCATTAATTGTAATGGGGTTGTGGTACTCCTTACATTCCCATAATTTTCCACCATCACTGGGAGGTCCTTTTGGATTAGACTGACAACAATTTTAGAGGATAGATAAGACCCCCTTATATCATTGCATAGTTTCATATATGAATACCCAAAAATCTTGTTCTTTCATTATTTTTATCCTCTGGATTTTAGAAATCAATGGTTCCACCAACATTCGTCATGATTGACCCCTGAGAAAAATAAACCCTCGAAGAGGTGTTGAGAAAAGGAAAGGATTCTTGAAGTACCATAATACCTCCACACTATGCAACACAAAACCTTCCACAAACTAACAAAAAAACAACCAAAAAATGCCCACATGATAACTAACCTTAAAATAATAATTGATTAACTATCACCACCATTTTATAACCATCAATAAACCCTAGCCACTATTTTTGCTAAGAGACCTAACCCTCCCTCCATCTCTTTTGGCACAGGGGCAGACCCAGGGTTCAACTCTTACAGTGCACCAACAAGCCCTAACTACTGGCCCTTTCGGCAACACCTGCAAAGAAGATGCAGTCTCACCCAAAGTAGCGATGGGGGGTTGCAGGACATAGGTGTCTACAACCAGAGGAAATGAAAAGTGAATCTGGGACAACAACACACATCAATCTAGTTATTTGTTGCCACTCTTAAGCTTACTTCGCAAGTTATATCTCTGATCTAACACAACAATGCCATAACAGGATAACATATAGCAATTAACGCAGCATCAATCATGAGACAATAAGATATATGTGGTTCACCCTCTCTCTAGGGCTACCACAGAACTGTGTTTCTTGATATATTAAATGAAAACATACAGTTCTATTTTCAC